>JAGFMF010011617.1:7043800-7162145 GCA_019455555.1 Galemys pyrenaicus | reverse complement strand
TTTACTTGATACTAACTTTTGCTTGTAAATTAAACAGTCTACTTTACTTCCTGAACCTATCTCCTAATGTACCTAATCAAATTAATAACCCCTGATTTGAGAGATTACAGCATCATCATCAGTAGATCCTCTCTGGGGAGTGTTTCTTTTGGTGCGCTTCTGTGTAGGATTGTTATATATGACCAAAATTGTTATAGCCCTCTCATTTGCTTTGGTCAATAAAATGAGAGTGAAAGTTTTAAATGTCACTTCTGGGTGCATAAAATCTAGCTAAGTGTTGCACATATTCCAGTGGTGAAATGGGAGGCCTACTAGGACATAAGAAAAAGTCACTTTTACAGTATCTTATTTTCACCAGAATGTTTCAAATGAAAAAATTTAGAAGAATTAAGTGCAATTTTTTCTTTACCATTCTAAGTATTTTAAGTCCTTTAATGAAACCAGAAAATAAGTGTGTACTTGTACCCACTAAAAATCCATCATAACCATCGGCCACAGAATAAGAAATTTATTTACGTAAAACATGTTACAACCATTTTATTATTAGACAATCATTTATTTAAAATATCCTAAATACTTACAAAAATAAATCAAATATTGTTTCCATTTTTCAAGTGTCAAAGTCTTTGCCATAGAAAATAGAAAGAACTTCTTATAAATGAAACATTACATTTAAACTGCATCAAGTTTAATAACTGCACACTATTTTCTTTTATAATTTTGCTTTACAAATTCAAACTTCTTCACAATGTACAGGTTCATAACAAGAATGTATGCATAGTTATATACACACATTTTCATTAAATATATACATAAAGAACCTAACAGATACTACCATGGCTAAAAGCCCCCCATAGAGCACTGTGCAACTATATAGAAACAGGTGTAGGTGTAGAAGCATTATCTAACATTTAAATTAGTACTCCAGTTATCAAAGATGATGACATATTAATAAAGGCTACTCAGTTTAATCTTTCTAGATATCAATTTTTAATCTATAAATTAGGTTCCCCGTTGATTTATTCATTGAAAAAATAGAATGAACTTCAAATATTTCTGAATACTAAGTTAATCTGAAGATAAACTTTATTGTTATATGTATATATACTATTTTTAATAGAGAGGATTATTAATTTAGAGCAAATGCTCAGAATTAAAGATTAATGCCAAATTGGTCTGTGGTTCTATTTTATATCACTGGAATATTCAATTCTTTATCAAATAGATAAATGCTGAATTTCTCTTCCATGGTATATGCACTTAAAGCCTCATAACACAGACAGGTATAAATCATTGCTCATACTGAATATTTATAATGCTTTACCACCCACAGGGTGTCACTCTCACTACATTAACCAGATGTGGAAAAGAATCTCACTTCTGATCAGTTCCTGAATTTCCTGTATGTTAATCACAATAATACAGAACTTTATATTAATCTAGTATAAATACTTACATGTCAATCATTTTAAAGTCTACTTATAAACTAGAAAAGTGGTAAATCACAAAAAATGCATTTTCTCTATTAAGAAAAATGAATCTAGCCTTAAATTCTTATTTACAAATCCAAGTATAATAATCAAAAATTTTATGAGCAATTAAACTGTGAAAATACTAATTTATTGAAACTGGTGTTTTATAGTAAATTCCTTAAAAGGGAGCTTAAAGAACTTGTAAAACCCTAATTATAATCAAGTAGTAAACGCCAAAGGAGCTGTCTTACATTGACCAAAATATACCAAAATGCCATAATATTTAGAAAGTTCTAATTAACATGCTAAAATATTTTCAAAGGTTTACCTCATTTCACGAAAAATCTTAGGCAAGCAGAAACTACAAGAATAAATGAAAATGCAAACCAACAATATAACTGCACTAAAAAAAAAAAAAAAAGCACATCAAAAATCTAAGAGGTAGTCAACAGAAATAACCCTGATAAAACAAAATTTCCTGACAGGTGTTTCTTAATCTCAGGGACACAAATCAATGTAAGATTCTTTTCAGTGATTAAAAAAAAATTTTTAAAAAATTTTTAGAGAATCTAAAAACCAAGTGTTTAGAAGAATAATACTGTAAATGGAACAATATTCCTATCTGCAAAGAAAGCTGAGGAATAAAATGTAGACCAGAGGCCTATAGTCTGTAGGCCAAATCTGGTCTGCCACCTGTTTCTGAAATCAAGTTTTACTGAGATACAGCCATAATCATTTTGTTTACATACATTATATATAACTGCAACTTTCACACTTACCACCGCATACCTGTGGCTAACTACATAGTTCATAAAGCCTAAATTACTGTCTCTTTACAGAAAATCTGCTGACCGCTAGTCTAGACATACACTAATAAGTATGTAGTCTTTGAACAGCATTGTAAAGATTAACCATGTAAGTCACAGCATAGACTTATATTCAGATATAAAAATGCAACATAGATCATTTCAATTCCATTTATAATATTTGAAATGGTCTTAATATTCTTTCTCTTTATATTTTTGTTATCTAATATCAAAGAGTACTTTCCTGTTATGTAAGTAAAAATATTTAGTATGGAGCTGTCCAATAGAACTTTCTGCAATATGGCAATATTCTAATCTGCACCGCCCAACATTATAGACACTAGTCACATTTGAAATGTGGCTGGTATATCCAAGGAACTGAATTTTTAATTTACTTAATTAATATTGTAGCATGGTAGTTAAAATGCTGGGCGGCAATTCAATTCAAATTAATTAAAATTTTAAAGTGTGACTCTTAAAAATGACCATAAAAGTAGACAGTTAACATCTTTTAAAATAATGTTTAGGCAGAAATGACTGACTACCATAAAGTCAGCCAAGAAAGATTCCTTAATTAACAAACAAAACCAAACTAACTCCAAATTGCTTCATCACTGTACCATCTCTTTCCAACGAAGTGACAAAACTATTATATCTTTAGCAGAGCCCTGATAGTTTAATGCTTAAAAGCATTATTTGTGATCTTCATGAATCATTAAAAAGTATGTGGACAGTTCACACAAAGTCTATGTTGTACTTGCTTTACATCAGAAGGTCACCTCTTATAAAAAATAAGTTTATTCCCATATCCTTAAGAATTACCACTATGCTATACAAAAGCTGTTGTTTTTAGCAGATACATATGAAAACTATGATCTCTCTTAAATCTGCAAAATCTCCAATTAATCACTTACTATGGCAAAGTCATTTCAATAGTCAAATCTTTCAAATATTGTATCTTCCACTAAATGACAAAATATAGCCAGTTTAATGACAGAATTAGAGGGTAGAGGAAAATCATTATATATGTTAAGTAAAAAAAATATAAATTCTTGTGTAGTTCTCTATGTGCTTTCCTTAAGACTATATGTACCAAAACAGTAAAACAGATACCAATATATTTCTAAATTATACACTACTGATAACACATTGCAAATTAATCAAGTTACTGGTAGTTAAACCAAAAACATTAAAATATACAAAGTCAATTTGAAATTATCATACTCTCACAAAAGTAAACGTTTGAGATGTTGTCTAATTACATCTTCCAATTATTCAAATGTGCTCTTTTAGAGAGACAGTTAATTCTAGATTGTTTTCAAAGTAAGTTGGCAAAATTAATTTTATGCATTTTGATTTTTAAAATAACTGATATTCAGCATCACAAACTTATTTTTCAATCAGGTAATTAGTTGACAGATAAAAAATATTTTAAGGGCACTTCTCTTTAAGCTTTCTTTTGTAGTTTAATCGGATGCTGTAGCAGGAACTTTCACAGAGAGATTTCTTCTGATGTTGGTGATGTGCCGTTGTTGCGCTAAGAAAGACCGTGCAGGAGTACATGGCCCAGTGTCTTTGCAAGCACCACTGCCGCTCACAAGCCTAGATTCCATGCCTAGTTTCTGGAATGCTAGACTCTGAACAAAAGGAAATAAATAAAATGACTATTTAGTGTTAGCAAAGTGCTTTTCACATATATAAATTCAGCTATTCCTCAAACAATACTAAAGCTGATGGTTTCCTGATTTGTAAAGGAAAAAATAAGACTTCAGAAGGTAACTAATCTTCACACAATAAGGCCAGTGAGGAGGGAGAAACAAAGGCATAAAACCCCAATTCTTTATTTTCACCCACTAAATTTGAAATCTTAAAAACAGTTTAAAATAGTGTGCTACAATTAAGCTTAATTATAATATAAAAAGTTCTAAAACAAATTTTTGTGTTTGGATGATAATTCCACCCACTCTGAACAGACACAGTACGATAGAAAAAGCTTTCTGTCAACAGTTTTGGACTTGTAGTCCCTGGATTAATGGGAGGAATTTGTTGCAAATGTAGAAACTCTAGAGTCCACTCTGACCTAGTGAAGCAGAAGCTCAGCAGGTGTATGCAGTAATTGCTTCTGATGCAAGCTAAGTCTTGTGACTACCATTATAGTCTCTATTGCTATGTTCTAGCAATAGATTGAAATATGGCAAATTACTATGGTTATGGGTATTGGGTTACTTAGTAAGAAAACTTCTAAGTTTCTCTCTCACTAGACCACCTAACTTATCAGATCACTAATAACTAGAGTGCAATCATAGAAAACGACAGATGCTCAGGAAATGAAAGTTGAAAAGAGAGTAAGTGCAATATTTAGCTCTGATATCTCATGATTTATATATGAAAAGGCCAGAGATGAACAAAAATCTTAATTTGGATGTCTACCCCATTAAGGGAATATACTTGAAATAACTGACACATAATTTCTTTCAAGGCTTACTAAGTGAAACCAGATTTTACTAAACAGAGAAAGGAGGGAGAGAACACAGATAAAAAGTATGGTGGTATGAAAGAGTAAGGTATATTTGAGGAAGGATGAGTTTTATGTGGTAAGCCAAGGGTTCTACAAACCTAAGGTACAAAATGGCTGCAATATTATCTATTCTAGATAATTAGAATAAGCCAAAATATTACATAAAATCATGTGATGTGGCTCTTGAAAACCTCTTAATATATGAAGGATAACAAAAAAATATGAAATTATTTTAAACTATTTTCTCCTTGTTAGGAAAGATATAGGCAATTATTGAAGAGTAATTCTGAAATTAAAAAATATATTTACATAATGAGAAGCTTTAGGGGATGTTAAATGTAAGTTCTAGAATCACTGAATTCTACATCACACAAATATTCACATTTCTACACATTTATGAAGCTCAAATGATGTTTTAATCTCAAGTAAGGAAACTTAAGACACTTATGAATTATATGTGTATTTTGTATGTATCAATAACAATTGGTGAGTCACAAAGTCAATTTTATGATTCTGAAAACATTAAAATAGTCAATTTGGTTTATGACCAATGTTCAAATAAAATAACAGAAAATATCAGTCAGTATAACCTTTGTTCATTTATACATATAAGCATAGTATATTTATTCATTTGTGGTATATATTTTTATGTGGTTATTGATCAAAATATTTGATAAACACTGCTTAAAGAATCCAATCACTGTCTCAATTTCTTAAAAATTATTTTTATATATTGACTAAATTCAACTCACCTTATTATACCAAGCAGAAACTATGAGTTTTTCTTCATAATCACGGAATTTTGCTACTTTACATTCACTCTGGAAAAAAACATGAGAACTATGAAATTACAGAAATAACACAAATTACTGAAATTAATTCTTTTCACACATTTTATTCACATGTGAGTTGAAAGAATTTGAAAAATGAATAAACAAATCAAATCATCAAAATGTAAATTCAATCATGGAGAAATATGTGCATAACAACTTCAGACTATTAAGTATTTCAGTAATTTTACTGGTAAAATAGATTTTATCAGGCAAGATGGTGGCAGAGTGAAGACACAGGGCTTGCCTGCTCCAGACACACACAACAAAACTGATACAAAGGCAAAAATCCCTAAGAGAAAATCTGACTATGTGCATACACAACAGGAACATAAGCCTGAAAAGGGTAGGACACAAACTATGTTTCTTAAACTAACAATGAGCAGTACAACCCACCAGAGGGAGGGGAGGCTACAATACAGTTCCCCTATAGCTGTGACTTGAGCATATACCAACACCAGGGCTCCTAAGGCCCTGGCACTGCACTGGATAAAGGGATGCATGAGCAGGTATCCAGGACATAGTATGCATTGAGGGAGAGTTATAGAGGTGAGGGCACAGAGTGAGGCCTACTGGCTTGAATCTGAGGCTCTTAACTCAGAAGAGCTGTCTCCTGAGTCAGGTCAGAACACACGGACATCCTCACTACTACTTCAGCTGCCCATAAACTGGTTAGTAATCTGGAGGGTAGACCGTCTTTAAGTCTTTAAATAAATATTTCAACACAGTTCATATTTACAGGCTGAGAAGTGTGGAGAAAATATAAACGAGTATTGCATTTTCTCTGAAATGTATCATTTCTACTTAATTGCCTAAAATTAAATTACCAACTGTGAGAATTTCAAGGACAGTGTACATAACTCAACATGGCTCTGTGATTATACACACATCACTATGAGGATATACAGACTGACATCAAGAATAGCACTTACTATCACTAGAGTGTTAAAAACGGTGGTTTCGTAAAACACTTTGCAAAGGAAACTATAGCGTGCCCAATAATAAAATCTAAGAATATATAATTTCATAATGACATACTTACTAGCTTGTAAAAATGGTAAGACAAAAATAACTTTAAAATTAAAAGACTTAACTAATTAATGAGAACATGCCATCATTAATACAACCTTGCATGATTTTAATAATAACCAATACAGCCACTTTAGTTCTGGGATTCTGAAGTACTTTCTTCTCCTAAATTGTTTAGAATAAAGTGAGGAACTGGGGGAAGATTAGAAATGAAGAAAAATCTGGCTGAATGCAATACTTTTTTATTTTTTATTTTAGATATTTATTTATTTATGAATACAAGAACTGGGGTGCAGGTCAGAGGTGCGGGTGGTGAGAGGATGATTCACTAGAGATAGAGTGGGGAGCAGAACAGGCAGATCTACTGAAACAGGGGAGCAGTAGGCGAGAAAGGAGAGGTCTGCTGTGCTATGAGGGTTATCTTCCTGGGCAGGGATAGAACTCATGCTGCAGTGGCTGCAGATAGCTTCTTAGTGCTGCAAATTAATCCCTTGCACCACCAGGGAAGCTCCGCAATACTATTTTTTTAAAAGATAAAGTTTTATTTTTTTTCTTCTGAATGGACTCCTATCTGTCTGCATAATTTTAAAAGGACCATTACAGCAAGACTAGTAGAAACCAATGAGCATCTGTATTATTATATATAGAAATAGAGTGCAACAGGGAACATAAACTATATAGTGACCAATCTTGTGGAATAGGGTGCTACTGAATACTAACACACTGAATTTTTTCTTTTTGTGATTATTAATAGCAAATATATGACACAGTTAATTACTAGGATTACAAAGAGCAATTTTTGAGAAATGCATGAATATAGAAATTTTACCTCCAGAATTTCAATTCTTCTCTCTTTCTCAGCCAGCTGCTTTCTAAGTAGCATTATTTCAGCAGATGCTGGATTTAATTTGGGATCCAATGTTTTTATTACCTATTTAAAGAGAAGACAAACATTTTATGTCCACATTATCTTATTAAAATATCAAAACATAATCTGTAAAATCTGTATAAATTTTATGGAAAATTATCCAGAAAGTAATCTAGGAACTAACTGTAAGTTGTTTTGCAAATCTGTATAACAAAGATAATATTCTACAAATGAGAAAAGATATGAAAGTCCTAAAATCAAATTTCCCTTTGCCAAAGCTCAGTAGTAAGGATATAGCTATTTGGTCTTACCAAACTTTGAGTACCAAAGTCTTGAAAAAACCCTTTCCACACTTATCTGACTTGAATATTTTTTTAAATTAA
Source organism: Galemys pyrenaicus (assembly GCA_019455555.1). Taxonomy (NCBI): domain Eukaryota; kingdom Metazoa; phylum Chordata; class Mammalia; order Eulipotyphla; family Talpidae; genus Galemys; species Galemys pyrenaicus. Next base: position 7,154,239 of record JAGFMF010011617.1, on the reverse strand, counting down.
AACGAATTCAGTAAGTATATGGGAAATTATATTAATTATACAAATTAACAATACACACAAAAAATCTTACCACCCATCTTTTTTTTTACTACCATTATCTACTTAAATGTAATTTCAATATGTAAGATCAATAAAACGGATACTGCTGATATTTTCTGTAAACCTCAGGTTGCTCAATCGCGTCTGTGTAAATTACTAATGTTGGTTAAAAAAGGTTCGATCAGAATGTTGTTCGGAGACTCAGCTAAACTGTAGTCAACAGTATGGTAAGAAATCAACAGGTATAAATTATAAGCAAAACAACAAGGCTTTCAATAACAATGTCAACTGTATGGTACAATTACAAATCCATTAAAAATTTTAAATGAATTAGGAAAAGACCTATATTTACATGAGTAAAGGGCAAAGACTCGAAAGTAGTATGACTAAAAATTACCATGGTTTTATCAAAACAATTTACTGAGTGTGAACTGTGACAGTCACATGACAGATAAGAAATAGCAGTTTATACTAAAGACATGGTGCCTGCCCTCACAGAGCTCACATCCAAACAGTAGACACATTAAAGAGTTTTAAGTCTCAATTTAGTTACAAAAACAAATCATAATATGTTGTTTCTAAGTACAGTTGCAAGTTTTCTATATTTTTTGAATCTTTTTAAAGCATTACATTACTATTTTAACCTCTTCCCACAAGCAATATAAAGAGGAAAATAGAAATCACTTTTACCAAACAAGCAACTATTTTTAAAAATAATATTCAATGTTGGCAAGAATAGTGTATTCATTATCACTGCTTTGCTCAATTCTTTTGGGCAATTAATTTTTTTAGGATATCATTTAGAAATGTTTACCAAGCATCTTATTAAAAACATTCTTATCCTTTGACTCAATAATTCTACTTGACTCATTTATTTATGAACAAGTTTAAAATAATAAATAAGGGGAAACTTTTCTGTGTAAGTACGTTGCTTGCAGTCTTATTTCTAAAACCAAAAAAAAAAAGAGAGAGAGAGAGAAATGTCTACAACCTATTTCCAACAATAAGTTGATGACTGAGTAAGTATACTGTGTGTGGTATATTCCACATTCCACATTATGTACCCATTCTTTTTACTTTTGCAGCTTCTGCTCCATAAGGTACTGTCTTCTGCTGTATTCCTAGTGCTTAGATTAATAGACACTCAATAAATATTAAATCTACTATTTTAATTTTATAAAAGCACAAATCATACATATTAGAGTTGTGTGTGTATATTAAGATCAAAATCACAGAGATAAGATAACATGCACTAAAATAATGCACTATTAAGAAAATATAAAAGGCTAATAGCAGTTATCTCTGGGAGCCTTCCTATAGTTTATATTTACTACTAAAAGCACTTATGCTTCTGTAACCTGTCTTTCTAGAAGGTGTGTGTATCTATGTGCTTAAATTCTGCCCACTGCAATAAGTAAAAAAAAAACAAAAAACAGGTTTCCGCTGTTTCCAGGTTTGAAGCATTACGTTATCTCCCATGCAATCCATGCTGTCTTTCCTCATTTACTAGTTGGAAAATGTCAGATGAACTTAGGAAAACTTTGCTGAAGAAGATAGAGATTCTGTTGGTTTTGAACTCTGAAGCAACACATGAAGCACTGCCCAGAGGTGACTGGATGTCATGTGAAGAAGCAGCAAACTACTGTTTTGTTAGCCTTGAGATGGGTTTATCTGCTACTACAGATTTAAAAAATATATATATTATGAAAATAAACATTAAAAAGGTAGACATATTAGCTGTATTTTTAAATTCATAAAAATTTTTTCTTTTATTCAGTAAGTAGAAAAGAGTACATGAACATTTTCTGAGAAAGAATACTCACAATTAATCAGAAAATTAAAAGATATCCATGGGAAAAAGTTTTACAACATCATCTAGACATTTAAGAAAAAGTGTAAAGTAAAGAAGAACAACAAAGTTAGTTTGGTGAACACTAGCAAGGAATGTAACTATGTAATCTATACTAAGTGCTAAAACAACTTCAAAAAAGTTTGAAAAGCTAAAATTTCACAAAGATAAATGTTCATTTTAAGAGCTAAAAATCTGATAATCTTTTTTTTTTTTTGTAGTGAAACTGAATTTCACTGTTCCTATAGAGTCTGGTGCTTGTTTTATCTGATGCCGGTGCGTGGATATGAGAGAGAATGATGACTGATATGGAGACCCATCAGGAACCTGACCAGCAAGGCAAGGTGGTAGGGAGCAAAGATACATGATCTAGATACAAAAAGAACAGTTCAGCTGGTAGATTGGACTGCAGTAAGAACCTGCAGCACAAGCAAAAGTCACTCACATTTCTTGCTTTCTCCAGGTACATTTTATATCTTTCCTCCATTGCTTTCATATCTTCATCTTTCTTCTGAAGAGCAGCTTCAAGTTCATTGATCTTTTGTGCTATTATTGAAAACGATATGGAACATGATCAGTTACTACTTATTTAAAGTCCTCATCCTAACACAAAAAATGGTATTTATCAATTTATTTTTTAAAGACTGATAAAAGTACTAGTCTATGCAGTAAATTCTTACCTAAAATTGTAAAACTACAACCAATACATTCTTGATCATATTTTTCCTTAAAAAATATCCATAACCTGTGTTAGCTAATTTTCTCCTTTCAAGAACTTATTTTGATGATCAACTATACCTTACAATAAAAGCACAACCATAAGAGAAAATAAAGCATTCTTCTTACATAATGTTTGAAGTTAACTTTAATTCAAATTTGAAACATTATTTACATTTTTTAGTATCAATTCTATTATACAATGTTTGATACTCCTATATATCAGTTCATTCTATTAGATTTACTTTTATTTCTGTTTAAGTTTAGAGATAATGACTTAAATCACTAAAAGTTACTGTGGTTCTCATTTGTAATGTAGCTACCTATGCATTTTCCAAAGACTTATTTCACAATGTTCGTATCCTTCAACCAAAATAGGCAAGTCCTTAGATATTGGCTTTTTCAGGTTTTTACCTACCATTTTGGTTTACATCAGGCTGAAGATCTTCAATCAGCTCTTGTTTCTTCTGTAATTCTTCATGGACTTCTGTTAGTTTTTCCCTAAGTAGTAGAAAAAGCATGGAGCTTTGGAATCAGAAAGACCTAAGAATGAAAACTGGTTTCTGCCACCTAACATTGTGGACTTCAGGAAAGTCACTTTCTGATTCTCAGTTTCCTCCCTTTGAAATGGGAGTAATACTTGCTAAATTGTTGTGAAGTGATAAACTGCCTAGCACAGCATTTGTGCCAGAAGTGCTTTATTCCCTTGCCACTGCTCCTTCTTTAAGAAAATTAAGGAAACTATCTTATAAGCATTCCAGTTGTGATAGTTGTCCACTTTGTTAAACTTTCCAAACAGCATAAGCAGTTGAATAATATAGGAATTTGGGGCCAAGAGCAGGCAGCCTGAATCTTCAATATGCTTTCTTTTTACTTTTTGGTGAAATTGGGGAAAATTCCATTGGCACCATGGTACTTGTTTTTATAACTGAAAACAGCAAATATATAAGAACATTAACTTTAAAAAGCTTTTAAAACCCTTCCCCTCGTATTTGAAATGAAATAACAGTTTTACTTACATATGAGCTTCCAACTTCTGCTTTAGTTTGCTGGACTATAAAAATTAAAAAAAACTGTTGTAAGGTAACTATAGCGACAGTTAAATTTTCCAGATATCAAAACCATCTTAATCTTCTTTTGAAATTATTATTTTTAAAAAACTGTGTTTCTAATAAGATACATATAAAAACATAAAACTTTAGGTAATTTTTTTTTTATTTCAAAGGGGACAAAGGGGGGGAAATATGAAACATAATAGCAGAAAGAAAACTACTTCATATTTTTAATACAATAAAATTTGAACTTGAAGAATGCAAGCTGAATGTGATATACTGAGGAGTATCAAACATTAAAATACCTAATGAACATTTATCCAAAATACAAGTTTTAAGATTGTCTGCCTTAAATGAAGACAACTAAAATTATTTGCACAACAAACTTTATCATAATAAACAAAAAATTTAAGGTTAACATTAAAATGAAACAATGGATTTTGTTAAAACATTAAACAAAAAATTTCCACCTTAATATAATAATTTAAATTGCGATGGTATTTCTGTGACTACTGAATAAAATTTAAAATATATAATCTGAAATGTAATTTGGAGACCATTAAATATTTGTAAAGATAAATTTTAAATTGTTAAAACACTGCAACCCAGAATGTACTACCCAAATAGATCTCATCTTAGAATTATTTCCTAAAGTGGCTTAATAATATATTTGTATTAGAGAGGTTACAATACCGTATATATGCACATATGAGATGCCGCCAAGCATGAGACGATTTCTATTTTCCAAGCCCCCAGGGAAAAAAGAGAAAATCATATAAAGCATATAAAAGACAGAAAGGAAGCGCAACCCTTTCAATCTTCCTTTTCATCCCTTTACTTACTTTCATAATTTTCTCCCATATTAACACAGGTGGTAGAATCACCCAACATTCTGTCTACTTTGTATCTAGTTTTTTGCCATTATTTAAATATGCCCCTTCCCTCTTAATTGCGACTTTCCCTTTTGTATATTAAGATCAAACCATTAAAATTCTAGGTATATTCATATTTAGGTTAAGTTTGATCTATTTTAACTCCTCTTATTTTTGCCCTTATAATATTTGCCCTCAAAAACCACCAGAGATGGCAAGACAATAAGTTAGTAGGGAAGGATGATATCTTAAAGACTGCATTAAGGTTTCTGTCCTTAAGAAGTTAGTATGGTTCACTTTTTGAATACTCTTTGTAGAAACCATTTTCTCTCTTTTCCTATTAGTTTCTCAAATCTAACTGCTTAATCACACTCATTAAGATTTTTCTCAGGCCAGTCTGTTGGGATCCCAACACAACTGTGAATGCTCTGAAGCAGGAATTGCCATGAATTTACGTATAGATGTTGAAGCGGGACAGATAAAAATCACCTTCTAATACATACGGATCAATTTATAGGCTCCAAATTGGCAAAATCACTGCATCTGTTATGCAGATATATACGGTATTTAAGGTACCCTCAACAACAAGGGTAGCACTTTCAAATATAAGATTCATTTGGACATCATAACCTATGAAAGAGTCCAAATACAATAGAATTAGTATAATTTCTAAGACTTACACTTTCTCCTTCAGACTTGGACCCTTGTTCCTGTAAAGACTTCTGGAGGTCCTCAATCTGCTGTTGCAATTCCCGAATGCGCTCCTTACTCAGCCTATTACAAAATGAATCATGTATTTATTTGTATCAAAAATCAAAGCAGTTAATCTATTAAGGTACTCATAATCTATTAATTTAACTCATAATTATACTGATATACTGAGGAGTATTTTTTAACTGCTAAAATTAATTTAGCAGTTAATCTATTAATTTAATTCATAAAAGATTCATTTAATAGTAGTAACAAATGCAGAACAATTATCTGTAGCTCTATGATAATATATAGTTAGACGGTTTCTTTCAAGGAAATTTTCTAAAAAGACATTTTATCCTAAAAGCATTGCATCAATATAAAAATTAGAAAACTAGCTAAATTTTCCTACAGTTATATTTTTAGTGAATATCATTCTTTAAAACCATATTTAAGAGTTACTTCCATTGAAAATTACCAACAAAAGTTATGATCTGTTTTACTTTCTCTTGTCATATATATGACACAAAACACCAGCTCACTGTCTATTACTACAGCTATCACACAATATAAGAATTATCTATTCATATGTCTACATTTCTATAAAAGCTGAAACTTAATATCCTAGTGCTAATAACTGATATTGGGCTGTATAGTTTAGTAATATTTAATGGTCTCTTTAAATGCTATTCTTTTAGCTACAGTTGACAAAATAGTATATAACCAAATTTGAGAGACAAGGTTTCCAAAAAACACTCTAAAGAGAAGTGCTTCTAAAATTCCTGGTGGTCTCTAAGATACAATAAAGTTTGCTCAAAGAAATCCATAAGCTTTTACTACAAATATGCTATCTCTAAGAGGCAGGTTAATATAGTGGTTAACAGAAAACTCAGAAGAAACATTATGGAGATTTCAGATATAGGATTCAGAACTTATAAGCTGTGTAACAGTGGGCAAGTTACTTAACCTCTTTCTATCTCAGCCTCCTTATCCAACAAAAAAAAATAATTGTAGTTATCTTCTTAGAGTTATACCAAACAGGTGCTTAAGAAAATGCCAGGCACATAGTAAGCACTATATAAATGTTATCTATATTTATTATTACAACTTTTGAACACCTCATTGGTATCAGAGAAGTAGATAATTTACTTTAAAGCCATTCTTAATCTGGAAGGTTATGAAAGTAAGTTATGAAGGTGATACTTATCACCTTCAATTTATAGCTAAGGACACTGAGTGTCAGTTAACTAATTTGCCCAGAACCAATAAATAATGTAGGTCAAATTTAACTCCACAATCTATGCCCATCTAATACCAGATAGCAGTAGAAAGTCAGACTGGTCATTTACTTTTTTCTTAAATTTTCTGGCAATTATCAGGGTATCTACATGAAATTCAAGAATAAACCACTTGGTTACAATACAGTGTGTACTAAAATTAATGGGTAATAGTGAAGTTGAAAACAAAAACATTTCAAGTTTCATCTGAAAATCCTAATTATTTTAACTAATGACTTTTCCCACTTCCATAAATCAAGATTTGGGGTTAAATAATGAAGTCGCCATGATTAAGGAACTTGTCACCTTTGCTCGGTTTCTAATTCATTCATCTTTCGGTGTTTCTGCTCTAGCTGCTCCTGAAGTTCCTCAATACGTTCATTTTCAGTACCTTCCTGCTGTAAGCGCAGCATCTTATTTTCATGTTGCAGTCGAATAAACACCTCTCTTAATATTGAAAGAAAAGAACTGTTTATAATTTTAAAAATTTTTCTAATGTTTTAAATGTTCTAATGTTTTTCTCATGTTTTAAAAAGGAAATTCTTGTCTATGCAATAGCTGTCATTTTAAAATGTCACTAGTTTCTGAAAGTTTTTTTTTAAAGATTTATTTAATTATTTATGCATACAAGAGCTGGGGTATAGGACAGAGTCACAGGAGGTGAGAGGATTCACCAGAGACAGAGTGGGGAACAGAACAGGCAGACTGACTGAAACACACTGCTGAGGGGAACAGCGGGCAAGGCAGGAGAGGTCTGCTGCGCCACGTGGGTCCCCTCCCTGGCCGGCGGCAGGGATCGAACTTGTGTTGCAGTGGCTGCAATTTGTCTCATAGTGTGTTGCTTAACCCACTGTGCCACCAGGGAGGCCCTAGTTTCTGAAAGTTTTTAAGAAAAAAAGCTATGTACATTGTAATACAATGTCTCAAAAAATAAGTAGCAAATTTCCAAATGTAAAAGGTTGCTATATGTTATCTATAATTAAATGTCTTTATGCAAATCCTTAAGATAATATAAATTATTTTACTTTGAAATTTAGAAGGTGCTCACTAAAGGTAACATAGCATATTCTTAGAAAACATGTAAATAAGAAGAAATAGATTAAAAAACTAAAATTTTCTTAAAACTTTTAAATAAACACTCGTGGCCATCACCAGAATTTTTTTTAACCTAGAAATTCAAAGGATCTCAAACGTGTTTTTAAAAATGAAAATGAAATTATGGCCAATAAAAAACTAATGCTCTCCTTCTCAATACCATCCCAAAAGGCAACCGATTTCAATTAATCCCAATTTTTGTTCTGTGTAATGCCAGCACTATCACTTTAAAATATAGGTACATATGGCTCTTTTTAAATGAGATTAACATCAATAAATATTACAAGTACACTCATTGTCCATTCACATATTGTATTACTTCATGTATATAAAATGTCTACAACATGCAAGGTGACTTGGTTGTCCAGAGTTGGAGGTTCTATATTTTCTTTTGAGGGTGATGCAAATGTTCTAAAATTAGAGTGTAATGAGAGCTGCACAACTCTCTGACTGCACTATAAACCAGTGTGCATTTTTAAAATAGGTGAATTATATCTTAATAAAGCTGCTTACAGAGTAAATAGTGTGAATTATTCAGTTACTACAAGATTAAAAATCCATCACAATGTCAAGTAGTTAAATGTCCAATAGTAAAACACATAGCAGTAAAACACAAAGATATAAATTTGGTCAAGATGAACCTATAAAATTTGCATTTTATTTAACTTATGCTTAATTCTCAAGCTAATATTGATAACTCCTCGCTATTATTGTCACCCATATGGACCTGGATGTCATGTATTTTTTCCACTGAGTTTAAACACAGAAAAATAACTTCAATGTAATAAAGGCTATGTTACAAAAGCCAGAATATTATTCCACTAGCTTGCAAAATATTACTTTTGATAAATTTTATAAAACTACTATAGTAGCAATAACAAAATGACAACAAAATTAAGCATGTGAGGCAAAGTCATTCTGAAGTCTGTAACATAGAAAATGAACAGTTTTAAAGACCAAAAAATTTACCAAAAACCCCATAATTTTAATATTAAATATGGATTATCAATTAATAAAAACAAATTTACCTGTACTCTACTGGCATAATCTCAGCAGCAAGATTCTCATAACTTTTGGTAGCAGATGCATCTAGATAAAAAAAAAAGGATTAACAGTTCAGAAAATCTATCATGAAAAAAAATAACTTTTCTAAATCCAGTAACAATCACCTGTCTGGTTTAAGTGATCCTGCTGAACTTGTGAACAACGAAGCTCTTCATTTGTTTCTTTCAGAGTATCACGCTGTTCTATTAGTCTCTAAAACAGAATTGTTTACAAAAACAATATATTTAATTCTACCCATAGGCAATGCAGTTTATGCTTAAAATTATTTACCTCACACTAATTTGATAGTTGTTGCTTAGCTAATTTAAAATGACAAAGTTTTAACGTGCTAAAGGATTAAGCTCCTGTATTAATCACAAAAATAATAGTCTTTATATACCACATAGCTTGTGATTTTCCCATTAATTTCTCTTTGAACCAAAAGGATGTAACTAGTAAAAGAGTACAAGTATTTTTATTGTTATTACAACAACAAAAAGAGTAATAAAAAAGATGGACTATGAAAGTAAATAGATCATATGGCCTGAATTCCAGTTTTACTACTCCTCTTAACTGTATTTCTTGCGCAAGTTACTTGACTCTTTGCTTTAGTATCTGTATCACTGAAATGGGAATCCTGACACTTAAACCCTTGCAAAGATACCATGAATAACAAATGAGGTAAAGAATATCATGCTTTCTTATAACCACATAACCAAAATATAACATATCATATTGAGAGATGCTGGAGACTTGTTTTTTTCTTTAATAGCTACTGTATACCTACAGATGCCCTACTGATCCCTGAATACTAAAAATGATAACTACAGGCACATGAGGTTCTCTATAAATGTTCCCTCACAAATGCAGTGCAACACTAGCAAATTTATTACAATAAACTTTTCTAGAAGTTTATTTTCTTAAAATTACTCAAAGGTCTGCAATGATCAGAGGAGCATCTGTTAAAATCTACTAAATCTCAGAAGAGATTTCGTCAATTAACTTGCCTTACAACTCACCCTCTACCCAGCTCTGGAGTAGCCTTTAAAACCAGCAGTCTCTCAATATATACGGTAACTTCAAAAAGCAGCAACTTAGCATCATCAGAAGACGCAGACTGGATATGGAACCTGACCTAAAAGCCCTATCCTTAATTGTCACTATTTTCCCTTTCTTGTGTCTCCCTGGAGAAACTCCTTTCAAAGGTAATTTTAATTATTTAGCCTTATTTGGTACTTGCGGCATAAGAAAATCCCTATTTCGAAGGCATTTTGTCAAAAATAACTACCATCAATGGTTTATCTCTACAATACAAGAGGTTATGACCCAGGTAGGGCAAATAAGATTCTGGCCAAAAACTGAGGTATAATATATTCACAGGTGATTTTAAAAAATTCTGACCATTCATTTGTGTCCATAAAAGACCTAAGAGGAACCTATGCATCAGTTCAGAACGATGGACAGCTCCCCTGCCCACCTGTGACTATAAAGGTCCATCTCTTTTTCTTTCTCCTTTTCCTAATAAAACTGTGCGTTTAAAATGTAAGGGAAGAAAAAAAGAATAAACTTGATGCCCTATGCAAACAGAAAACAGAAGAAGTGGAGTTTTAAATTGCCTTAGAACTGAAGGTGTTTTCCGAAATACACACGGAGTCTGAATCACTAACTGACCTCAATGGCAACTGAATAAAGAATTCAGTGGATGCATACTACAAACAATGCAGACTTCACAGAATTAGCTCAATAACCTGAGGTTCTGGGAAATTTTATTTCTGGAGTTGAAAAATATTTAGACCTCATGTTTTCAACGGAATACAAAAAAACACACAAAGAAACAGGACAGTATATATGTGGGGTTCAGTAGTATATAAGAAATAGTGAATGAGAAGGCCCGCCTTGGTGGCGCAGTGGGTTAAGCAACGCACTATGAAGCAGACCGCAGCCACTGCAGCACAAGTTCGATCCAGGCTGCCGGCCAGGGAGGAGACCCACATGGCGTAGCAGACCTCTCCTGTCTCGCCCGCTGCTCCCCTCAGCAGTGTGTTTCTGTCAATCTGCCTGTTCTGCATCCTGCTCTGTCTGGTGGATTCTTTCACCACCCCCACACCTCTGGCCTGTACCTCAGTGCTTGTATGCATAAATAAATAAATCTTTAAAAAAAAAAAGAAATAGTGAATGAGAAATAGCCAGTGAGGTGACCTAGTATCACAAAACATTAGACTAAGACTTCATATGGTACCACAAAACAGAAGATCCCAAATAACCAAAGCAATTCTGACCAAAAAAGAGGAATAACTGAGATATTGCACTTACAGACTGCAAATATTTCAAGCGTATAGTAATGAAAACAGTATGGTATCAGAATAAAAACAGATACACAGACCAGTGAAATAGAATTGAAAACTCAGAGATAAATCTACACTTCAATGGACAGTTACTCTATGACAATGGGTCCAAAAGTATACAGTGGAGAAAGGAGTCTCGTCAACAAATGATGAGGGGAAACTAGACAGGCACATGCAAAAGAATGAAACAAGACCACTATTTCACACAATACACAAAAGTTAACTCAAAATGTATTAAAGACAAGAATGTAAGACCTAAAACTATAAAATAAATAGAAGAAAACATAGTTAAAACACTCCATGACAATGGCTTCAGGGATATCTTTGGAGATTCAACTCTAACAGCAAGGAGAGCAAAAGCAAAAAAAGAGAAAAAAAAGGAACTACATCAAACTAAAATGTTTCTGCACAGAAAAAGAAACTATCATTAATATGATACTCTATTGAAAATGAAAAAAATATTTGCACATCATACATCTAACAAGGGGCTAATATCTAAGATTTACAAAGAAAACATACAAATAATTAAGTAAAAACAGTAAAAAAAATGATCAGAAGAGCGAAACAGACCTTTCTTCAAGTAAGACATACAAAAAGGCAAACAGGCACATGAAAAATGTTCATCATCATTTATCATCAGGGAAATGCACACAATGAGATACCATCTCACACCTGAGAGAATGGCTTGTATCAAAAGACTAGAAGCAACAAGCATTGGAGAGGATTTGGAGAAAAAGGAACCCTAGTAATCTGATGGTGGAAATTTAGACTGGTCCAGCCCCTGTGGAAATCAGTATTTCTCTCAAAATATTAAAAATAGGTCTACCATTTGACCCGTTTCTAACTATCTCTCCAAAGTAGGCCACAAACACTAATTTGAAGGGATATATGCACACCTATATTCAGGCAGCATTATTTACAATAAACAAGTGTATAATCACCTAAGTGCACAATGATAGATAAGTGGATTAGAAGATGTGGTATATAAGCAGAACACGATATTAATTAGCTATGGAGAAAAGGAAGAACCCTTGCCATTCAAGACAACATGGATTAAATTTTTACAAGACTTTTATACCAGCATTTCACTGATGACAGCTAGAACTAACTGACTTTACTTCCATTCCCACAACAGCAAGAATTAAAAAGCTAACAGCAGACAGACATATTACTCATCAACTATATTTATGGTTACCTCTTTTTCTTTAAGTAAAGCTTCATGTTTTTCTTCAAGCCGCTTCATTTCAAATGCTAGTGTGTCTGCCCTTTTGGATTCAGAGGAAAGTTTAATGTGAAGATCCTGAACCTTTTGTGATAAATAAAAATAAAAAAGTATTGACAGCTCTTCGGAGTTTAGTAAATAAGAAACTGGAAATAAGAATTATTGTAAGATTATAGTCTACTTCTCAGTGTATGTAGCAATAGCATATAGATAAGAACATAAAATTTAAATACCCAAGAGATAAGTTAGCTGGATAAAAAAAAAAGGTTTTTACCTCATGTTTCTTTATGATGTTTCTTTATGTTTCTTGATAAGGAGCAAAACATAATACTGAATTTATACCTCTATTCTCTAGATATTTAACATGTTACCAGAAATGCTAAAAAGCAGTATGTCCAAAAAATATAAGCTCAGAAACCAGTAAAAAAGCAAAACACCTAGATAATACAAACTCAATCATCAACCCTTCAAGTAAAATTACAGATAGAAGAAATTTATGGTAAGCTCAAAGTTGAATACAAATAATGGGTTTTTTTTTTTTCATTTCTATACCATTCAAATTTTAATTTGGTTAAAAATGTTCAGATATTTTCTTACCTGCCTCTTGTATGTTTCTAATTGTGTACGTGCTGCATTTGCCTTCTTTAATTCTTCTTCTAAGCTGACTGTATTATGCATATACATCATGTTGGTTTCCTGTAATGTTTTCACCTGCTTGCGAAGGTCATTTAGATCTTGTAGCTTCTGACGATATATCTCAACTGTTGACTCCAGTTTATTTGCTTTATCAGAAGTAGCCCTGTAATAATAGAAACTAAATATTACTGAGTGAAAACTAGTAAAAGCACATAGCAAATTCTGGACTGTCTGCAAAGTGAATCTTCCCCCCAAAACTATCATTAGTTAAAACAAAAAAAGAAAATGAGAGAAAAAGAAATCATGAATATTGTGACAACTTGGGAAATAGACTAAAACCTGAAACTGTCTAAAGTTCAACCTTTTGTTTTATTTTATTTTTTTTTTAAAGATTTATTTATTTATGCATACAAGCACTGGGGTACAGGCCAGAGGTGGGGGGGTGAGAGGATTCACCACAGACAGAGAAGGGAGCAGAACAGGCAGATCAACAGAAGTACACTGCTGAGGGGAGCAGCGGGCACAGCAGGAGAGGTCTGCTGCACCATGTGGGTCCCCTCTCTGGCCGGCAGCAGGGATCGAACTCGTGCTGTAGTAGCTGCGGTCTGCTTCATAGTGCGTTGCTTAACCCACTGCGCCACCCGGGAGGCCCCAACCTTTTGTTTTAAAGGCATCAAAATAAAAATGCTTAAAATTTGACACCCTAAATTATCAAACGGCTTTATATATTAGGACAATTTATAATAAAGAATACTTTTATGAGTATAATTTAATAATTCTATGCTGCTCTATAGTTTATCGGTCAATTTTGCTTTATTCATAACATTTAGTGCATTTTGTCCTCAGTATCTGATATTCTCGGGAAGTTGACTCTACTTACAATGTCTACAAAGCACTTTCCTTTAGATTGTACTTACCTGAAAAACTGGGCTAGAGCAAAAATAAGCAAAACAATTCACATCACTATTACATGCAGGCTCAAATTAATGGTTATAAAGACTTTGCTTTAAATAAACATAAAAACTATAAAACAAAACAGCCCACTAAAATATATAACAGAAAGTACACAGAGCACATAGATGGTCTGTTTGACTGAGTCACATCTCATAGGCAGAAATTAAATACAAACTTCACATTGTTCAAGAAAATAAAACAAGCTGAGATAACATTGAAAAATGTTAAGATTCTTATCTCTATTTGTATATCAGATGTCAACATTTTTGACTGTGAAAATATATTTCCTTAAATAAAAATCTCACAAGACAAATTAGTGAGTACAAGATGGTCAAGCTAAATGTATCTAATAGTAACTCAGTTTACAAAATACTAGAGGAAATGTATCAATTTGGGATTATGGGTTCTAACATAAAATTATCCTAACAAGAATAAAATACTATCCTTAAATTGTCATTACTATCAACAAGAATAAAAGACTAGGAGCCCAGATAAAAATCTAATCAATGCTTGATAAGGGTAACTCCATGAATTTCTGATTAAAAATGGAATACCAAAGTGACTAAGTGATAACTTAGAAGTGACTTAATTATATTTCGACATACCATACCTAAGAACATCTATTTCATCTTTTAGGGCTCTTGTTTCTTCAGCAAGACTGGTCAATTCATCATTTCTATGCTGAAATTCAATTAGTTGCTTTTCAAGTTCTTCACAGTGAACACGGTAATCATCTTTTGCAGCTTCAAGCCTTACATAAAAATAACAAGAGATTTATAATATAATTTTCATTATTTGTTTTCTTACTGAAATATGAACTTAGTAAGACTTGCATCTAAAAATATTTTTTAATTCCACACTCAAAAGAAGAAAGGCTAAAAGAATAGCCAAAAATAGTTTTCTGCTCTTGGTTTTGAAACACATTTAAAATTAATGCTGTATACTTTCATGTTCACTTCTTAAATAATGTGTACATTACCTCTAGTTTTAATAGGAATGATATTTTCAAACTGTGGAAAGAAAATTCTTTCTATATACATATGTGTAAACTATAACATTTAAAGCAAAATAGCAACTCTAAGTAGAATATGAAAATGATAAATACTTCAGATCCTAAAATGACAATACAGTGATCAATATCAATATGAAAAAATTATTTGCTAATCCAAAATACTGCAGAAAAGGAAGAAAAAGTAACAAAATAGATATGACAAATGAAAAGCAGACAATATAAACATATCAAAAATTACGTGAGACAAATGGACTAGAACACACCAATTAAAAAATCAAGACTATCAGACTGGATAAAAAAAAGCAGGATTCAAATTTATTCTAATTACAGCATACTTTAAATACAATGGCACAGATTGAAAGTAAAAAAATGGAGAAAAACACCATAAAATAGTAAACAAAGGAAACTAGCATGGCTTTGTTAAAATAAATTTTAAGACGAATTACCAAAAATGAAGATACTTCAAATTATAAAAGAGCAACTTAACAGAAACATATCATAAAAGTATATATAAGCAAAATTAGAACTTTAAAATACATTAAGCAAAACCTGAAATCTACAAATCCACAAACACTGAAGACATTAACAAGAATCTTGAAATAAGTGATAGAATGAAACGAAATTATTAGTAAAATACTTATTTTTTAGATCTGTATGTACATCAAGACAGTTTAGAAGAAATGACAGAAAAACTCATCTGGAATATAAATCATTCTTAAATAACATGCCAACTAAAAGTAAACAGGGCTCCCTTGAGAAATGGCTAATTCAAGAGTTGAGGAAGGGAAAGGTGAAAAGAATCTGAAACATTTTATTATTACAAAAAAAAAAAAAGAAAGTAGTCAAAGGACAACAGAAACATGTTGAAAGGACACAGGGGTCAACTGAAAGGCTGTTCAGTGGCCAAAATGGGATAATTTGAGCACCAAAATAAATGATAATAATGAATTTACAGCCCATTGAATAAGAACCCACTACTAAATGCAATGCATAATTCTGGATTAGATTCAGACCTGGGGGAAAAATTAATAAACAAATAGAAAATTGAGAAAACTGGTAGGATTTAAATAGGATGTATGGATTTCATAATAATATTGTATCAATATCAGTATACTGGAGTTTAAGAGAAACCCTTGTTCTTAGAAAATCCATACTGAAGAATAAGAGTAAAGGGTCATGACTCCAAATTACATTCTCAAGGTTAAAAAAACACATGAATATCTATATGCAGGTATATAGGGTATGCTAAAGCAAAAGGAGAAAACAGTAAAATAATTGTATGAGTTAAAGGTATAAAGAAGTTCTTTGTACTAGTCTTGAAACTTTTTTATAATTTAAAAATTATATTTGAAAAAAGTAACAATATAAAATTACAAATACAGTATGAATAGAATGCCTGGAGAGATAACCAATGTTAATCAGAAGTATGATGTACAGTTGCTTTTTTTTAAAAAAGAATACATAAGATAAAATAAAAAAGTTTTTTAGCATAAGCTTTGCATTTGTCCACTATTAGTTTCCTTCTCCATCCTAAGAAAATCCTCATTCTCCCGAGGCTTCCGCAATGATGCCTAAATTCTTATGAATATGCCTAAACCCATCATTTGGCCCTTGTCATATGTTATTTGCATTGTTTAGTTTTCATATGCACATCGTACTTGTCTTACTGGATTATAACTCCTGTGAGTGCACTCCTCTGAAATCAGGAACCACTAACTTCATTTGGTATTTTCAGTAATTTAGTCAGTGTCTTAAACATGCTTTACAATGTCTAATAATTATCCATATTACTTTCAGTCACTAGTTTGCCAAAACTTTATAGAATGATTTCTATTTTAAAAGTTACCTGTAGTTTTCTTCCTGTAACTGTTCTAGTTGTAACTGTGCATGAAAATACTTTTTTGCAACCATTGTATTTGGATCATCAAAAGATCCATCCAACTGGTCAAGCTTTTCATTCATCATCTCATTCTCAGAAACCAGAGAATTCTTTTCATCTTGAAGTGCAGTCACCTAAAAAATGAATACACAAAGGTAACAATAGCAAAAAACCTTGGAGTCTAAGTTTGGATTCTAATTCTGACTAAACCATTAAATAAACTGGTCAATAAAGCTAGCTAATTCCTAAGGGTCCTCTCAATCTGGAATTCTGGGTCTAGGAGGTTAGGGACAAACAAAAGAACTAAAATTAATATATCACATCATTTAAGGAGAAAATAGAACTAAGATATATAAGGAGAATATCTTCAAATAATCATTCTTGGTTTAGTTTCAGGAAGAGTGTTTCTAAGCCTCTAAAATCTGATGCATCAGCAAATTAAAAAAATAATATTCTCCTCTTAGGTATAAATTTCATTTTTGAAAAAGTTGTTACTAGTCAAAATATACACAGTTATCATTATAGGTACATAGTAGAAAATCATCAATCACATATGGTTAATAAATCAATAACAAAATGCTAAATTGAATTCACTTACAGTGAACTGTTTGTGATTTAAGATGGATAAAAATAGGTAAATTTAGAACCATAGTACCTGATACATTTTTATTTTACTTAAATATGTATGTAACAAGCACGGTTTGTTCCCTTGGTTCTATTTATTTTCCACTTAAAAATATTTACATATGATTTTATTAAGGTAAGTATGAAAATATTAACTTCCAATATGTTACTGACAAGTTTACTATTAACATTTTCAATAGATAAAATTAATTCAACCCACTTATGTGAATGAAACTACACTTATGAAATTAAGTGACTGCACAAACACTGTTCTCCAATGAGAAATATTAACTCTGGGTAACTGTCCCTTGTTGGCAATAGGAGAAACAAATTCTCTCCCTAGATTCAATGCATGCATCATCTATCCTTGTCAAGTAAGCAGTTTAGTGACTATTACTTGTCACATACAAGTCTAAGTGATTGATACAAAAAAGAATGAGCATTTACACCCTTAAAATCCTTACACTAGAAACATGGATGAACTGGAGGGGATTATGCAAAATGAAGTATGTGAAGAGAAACACAAGTAACAGATGATTTCACTCAGACAAAACCAAACCAAACAAATCCTAGAAATATAACTGTAAAATTGAGAATTTCAGAAGGGGAGGCTGTGGATAAGGGAAAAAAGGAGCATGGAGCCCAATGGTCTTGGTGGAGGATTATTGGTGCTTTGATGGTGGGCATGGTATGGTAAAAGATATCTAAAGATGTGTAAACCTATATCCCTAAGTTAAATTGTAAACCAACATTACAATTTTTGTGTTTGTTCAAATATAAAGGAGTGATTTTTAAAGATGAAGGTAGAAGACCTGAATAGGTCTATCACTGCACTAAGTAGTTGTGTGACCCTGACCAAGTCACTTCTTTTTTCCTGATTTGCAAATCCTAGATAGTCAGAAATATTATACAGAATTATTCTAGACACTGATTTCATTAGGCAAGGATAATGCTACCATTATATTGTTCTCTCTCCTCATACAGTGCAGAGCCAACTACTTATTTAGCTCATTATTTGCACAAAAAATACAATTTCTACATAGCACATAATGAAGGTAAATACATTTAACATTTTCTATGTTCTTTTCAAGACTTTATGCACAACTTTAACATTTGTATTTCCATCTAAGATAACAATAGATGTAAACACATGCACAGAATATATGTGCTAAGCCCTGTTCTTAGAGATTTGTATAAATTTGTATAAAGATTACCACATTTAGTCTTCATAACCACTCTGGAAGATACAGACTATTATCCCCAAAAGAGAAAATTGAATTGTAGAGAAAGTAATTTGCCTGAGAGTATACAACCAACTATTGACAAGTTCTACCCCTTTAACCATTAACTATTGCCTCTAATGTCAAATTATTTGTCAGCATGTATGTGCATATGAACGTAAGAATTAGATACCCACCTGTTCATATGTACATTCACGTTAGCAAACAAACTTGGCACTCACATTTTGGGGGGAGGATGGGAGTCAAATACTTCTAAGTACTTCCGTAAGTTACCTCACTTAACATTTCACAAACAGGAAGTAGCTACTCTAATTTCCCTATTTTATGAACAGAAAAACTAAGGCCCTATCTAAATAGCTGAAATTCTAAAATCAAAAAGTAGTTAACTCAGCAATTTTCAACTGAGAGAAAAATAATTATAAAATTCATGCATGTATATGTAAGCCTGTAGCTAATCCTTTCAATGTTCCCTCTCTGAAATGAAATCTGATCTCCAAAACACTTGCCAACTAATAAAACCTTTGTAAATTTAAAGAGGAAATTTTTCTCAGATCAAGTTTATCTCTGCACACCTGCAGATCTAATTCTTGGCATCTTTGTCTCAGTTCTTCTTTTTCTGCTAGTGCTTCCTGAAGTTCTTCCAAGGCTCTTTTAAGCTGAAACATAAAGCATCTGAATTTTTAGCAAATCATGTTTTGACACAAATTAAGAAACATACTTTCATCACCACACACATATACAATGATATTGGAAATGGTTCTTAAATTTTACCTAATTAAAATTAAGTCTAAATGTATTGTTTTTTCCTGTGAAAAATATTTGCATAGTCCCACTGACATTTCTGCTGGAAATATAAAGCTTTATATAAATCCCTGTGAAATACTGAAACAAAGAAGTATTAGATGAAACATTCATTTCACCACAGAGAAAAAAAATAGCATTTTTAAATTTAAATAAAACTTGGGTAGAAATTTTATTTTTCATCTGAAATATTTCTTGAGATGACCAATGGCAACCATGAAAAGTACATGTCCAAAAGTATAACAGGAATAGTACTTGACCCATCTGCCTCTCCTCTTATTCCCACTACAGCCCAGATTTAGTTTTACATCAGAGGAGAATACCTCTTTCCCATGTAAAATAATCATGTCATAGAAGCAAAGAAAGAAGTTTGGGTGCAAAGTGTTTAAACTATTTCTTCAATATCAGAAGGGAGGACAGACATTTTGACAAAAAATTACATTATCATATTACATAAATTAGAATTTAGGAGAAATTTTTTAAACATTTACTATTTGTGTCATCACACAGAATGAGCCTATTATGTATCACAAGTACCTGAAGGAAAGCTCAGTGCCTCTCAATTACTCAAACATGATCATAAAACACTCTGGAGACTAATACTACTTGCATCATGAAGGAATAAATAATATTCAACTGAACTCTCAAAGAAGAATGAACAATCTAAATTTCATGAGGAAAATATTCTTGTATAACTTCCCTTAAGTAAATCTTATAATAGTAATTGGGAAAGGAACTATATCACTGTTTTCAACATTTTCCTCACATACTAGAATACTCACCTGTTGTTCTAATTCTCCAACAGCATCATTTGTAGGAGAGTTCAATATTTCTTTACTCATTAGCTAAAAAATTAAAATAGCAAAGAACAATAAAAGTGATGTTCATGCAGTAAAAATATATTTGAAATGATAGTAAAATGCTTTTTATTTAGTGTTTTGCCTTAATTCAATGACCCTTAGAATATTATTCAAATAAAAATCATATTAGAGGTTGTGTTAAGGTAAATAACACAGTGCTCTAGCATTATGTTACTGAGGACATCTTAAGTGTGTCTGAAGTATGTACATTATATTAAAAATACCTGTATGCTGAAAAATTACAAGTTCTAAAAAATGAATTCTTAAAACTGAATACACTGAATAATAAAAATTCTCCCAAAACATGAATTAACACTTTCAAAAGACAATGTTTAAGTGGTGATAAAGCAAAATTTCTATTTTGAGCAGTCATTTTAAGTGATATAACTTGTTTGCATATGAAAGGAAGACATTTATATACAGTGATGCTTTGAATTTAAATAATAATGTAAACTTAGAGGACACAGATGTCTTAAAATTTTGTATGATTCTCTCTATATCATGCCCCTTTCCCTACTGATCTCACTAATCCATCACCACTCTACTTTTTTTTTTAGCTCTCCTCTGCTCTCCACTCCACTTCAGCCTTTTAGTCTCATTTTAAGAATTTACACTCACCACATGAATTCTGATCCTTAGAGTTCAACAGAAATGACCAGTCTTGCTTAAACCCAGGTTAGCTGTCTACAAAAACCTAAGTATCAACCATATTTGCTCATAGTTCTAATGATGTGAATATAAATGACGTTTATATATATCTATATATACATATTATGTATTTATATACATATTTTAATTTTCAGAAAAGACTGTTCTTATTGGCAGGCAGAAGTGAAAAAATAAAAATTCTTATCTGCTTAGGTCTGCTTAGTTGAACTTATTTAAAGGAACCTGACCATATTAACTAACTTTTTAATATGGAAATAAATGTATTTGAAGTACTTTTTGGATACTTGGGGGGGCGAGAGGGAGAAACATTACCTAACTGTAAGCAAACCTGCAGTAGAGGGAAAATTTATACTAACAGAAAAATACACATCCATGAAATTTATATGAAAAGTTTTATATAATTTGGTTTAGAATTTTCATACATATGAACATAACTTACCTCTTGAATAGCAGTCATGACGACATGTTGAACAGACTCTTCCAATGTCATTATATTTTGAATATGTTCTATGATATAAAAAAACAGATCTGAATAAACTATTTTTAACCCATAGTATTCATATAATTTAAATAAACTCCTAAAATCTTAATTGCAGAGTTTCATTTTATCACCTACTTAGTTCATTTCAGGAAGGTTTAAAAAAAACTACTGTAAGCACCTGCTGAAATTTTATGAAGTTTCACCTCATGTAGATTCTTACACCTTACCACAAACACGTATGCAATAAGCTAAAGTGATTTTGTTCTAATAAAAAATGAGAATTATTCAGTCATTAAACAAAAAAGAGAAAATACTGCCATTGTAACAACAAAGATAGACCTCATGGGCATTATGCTATGTGAAATAAGTCAAACAAAGACAAATACTGTCTATGAATGATTTTGTATGTCTTGATTACTAGGCTAACACAGCTAGCTATACGATACATAGAAAAGTTGTTAAAAGAATAGCTCCTGAGAGTTCTTACCACAAGGAAAAAAAAGTGGTTTTTCTTTTTTTGTCTGTATGAGATGATGGATATTAACTAAACCTACTGAAGCAGTCATTTTAAGGTATATATGTCAAATCATTATGATATATACCTTAAATGTATACAGTGATGTATATCAGTGATATCTCAATAAAACTAGAAAGATTTTTAAAAGAAAATGAGGAACCATAAGGGAGAAGCTTTTATGTATTTGCATATTTAATCTACTTCAATGGTGTGTTCTCTACAGCTAAAACAATTTTCCAAAAATGTTTAAGGACTCATTATTTTTTAAAAACTTGTTTTAGTGATTTCTGTGGATAATTTCTACAAGTTTTGTAAAGCTTTATGAAGTTCAGAACTAGACAAAAGTACTGAAAGAGTCTGGACTGCACTTACCATTAAGTGCTATAGTGATGAGGGAGGGGAACTAATTAAATGGAGAATACACAGACACTGAAATTATTTCCAGAAAATAGATTTTCTGGATAATGGTATGCTTGAAGTCTACAGAAAGCATTATAAAAGTTATCTCTCTCTCCATTGAAAGAAACAGGGCATTATTAACCAAATCAGATGCTTCTTCCAAGAATGAGGTGTTGCAAAATCTGGTATCACTGAGAAAATCAATTCTCACTCTAAAAGATAAAGGTATTCTAGATATGTTTTGTTTTAAAAGTTTATTAAGTTTTTTTTTTTTTTTTCATTTTATCGGCTTACTACCCTAAGAAGTCCAGACAAATACTTCCAAAACAAACCGAATTAAATAATCCTGGTAATTTTAATAACAAAAATGAATATGCATACAGAAATCTTATTCCTTTTTAAAAATCTGAGGACAAAATTGCTTAAGCAATTCTCAGAACTAGTTAAAATACTACACCTTGCATCAAAATATGTAAGTGGCAACAAAATCATAATTTAAGGGAAATTAGAGTTTAATATGTCAAATATAGCTGACCTAGGGGAAAAATAAGTAATGATACAGAAATATCAGTTTTCTGATATCCAATGTTTTTTTAAACTGATAAACTATAACTGATTTCATATTTTATTCCTCCTTCTCTGAATTTGTACTTACTGAATTTACCCTGTCTCATATGCATGTTTTGTGAGTTAGATATTGCTCAATGTGTTTTCTATGGTCCAGGATTCAAGTAGTTTATAAACCTAAACCATTTTCTTATTAAGGTGATATGTAAAGATTAAGCTTGGGAAAATCATGCAAAAATATCAATGTCAAAAAATGTCACCATCCAGACTGATCCAAGTTCTGAAGGAGTTAGATTCTGAACTGTCCATTTCATCACTTTATTCATTACATATAAGCAAAAATCATGTTTTTGTATTTATGAATCTAAATCTTAAATGTGAAAATATATATTGATGGTGAAGTACATTTTTTATTAAATATATACTAATTTTTAAGCACCATTTAACTAATTAAACTAAAATACATTTAGGAATTTAGCTACTGAATACAAATCACAGAATCCAGGTACAAAAAGAATATTCAACACTTGTAGCTTTTTAATGTAGGGCTAGGTTAAAATTCAGACCCTCTGACACATACTTCAGGGAGCTTTCTACCAAACTGTTAACATTTTATGCTACTTTCTATGAGAACAGAGGTTGTTCCTACATATAGTCAAATGAATGAAAATCACTTACCTTGTTTCTTTTCACAGTTGACCGCACAACCCAGAATAAGTTGGAGCAATCTCCCAAGTTCCACAGAATCTGAACATTCAGTTATTTGGTTTAAGTCAGGAATAAGTTCTTCAGAAATCTGTTGTCCCAAAAACTGCAGTATCAAAACAATAAAATAGATCACTCATTTATGTAGGTTACAAAGAATTTACTATATTTAATTACAAGGAAAATAAATTATAAATAAGTTCATGAGACTCATATAAACAAGTAATGCATGCATAATTAACTGATTAAAACCAGTTAGAAAAGTTGAAGCAATCTACTAAAGTTTTAAGTAACCTTATGAAAAAAAATTACAATGCTCATACCAAACATCCTTGATCCTACTATTAGAAAGAGGGATTTCTTTAAGAAACCCCTGGACCAATATAATATGAAAAAACTTAAGTTTTCCCATTTAAAAAATGAACACATTTCTATTAAGCCAAAATACCGCAATATTTTGATATGATCAATTAACAGTGACCCATCACATTTTCATGAATGAGCAACAAAAGTAGAATAGTCATTCATGACTTTTTATTTTTTAGCTTACTAAAAAGTTTTTAAGGCATCAATAAAGTTTCAATTTATTTAAAATAATAAATTTTGAAAAATTTCAGTGTAAAAAAAAGTTATTTAGAAAAAAATCCAGTTTTAGTAGTATGACAACTTACAAAAACAGAAACAAAATTCTTCAGTGGCAAATACTTCCAAACATTAATCAGTAAACTTGTGCATATCACGTAATACTACTAGAGAATTTGCTACAATGATGAATAAGTAAAATAAGATATTTGAATAAATGTACCATCTAATATGATTTTAATATTACTTTCATTCTGCATTTATTCCCAATTCACTTGCACATGCATTATTTCATAGTATATCTTTGTTGTTGTTTCCACTAGAAAGAAATGTTAAAATAATGTTTTCAAAGGGAGTGAATTCAATTTAATTAAAAAGTCTACTTTATAGCACTGTATAAAGTCAGATTAAGGTTAACTATTTAGGAAAATAATCAATTTAAGGAGTATCAGTATAGAAGCAAGATTATTTTACAAATCAACATATTAGGTTGAAGCCCACTTATATTCATGAAACTTGAATACTCTAAAAATGGGTTTTATAAAATACATTCCAGTAAAATGTTACAAAATAAAAGGCCAAATAATTATCAGTGTCAATTATCTCATAGCATTTTGCATTTAAAAAAGTCTTATGTTTTCATACCTCATTATAATATTTCATAATTCCTTGAAGTACCTTCTTTAAATTACTAGCCTAATGAGAAAAAAAGAAATTGTCTCATTTTAATAATAAAGACAATATATACCAAGGTGAAAAACAATAAAAACTTCCCCTGATAAAAAAAAGACAATAAAAAATTATACAATAGAAATCTACAAATACAAGTACATGATATTTTTTAAATATCAAAGTTTGAGTCAAAAATTTGATTAGAAGAAAAAAAATGTCTTCATGTTTATGTAGCTTTGAGCATGCCTTCCTCCAGTCATGAAAAAATAAAGGGTCTAGTCTTACTTTAATGCCACAACTAGAAAACAGGACTAAATACAGAAACAGTAACTTTCAAGCTTTAGCAGCAGGTAGTACAGAATTCTGATATCTAAAAGAACAAAAATAAAAAAGATGAGCACTATACTAGTTCAAGATTTCTCTCTGGAGGCAGTTTTCACAACACAGCATAGGAAATAGACTAAGCAAAGCCTGATGTTCTTGTTAAGATGAGGTGACAGACATTAGAAATTCAGGAAGGTCAAAGTATGGTGGTTTGCAGGGCAGACAGATGAAGAGTTGAAAGTCATGCAGAGAAAAAGCTCCAGAAAACTGCCTTATGGTTCCCTTGAATCTTTATTTGAAAATTAACATGCATGTACTGTACATGGATAACATCATGAGGTTAAAAAAAAAAACTATTTCCAAGGAAAGAACAATTCAGGGAACTATAAACTGAGAAATTACCAAAGATTACATACGATCAGAAATTGTTAAAACTCTCATCAGCCCCAAGTGAAGTAAGTGTTCACTCATTTCACCAAATGTGTTTACCAAAGGCTCACAACTTACTAGTGCATATAACACAGATCTAGAGGAAAAACTGGATTTGTATTCATTCCACCCTCTAAGATATTGACAGGACCAAAATGATTCACAACTATCTTAACTGCCTGCAAAATAAAGTTCAACACTCTTTAAAGGAATACAAAAAGCTGAGGAATCAACAGTGAAATTCACAGTCTAGCAATGACTACACAAGTGAAGAAGCAGGAAAATGTGGACCATCAGTTCAGCAGCTTTTTATAATGTTAAATATACACTTAAAAAACTCAGCAATTACATTCAGGAATATATCCAGAGAAATTATTACACGTTCTCATATGTGAAAATTCATTATAGTTCTAATCATAATAGCTAAAAACAGAAACAATTCAAACATCCATGAACTAGTCAATGGCTAAGCAAACTGGATAATGAGTATACTACTGAGCAGAAAAAGAAATACTACTAATACTAGCAACATGGATGAGGTTTAAAAATGTTACTCTGGGTGAAAGATGCTAGACACAGAGGACCGAACAGCACATATTATCTGATTCCATTTAATCTGGATCTCCAGAAAAGAAATCTATTGTGACAGAAAGAAGATATGCAGCCCCAAGTGTCAAGTTAGGAAAGGAACTTAACGAGGAAGGGCTTAAGTGTACCCTTTGGGTTAACGGAAATATTCTATATCTAATTATGATATAGTTACAAAAGAGCATGTTTGTGTCAAAGTTAAATTGTACACAATAAAATATACTAAGTTAATTTTTTAAAAAAAGATTTGATCTTATTGTTAATTTTAGAACCATTGCTGAGATCATGTACTTTTAACATTCATTCTGCGTACCTTTATTCTCCAGTTGTCACCAACATCCTCTTTAATTCGGCTTAACCAAGATTCATCGAAACAAGCTACATCTCTAAAATAAAAATTCAAATGTGAAAAATACTAAGTTCGATCAACAGAGAATATTATTTTATATCTTAAAGTCTATCCTTAATAACATTAGTAAACATTATTTAAATTAATCCACTGACTTTTTTGTGATTCCTAAGAATTTCTTTTGGAATTTCTCATAATAAAATACTTAGGTCATTAACATCTTCAATTTAACAAACATTTACTAAATATCTCATATAGATACCCAGTCAGTAGAATGTCTCAATAAGCATTAGAATACAAGACAAGAATACAAGTCAATAACCTTTAGAATACAAGTTTCATCCCTGGTATTGGGTTTACAATTTCTTCACTGAGAGCCTGGGCTACTTACATTTTGTTTAGAACTTGTGCCATGGCAACTCCATTAGTCAGCTGTTTGACATCTTGACAAGGTGCAGCAGTATTGAATGTCTGCAGCTAAAACAACATAAAGAAAATTACTTTACCACCTCTTTAGACCTACAGGGTATCACTGCAAAAAATACAAATACATACATATATGTATAATAGAGACTATAGATAAATAGCTGACATATCTCATTTTACTTGGTAGGAAACCAAAGACTACAAATACTAGTTTAAAATTACTTAGTTTATAGATAAACTCTAAAATAATGCAGGACCTCTGAATGCTTTCAACAACTCCCCAATGGAAGTGAACAATCAGTTTAGGAGGTCACCCACCATGTCAAATTTTTTGTATCTAGGTTGGTTTTAGATATTAATAATAATTGTCAGATCTTTTTAAACATCTGTATACATATTAAGGAAAGATGTGAAATGGTGGCATCTTCTTCTAATAAACATAAGAAAAAAATTAAAGCAAATTTAAATAGCCAGAATGAATCATAAAAGAAATGTAATCTTCATCCACAAGGATCCTAAATATACTAAGATTTTCTTTTGTCACACATATTCATCACCTTTATTATTCCATTATATCTTTTTCTTTAAGATTTATTTATTTATGCATACAAGAGCTGGGGTACAGGCCAGAGTCCAGGGAGGTGAGAGGATTCACCGGAGACAGAGTGGGGAGCAGAACAGGCAGACCGTGTGAAACATACTGCTGAGGGGAGCAGCGGGCGAGACAGGAGAGGTCCTCTACGCCATGTGGGTCCCCTTCCTGGCCGGCGGCAGGAATCGAACTCTTGCTGCAGTGGCTGTGGTTTGCTTCATAGTGCATTGCTTAACCCACTGCACCACCAGGAAGGCCCATCACTTAACTTATGTTAACCCAATAAAATTCTCCTATAATAATTCACCTTCTGTAGTTCTGTGAATGAACAATTTCATGTGTCTTTATTAGTCTAAAATAACATGGAAAAATGGTGTAGACAAACTGTCTCTCAATCATCTCAGATACTTTACTGAGCTCTTACACTATGTGGGATACTCTAATATAAGATGGTATTACAATGGAAGATCACTGATTTTTACTTTCAACTAGCCTCAATCAAAAGTAAGGATAAGGAGCAAAGGGAGGAGAAGGCCAATGGATTACGATGGAGGATTTGGGGTGGTATGGAGCATGGTATGGTAATATACATTTGTAGAAGTGTGAACTGATATCCCTAAAACATGTACAGCATTGTAAACCAATGTTACCTCAATAAACATAGTAATTTAAAAAATAAGGGCTAAGGAGAAGATATGTATTTTTTAGAAAATACTGTTTCTAATGCTATAGTTGTAGGATGCTCAAAATGTACTAAAAACGAGTCAAATAACATAATTAGAGCCTGTATTTAGAAGATTTCCTAGACATGATTCTAATAGGAATACTGTTTTCCTAGAGGAAAAAGTAATGAGTAAAGAAAAGGCCAGAGGGGAATAGGAACAGTAATAATAACAATAACAGCAATAAAGACACAAAAACCAAAAATGAGGAGACAAGGACAGACTGGGGACACTTGGTGGGGAGGGGGAGGGGGAGGGTTGAGGGAAGATGGGAGCATGGGGGACTGAGGTGATGGTGCACTGGTGAAATGGTGATGGGAAATACATGGGGATTACATTTGATAGCAAATATATGTAAATTTTTAAAAATTTATATTAAAAAAAA
This sequence comes from Galemys pyrenaicus, assembly GCA_019455555.1. Taxonomy (NCBI): domain Eukaryota; kingdom Metazoa; phylum Chordata; class Mammalia; order Eulipotyphla; family Talpidae; genus Galemys; species Galemys pyrenaicus. The sequence goes on along the minus strand of JAGFMF010011617.1, from coordinate 7,125,623 downwards.
AAAGGCCAGAGGAAGGAAACTCAAGAAATAAAAATATGGTAAAACCACAAATTCATGAAAAGAGAGTATTTTTAGGCAGCATAAGATTCAGTGACTGGTTTTCCAGTGCAAAAAGGGATGGAAGGGGACAACAGTCAAGAGACTTCACCATGCAGGTGAAGTGGTGTTGGGAATACACGGGGATTATAATTGATGTCAAATATATATAAAGAATGAAAAAAAATCCTAAAAAACAAGACAGGAAAGACTGTAAAGAGCCAAGACAAGAACCTTAGACTTATACTTAATGCTATCATCTCTATAATAGGGACCAGACTAGTTTCTACCCCAAAAGATGGTTGTGAGAATTAAATGAATGAGTGTATTTCCACCATGCCTGGCCCGTGGTAAGAACTCAACGCTATTAGCTGACTCAGGTTTTCTCAAAGTATGGGGTCTAAGAACATCAGATAATTAAATCTTCAGATAATTAAATCAGGAAAATCCCTGAGTGATCCTTATGCACATAAATTTTTTAGAGTCACTGTTGAGTGATAAAGAATCACTTTAAGAACAATAAAGAAGACAGCGACATCTTTAGTATATCTTGGATAGCAACAATAGTAACATACAGAATACAAAAGAACAGCTTTATGCTTGAGTCAGAAAGTGTCTGCAATGCTCTTGCTGATAAAGTGGATAGTTTAGAGATCATTAGATTAATGTTGATTGAAAGGATGAATTTATGGAATATTTAAAATATAAGAAAAAAATTTTGCATTGGGTAAGATGTACAGGGAAGATTAATACCAAGACTTAGGGTATCCTTCACAGGAAAATAATCATATGCTTTCAGGTATATGCTTGGAACTCTTTTCAACCTTTCCTACTTACAGTTTACATCAGTAAATTTTTATAAAATAGGTATGATTACTGATTTTTGAGGACAATTTCAGCAAAATAATCAGAAAATATATAAAAGGAGCATGTATACTAAGTAATAAGCCTTTTACCCAACATTATCAAATTAAGATAAATTTCTCCTCTGTACAGTCATGGAATTTGTAGTGTCTCTGACAGTCTTAAATGTCAAAAACCATCAAGCTAAAAACTAGCTAGAAAATAAATCAGATTAACAAAAATCCAATTTTTGATTAAACCAAAAGACTTTATAACCAAGAACAGGAGAATGACAAGAAAAGGAGTAAGCAATAAAAGAAAATGTAATTCTTTCTTTTCATAGAGGGGAGGGGAAGAAATAAAAGATTTACTTGGTGACTGACTCAAAAAGTACAGAGTTTTTATCACTAAATACAGAGTTTTGGCAAACAGATATATTAGTTTCTATTTTAAAATAAGGTGAGTAATCTGAAATGTAGAAATGCTGATTTAATATAAATATTACAGAAATCAAAGAAAAAAAGGGGTTTCTCACAACTGAGAGCCAATTAAAATTCAATTTTAGGTCAACTCTGATGTTCTTCTTTTGCTTCTCATTTCAGAAAGGTCATTGTTTTGAGCATTAAGATCTTAATAAAAATGATTTAGCCTCCAATTTTTTTATTAACTTAGTATATATTAATATTTAGCTTTAGTACTCTAAATGAGTATTAGTATTATTAGTCTTTCCTTCATCAGTTTGTCAAAGTTAAAGAATGAAAGAACTAAGGAAACCATTCTTAAAAATCTGATCCAAGCTTCTAATTTTACTAATACAGCCCAAATATTTATTAAAATGTCCAAATATCTCTTCATCCAAATACTTAAACTCTCATACACTCCCTTCACCATAAAAATGATGCTCAAGATGATCCTTCAACCATAAATTCTTTACTAAAGAGAAGTATAATGATTCTAAAAATGAATCTCAACAGGAATTCCAAATCACAAAAAAAATAACTTTGTAAAAACTGCCAAAAGAGGCATCTCTTTACCTAACCAACTTTTCTTGTTGATTTTTCTAATTCTGTTAACCATAGTTCTACTGTCCCCCTAGTGCTGAAAGAAAAGAATTTACTACCAATTATCTTCTCACCTCCATAACATGGTCTCATCATAATTTCTAATATCGCCTACTACACTTATAACCTGACTTAGCATGGTAGGGTGTATATTTAGAGACTACAGATATCATAACAAAGATTCATCTTCCAGAACTGCCTCCTTTCAGTCCATAGTTAAAGATCATTACATTCTGCTAGGGTTTCTTCATTTCTTCCATGTATCTAAAAACTGATTTCCACGTGCTGAAATCCATTAACCCTCTACGATACAATAAAAAAAAAATTCACCTCAGGTATCTACAGAAATACTACATACTTAATGGTGAAATACTGGTCTTTGAGGTCAGGACCAAGACAAGGACATTTACTATCATCACTTTGTTTCAATGTTGTCTTGGAGATCCTAGCCAGGTCTTGTTCCTAGGGACAGAGCAGAAAATAGGTCAGAGAAAGACTCTGTTCCAAAGAGTAAAAAGGATGACTTCAGAAAGAGTTAAATGTTATAGAAACAACAAAGATAAACAAGTGATAATAGGGTAAGAATGAGGGGTAGGTAAGTCACTAATTGGAATAGTCTTCCTTAAAGATGACAAAAGACCCAAGAACTGGATGGTGCAAAGACAGTGATCAGAAAAACCAGAAGGACAGTATTCCTGGAAGAAATAAAAATAGAATGTTCTAGGTAGGAAACAACAACAACGATAACTTGATGTGTGAAAACAGAACAAAACTTCCTCAAAAATACAAGCATAGTAGCATATTGGGCACAGAAGAGGGCAACATGAGGTGAGTTTGGAGAAAACTCAGGAGGTGGGAGAAAACAATGCAGCAGTTAGTTAGCAGAGGCAAAATAAGGCAACAAAATTCATTGGAAATTATCTAGAGAGGTAAAGAAAAGTCAAGAATCACAGATATCCAAGAAACTAAAAAGCAGAAAATAATTTCACAAAGGAGCCATAATGTAGATAAGGGTTATAAAATAGTTACCAGTTTGCCAAATCCAGTAGGTGAAAGCCTTAAAGAAATGCAAATACAGAGAAGAAAATGCAGGCTCAAGAAGTATAAAGGGTAAATATTAAAAAGCTCAAGGTCAGACAAAGGCTCTGTGAAGAGAGCAGAAATACAGTGTGGTTTTAATTGAGGTGGGAGCTCTGTTCCTCTTCTTTAAGATAGGAAAGATTTGAACAAGTTTATATGTAGAAAGGAAGAAGTTAATGGAGAGGAAGAAGTTGTAACTATAGAAAGGGGACAAGTGGTAGAACAAAGTTTTCAAAGAGAAAGAAAAGACAGGATCTAAAACTGTAACTTTCATCTTAATTTTAATTTTGCGCTTTTCCTCCCAAATTTGTCTAACTCTTTCTAACCCTTTTCTATAAATCTCTACTAAAAATTCCTTTAAACTTGTAGCAAACTTTTGGGCCTTGCTTTAAACCAATCCTATTTAGCTAAACTTTTACCCTCAAAAAAATAAATAACTTTAAACACTTAACTTAGTAACTATATTCTTTGTACTTTCTGTATTATACCCTAATTATATTAAAATTCCTTTCCATTAAAAGCCTTATATATTTGTCTTAATGCGGCAAATAGCAAAACCCATTAAAAAAAAACAAATTTATAAATTCTAAAAGACTCCTATCCCTGCCCTGTAACAAAACCAGAGATAAAGATAAGGAAGTAGTAATTTCCTAAAGAGAAGAAGAGTTGGGGATTCAAGCAGAACACTAATAAAGGTTTACAAAGAGGGATGTGAGAGGAACCATATGGCTATTCTTAATCATAAAGTTGGGCAGTGTTATGCGAACAGGTGGATTTGGCTGTAGCAGCATATGTACAGGTTAACAGTCTGCACAATAATCAATTCTGCCCACATATTTCAGCAGCCTAAGAGAACTGGAGAAGCAAACAACCAATTACACTTGACATCTATGACTCCATATCATTTCATTCCATGTATAACATTTTTGCAATTTTGCCTTCCATTGTAAAAATGTACAACTCTGCAAACCACTCCAATTAAAATGGAAAGCCCTAGGATTCTTCTTCTTTTCCTTTTCCCTCAGTGCCTTGAACAAAACAGGAACACAATATACACTGGTGAAGAGAATGAATACAGTCATATAATACTTCGTAATACTGCAACACAATTCAAGAAGATGCTATTTTTCTCTACCAACTCATATATGTCAATGACATCATAAAGACTAAGTTTACTAAAGTCATGTTTAGAGCAACAATATAGCAGATTAGAACAAACCCTTTAATTAGTCACTTTTGTTAACAAAACACATAATTAAAAGTAATGCTCTCTTGTTTCATGACACTCTTAAATACACCATCCAAACCTATTGTTTCAGATCAAATTACAGATGAACAGTTAGCGAATTGCTTCTAATTCAGAAATCCTAGATACTTACATACCACTTGAAGCAAAAACTATGACCTGCAAAATGTAAAAGATTTCACCACTAACTTTAAATTATGGTTATTTCCAGTAAAGTTCACACTCTTCCAGAAACCTTCCCTGATGCTCATTCTTTTGAATTACACACATTAGATCTCTAGGGAATCTCATCAACCAATTAAGGCCTCCTGATCCAGTCTGTTTACATTCCATTCTACACACACTCCCTAATACACAACTGGTTCCAGGGTGGGTAACATCAACAGTACCCGATGGACTATCAAGAACCATCCTTGCCCTATGTGGGTTAGGAACCACACCTGAATGCCAGCTCTCTGACAGGTGAGCAAATCCAAAAGGAGTGACATCGTTTTGTTGACTGGAATCCTGGGGACTGATTTTGCTTGCCCAAATTCAATAAAAATTAATACTAAACATGGATCAAGTGCAAACGAAAAGGCCAGGTGTCTTTCTTCAAAGAAAAAGATTGTTTCGAGAGGGAAGGGGATAAACGAGAAATAAAAAAAAATACCGGCCCCACCCTCAATGTATTTTTTTTCCCTCCATACAAAAAATACGTGGAAACATCTTTTCTAAAAGGCTTCTAAAAATCTTTTCTAAAAGGCTTCTAATTGAACGTCCTGAGATCCTGGAGGAGCACTGATCTAAGAACTAAAGAACTAAAACAACCATCTCTAGACCACCTGTGTCCAAGTAAACCAAGGTGCCCGGTGTTTGGGGGGGAGGGGGTTCAGGAAGGTCTTCACTCTCCGGGAGCATAAAGGTCCCTTATGTTCCTCTGGAAATCTGTGCAGCACCAGGAAGGCGAAGGAGTACGTGGTCCAGAAAGCACAGGGCAGGGAATGGAACAGGACGACGAAAGGCTGGGGCGCTCTTTCCTGTCGCAGCTGTTAGGAGCACCAGTGGGGTGGCAGGGGTAAGATGGGCCTCCTCCGTCCCGCCCCCCGCCCAAGCTCCCTTTACACACACACACACACACACACACACACACACACACCCCTGTCCCACGACCCGCAGGTGGCACTCTGCGGTCAAGGGCGACAGCAGACGCGGAGGGCAAGGCGCGGAGTCCGCGGCGCAGGTGGCCCCCGCTACTCCTCCGGACTAACCTGGGGAGAAGCGGGCGCCCGGGTCTCCCCGCCGCGGCCCCGCAGCCCCTCGCACTCACCCAGATGATGAGGCTGTCGCACAGCGGCAGCTCGGACTGCGGAAGCGGCTGCGTCTCTTCCATGGCCAGGGCCGCCGTCGACAACGCCGCTGACACGACACCTCCCTCCTCCCCGCGCTCCTCCAGGAGCCGGCGTCGACGACCTGCTCGCCAGCCAGGAAGGCTCGGTAGCCAGGCCCAGCGCCCGCGCCGCTCACGCGCGAAGCCCGGCGCGGCCGACGTCGCAGGCGTAACCCCCTCCTCGCCTCCGCCCCCTCCCCGCGTTGACGCTCGCCCCCTCCCCCGTCGGGCCCAGGCCGCGCAGTGCAGCACCTGAACCCCGCCCCGCCCCGCCCCTCCTCAACCCTCCCCTCCCGCAACCTACCCCTTCTGCCCACGCCTACACACCTCTCCCCGCCGCTCTGAGTGACCTCGGCGCACGCCAGTCACAAAGAAGGCAGGTGCCGGGGAGGGGCGGCGAGGAGGGAGAGGCGGAGAGCGGGAATAGGTTGTGCATGGGGAGATTCCTGATTGGACGCGCCCTCCTGGGCTCCGGCCAATCAACGTGAGACAAGACTGAGCCTCCGGGAGCAACCGGGGGCGGGTGGGAAAGGGTTTATGACCTGGCAGGTGCAGAGGACTGGAGTTTGTCACTGAGGAGGGGAGCGCGCGTGCGCGGCGGGGCGCTGCCCAGGCGAAAGCGCCCGCAGCCCCAGAGCCAAAACTGGCAGCGGGGACCACAGTATTTGTGGGGAGGGGTCAGGCATAGTCCTCGCGGTGGGGCAGTTACTGGCTACCACTGTGGAGACCCACACTCTTTCCATAATGTCTTCAGAAATAAATCTTACCCATGAATAAAAACCATGAAGATAGGGAGAACCGATTATGTCCTGAGGGCTCATTCGAAAACTGTTGTAATTTACAGGAATAGTAAAGAACTGTCTTTACTAAAAAAGGGGGTGGGGACAAAAAGCTGCTGAAATCAAACAAGATCACAGACCATGGGCTATTTATTTTAAATGGGGCAAAAGAGAAGACTTTTTCCAGGTAGGAAAGTAAAAGATGAAGTGATCTTTTAAAAAAAAAGCATGAAAGATATCAATGTACTATACACCTATCCCTTTGTTGATTGAAAACCTGTGTTTTCTGAGAATTTTCCTGGGTGAGGAGTGGCTTAAACTTGGAAGCTTTCCAGGGAACTGATATATGTCGTAGGCTATTGAAATGGACTAGAATATTCTTTTTCTAGCTGTTGATTTCCATCACTTCACTCATTCACAAACTCATCAATTCATGCTCTGTGTAAAAATGCAGCTGGCTCATTTATATTGCTGCATCTTTATATTTAGACATTGAAAGTTTGAAACTGCAATTAAAAACCTCCAAATGTAAATCAGTCTCATTCTAAAAATACAGTGCATGCATTTGCTATCAAATCTCTTAACATTATCCCAGAACTTTCTTCGTGTATGGAATCATTTTATATTTCTGGACATCAGCAACACTGGTAACATGACAGTGAATAGTTAAAGACCTGTAAATTGAAAAACTGATCTGAGTCTTTTCACTGGTTTTTGGCAACTTTCTTCTGTGGGACATCCCTAAAATAATGTTTAGGATACTAATATACCCTACCTAGTTCACAGGAGCAAAAATTATTATAGGTGTGTAAGAGTTTACTGAACCAAAAATTCCTTTGCCGATATGAGTTAGTACAATCATAATATGCTTGGAAGCATGTGAGAACAGATCACTAAGAGCCACAGGCAACTGAATAAGTTGAAATATTTAAGAAAAATGTCTAAGGGGAAGGGGACGATTGAGTTATCCTTCTAGATTTTACATTCATTGAAGACATTTCAGAGAAGTATGTATAATATATTCAATATGTAAAATGTATTCAAATGTTTCTTAAGAGAGAAAGGCAGGATCAGGACAAGATTTTAAGCTCTGAATTGAAACATAAATGGATGGATAAATGATAAGAGAGAATTCCTGATTACATACCTTAAATAGAACTGTAGTAGTCTCTACTTGTAAAGAACAAATTTATTCCTTGTACATATAAGACATGAAATAAAAATTGGAGAAGTCTAAGGTTTTTCTTGCTAATACCTAAATACTCTAAGTGACAGAAGAAAATTTGCCTGGGTGGATCTAGAAATTCAGATCTAGAAATTCAGAGAGAGCATCCATGCTAGCTAGAGTAACCATACCACCAGCAAACAGTCCAAGTGGACCTCACTAGCAAAAGCGTTTATTCTGAAGCAAATTAATGAGCCTACACACAGGGGATCCTGAAAGCATTGCTTAGGTGCAGTTATACCTTCCATAATCCTCCCACAGCAGCCCTATAGTTGTTTTAAGGGCAAAATAAAAGGAAAGGGAGAAAAGAAAGAACTGCAACATAGGAAGAAAGGAAGTCAGACTGATATAAGATAGAGCATCTGGGTTAAATTTTTTGTATGGATGTTAACCCCAAGAATGGTCTGTCATACCACAATAGCCAAAGAAATATAGCAAAGTCAGTCTACATGTATCAACATGCATGCAGTCAACATCCAGGTGTACAGGCTGTTAAATGCAAGGGTAGACACTTCTAGACTACAATAAGTTATGTCATCATCTTGCACTCCTTTAGAAGAGCTGATCCATGCTTTTCATTATGTTGGTGACCTATTTTTTATGTACAATCCTTCTAATCCAAGTAAGCAGATTTTTAAAATAAAGGCCAAACCCTGAAACATAGTGGCTAATCATTTAATCCATACATGTTGTCTTTAAAAAGCAAGTCTAACTTTATAGTATAACTACCCAAGGTGTCTCTGGTTGTTTCAAGGGTAAGAAATTAAATTAAATTTTAAAAAATTAAATAGCAGTAAAAATAACAAAAATTAAAATAGTTGTCTATTAATCAACATTATATATGGAAATTTGATAAAATCACATTCATAAAACAGGATTCACAGAATTAATGATAAAAGCATGATTCCTAAAGAGGACAGGGAACACTGTATTAGAAATACTGCTTGTATTTTATTACAGCTTGAGAAAACAATACTTGCATTCATTGTGCCTAAATATATTATGAAATCTCCACATATATATCAATTAAAATACATTAAAGTGACGTATGCCGGAGGATATATAGTATTTTTTTTTTACTATTCTTATAAAGAAAGCAATACATTTCAATACTAAGTGTTAGAAGAAAGGAATTTATAGATTTAAGGAAAGGGGAGGGGACTACCAAACCTTGAACAATAGCAGTTTGGATTTAATTACAAAGAAAACAAATGAAAATGCCAGGAATATTGTGTGAAGGATTATTAATGTGAACAATTATAGGAAATACCTAGAAATCCAGCTAATAACATTTTGAAATGATTTAACCAAGTAAAGAAATACTTTATAATGTAATTTTGAAATATTTTCCAGAGACCCTAAAAACAAAATAAAACAAACATAAATAAAGTAAGGCAAAACTGATCAAGGCTTAGCCTTAAACAGAAAAGAGAGACATGTACATTTCATTAAAGTAATATAATTCATACTGTAAAATTGTTTTGTATGAACATGATTGGTAACCAGGGATACAGCCAATCCTGAAACTATAAACAATAACATCTTATGGGGTATACTTTCTAGGTACTACATACTAGTGATTCATTTACCCTGTGCTGTCCTAAAAGTAGTAAAACTAATACTTTTAATATTTATTTTATAGATGAAAAACAGATGCATTAGAGACCTATCCAAAATAACAAGTTACACAGCTTAGAAAATCTTTTTCCAGATATAAAGATAATTTTTTTACAGGGGATCAGAGTTGATTTTTAAATATATAAATATATATTTAATTTTAAATATATAAATTTAAATATATTTAATGAAACTGTGCACCTTTTAAATATATACATACTGATGAGTTCAGACAGATGAACTTGTATATGCATACAGCCATGACAGTATCACCAAAATCACGATTCTAAACATAAAATTTCCATGTGTTCTTATTTGTATGTCTGTGTGTTTTGTGATAAGAACTGATTGTTAAGTGAATAAAATATGTGCAATCCTTTGGTCATTATTTCTTTATTTTTCCTTGTTACTGAATTATTTCTTCAATCAACATTCGTTTTGTTCAATACTGTGAAGCAAATGTCTAGATGAGTGAAGTTAACTGTTATCTATTAGATCTCAACTGAAGGTTAATGACTACAATAGATAAGTCAGAGATCATAAATGTATTTGCTTTTTGACAGTTTTTAATCAGAAGATGAGCTTGAACTATAATTTCTATTTAATTTTTCGTATGAACGTCACATGATTTTTCTGAATAATACTTAAGCTAGCCATTTGTTTCAAATACCTTGTTTACTCTTCAAAGTGTATTTTTTATGTTAAAATTTCTCTTTGTACTTTCCATATCTCTCTTGATAGATATGGATTAGATTGATAAGAGATAGATAGTGAGAGAGAGAATCTTTAAAAAAAAAAAAACAGTGGCTGTATTGAGAAAGGACTGAGAAACTGATTTGAAGGGGTTCCTAGTGACTGAACTTGGGGCAGTTTGATGTTTACACTGAATAGTGACAAGATGCATGAACTGTATTATATTAAGTAAAAATAAATTTGAGTCCATATTTACACTTTAAAATTTTTGATGGAGTGGGAGAGAAGAGAGAAAACTCTTGTTAACAGGATAATGATAATAGGTGTAGAAGGAACAATGGAAATAGAAAACCACTATTTTACAACTACCACAGCAATAATTTACCCAGGCAACAATTAACAATGTATGCTAAACACATTGGGTGATAAGCTTCAGGGAAACATAGTCAAGCAGTCTCAAATTCTTAATGATTACTTGAGAATTACTTATAATGGAGAATTCTGGTGAACAACTAACCAAATAATGAGTTTAATGACCCCCATTAGTTACAACCCCCCCAATCAAATGCCATAATCCTGTCAATGGAATATACAATCATGCAATCTGATTCACAATATATCTCCTGCTAAAACTGATTAAAGTAAATCTGATCACAAAGAAACAATATGACAAGTCTTCCTGAACCAGACTTTTCAAAATTGTTGTTGTCATGAAATGTCACACACAAATACACACACACTGGGAAACTGGCCTCTAGTACAGAATATAAAGTGACATGGCAATAAACGCTGTGCATGATTCTTCATTCCTCAATTTTGGATCCCTGAAAAGAAAAAACAATTGAGGACCATTAGATAAATTTAAAAGATTGTAGATTAACTGATAATAGTGTATCAATGTGAAATTTCCCAAGTGTGATAATTATATGTAGGGTAAAAGTAATTAATTTTATTATTCTTAAAATCCCTCTCTCCCTCTCTCTCTCTCTCTCTTTCTCTCTCTCTCTCTCTCAGTCTAGTTAACACCATTCCCTACAAAATGGAGCCAAGTCTTCTTGGAGAACTGGCTGTCTCCAGGGTAGAGACCAGAGTGTGCAAAGGAAACCTGGGGCAGCTTGTGCTATATACGTATACATACCTTATACATGTGTATATGTGTATGTATGTATACATACACATGTATATACATATATACATACATATATATATAGTTTTTAAAGGGTAAATATGGACTCAGATTAATTTTATTCAATACAATATGATCATCCTTCTTGTCACTATCCAGTTTAGGCATCAAACTGTCCCAAGTGAAAACCCCTTGAAAGTGGTTTCTCAGTCCTTTCTGCATACTTCTACTGTTTTCTAAGCACATCCATACATTTGGCACAAGCTGCCCCAGGTTTCCTTTGCACACTCTGGTCTCTACCCTGGAGACAGCCAGTTCTCCAAGAAGACTTGGCTCCATTTTGTAGGGAATAGTGTTAACTAGACTGAATTTCTGTGACTATAGCAATTTCCATTTCAAAATTACAGTTTTGTTGCTTGGAAATTAGCTCTTAGTCATCTGTTAAAATAAGGACATCCATGTAAAAATCAAAATATTGACTCTAATAGTTATTTATAGTTCAGGGTGAATAAAAGTCTCAATCAATTTCCTTTACAAGGGAATGGAAGTTGAGAATGAGCACATGAAAAGTTGGAGGAGCAATGGAGAAATGAGGGGGCCATATAGATGAAGAAAGAAAGCTTACACCAATTTTTTTTTCTGTTCCAGGTCCCATTATACATGATTCAAATGTATACTCACAACACTTCTTATTTTTGTATATGAAAAGTAACAGATGTCCAAATTTGCAATGTGGACAACTAAAACCAAGACCCTTATTTGTTTCACCCACAAAGACTCTTCATGCCATTCTCCAAGTCACCCAAGGAGAACTGTAGGCAAAACAGACAAGATTCATCCACTTCCAGTACTGTGAAGGACAAACTATGGTCAGCTATTTTCCCTGTTTCATTTGAAGCTCATTGTGAGTCACAAGCATAGCCACCCTCATAAACAATGTCCTTTGGTTGAGAATAAGTTTCAAATATTTCTCTCTACTGCCCAGGAAGTCTGTGAGAAAAATTCTATTTCATTTGCTTTCAGTGTTGATTCAAAGAGAACAGATAGTTATCTTAAATTGAAGGTGGTCTCAGTTGGATTATTCATGACAAGTACTCTCTGTTTGGCAGAAGCTAGTGTTAGTTGTAGAAAAGCTCATTGCAGGCTTGTAAGAGATAAGTGAGCAAGCTGCCTAAAAAACAACATTGGGTAGAAAGCCCAGAAAAACATGTTTTCCTCTCTTTCTTATTATTACATTGGCCAAACTTCTGAACTCTCTCGGTTCTCAGTTTTCTCACAGTAAACAGGGATAATAATATCTAACCTGGAGGGAGGAGGCAGGAATCTAGGACAACGTCAACAGCCAGACATTAAGTATCTTCACAGATAGAACATTGCAAAGGAACAAATAAAAAGGCAAATGTAAACATTAATGTTATGCAGTTTTGGCTTATTACTCCTATTTTCCAATATGATTTAAAGAGAATTATATAACAACTATATGTTTTTCTTAATGGGTACACAATATATAAAAACATAACTTGTGACACAACATAAAAAGGGTGATGGAATTATATAAAATAGAATAAATAGAGTTTAATAAAAACTTAAGAGAAAGAAGGACATTACATAATGACGAAAGGGTCAATTCATCAAGAAGGTATATTAATTATAAACATCAACAGTCCCAAAATATTGAAGCAAAAATAACAAAGTAAGTGTTTGATGATAATACTGGTATATTCCTATGTACTCCTAAGCAGAAAAACTAGACAGAAGATCAACAAGGAAACCGAAGACTTGAACAACGCAATAAATCAACCTGACCTTAGAAACACATGTGAAACTCCACCCAGCAAAAGCAGAATACACTTTCTTAGTGGACTTGGGACATTTGCAGACTAGACCAATAGAGGGCACACGCATAAAAAAAAAAATTCAATAAATTTTAAAAGACTGAAATCATATGAAGTATTTTCTCTGACCACAGTGGATTTATAAAATTATAAATCACTGTAAAATACTTAGGAAAAAAGGCATAGGGGAAAAGCTTCATAACATTGGACCTGGCACTAATTTCCTGTATATCACAACAAAAGTACAGATACAAAAGCAAAAATTGCACAAGTAAGAACATATCAAATTGGCAGCCTTGTCCCAAGACTGTGTGCCTGTGTCTGTGCAGAGTCTTTTAACAAACCTGTCCCTTTCAAATGCAGATCTCTGCCCACCAGTCTCTATGTAGGTACTTTCTTCTCTCTTTCTCAAATAAACATAACCTTTTGAATATTAAAAAAAATGAGAATGAAACCTGCCTTTCTGAATATTAAAAAAGTATCAAATTAAAAAGTTTCTATGTAGGAAACAACACAGTGAAAAGGCAAACTATATGTTTGAAAAAATATTTTTAAACTATGTATCTGAAAAGGGATTAAAATCCAAAATATATTGTATATTATATATATTGGATAATATATTGGATATTATAATAACTCCTACAACTCAATAACAATAAATCAAATAACCCAATTTAACAATGGACAAAGAACTCGAATAGACATTTTTCCAAAGAAGACATATACGAGGCCAATAAATATATGAAGAGTACTTTACATCATTAAGTATCATGGAAATGCAAATCAATAACAAATGAGATAAAATTCATACAAGATGATTTATTTTTTAAAAGTTAACATATGTTTGTGAGGATGTGGAGAAGTTGGAAACTTTACTGTTTGTACACAAAAACTGTAAAATAGTGCAGTCTCTATGGAAAAATAGCATAGAGATTTCCTCAAAAAGTTTTTATTATCTTATGATCCAACAATCCCGTTTTGGGATGGATATTCAAAATAAATGAAATGAAGATACATGTTTTCCACGTTCATTGCATCATTATTCACAACAGTCAAAAAGAAACAACTTTCTCAAAACATGGAAACTGCACAGAGAGACTATCAATATGAATCCAAAAAGAAATATTAAAATCTGAATAGATCTAAAACAAGTAAGGAGATTGAAACGACTGAAAACTTTCAACAAAGAGAAGTTCAGGAACTGGCTAGCTTCCCTGTGAAAACTACCAGATATTTTGACAAAGAACAGCTATTTTTCTCAAATTCTTAAAAAAAAAAATAGAGAAGAAAAATTGCTAATCCATTCTATGAGTATTTACCTTAGATTTCAAGGGTGGTTCAACATGAAAAGCAATCAGTATATTACACCATCTTAATAGCAACCTGTGTTACAGTATATTAAGAGAAGAAAAAAAAGGATAATAATTGATGCACAAAAAGCATAACACTGGTGAGATGGTGATGGGGAATACATGGGGATTACAATTAATGGCAAGTATATGTAAATTTTTAAATATTTTAATAAAAAATATCACCTTTGACAACAACAACAACAAAAAGAAACAAGAAAAAAAAAGCATAACAAAATTCATCTTTTACACATTAAAAAAAAAAACGCAGAAAATTAAGACTAGAAGACATGTCCCTCAGCATGTTGGAATTGGTACACAAATGTTACATATGGTATGACTGTGTTTATATGAAATGTCCAAAACAGGTTTAATGACAGAAAGCCGATTAGTGGTTGCAAGGTGGGGGCAAGGGAGGGGGCTGAGGGGGAAGCGAATAGCCAGTGACAACTTTGTGGAGTGATGGCAGCATTCTGGGATTAGATAATAGCCATGGATGCAGAACACTGTGAATGTACTAAATGCCAGTGAATTTTGCATCTTAAAAGTATCATAAGAGTGAAATTTGTATTATGTGAATTTTATGTCAATGAAAAATGTATGGGAGAAAAGAGGAATCATTTTACACCCAGTGCTAGTCACTTTTCCATTCATTTTCTTTCATTGATTCAAGTGGACATTTGCCCATATTTAGGTTGTGAGTTAATTGAAGGGAATTTCTAAACTGGAGCAAAAACTTGGTTATTTCTTCGGATTCTATTTTCTGTGACTCCGCTTAAGACAACCCCCTCCCCCCACATACACACACACATACACACTCACACACCCTATGTTTTATGTAATTCTTCACAACTTTTTTCCAGCTTCAGATTTTGTACCTAATATGCTTTGGTCTTATTTTTACATTATATAATTTTGGGGTCTGGAGTATCACTCAGCACAGAGTACATGCTCAATAAAGGTTTTCACTGGCCAGCTGGAATCGCAGATTTGATTCCTGTGAGGATACTACATTAATGACTCCTAAAATAGCCGTGTCTCTTTGACTTGCCTGAGCAACATTCAGCAGCTATTTTCCAGAATGAAACTAGGTCACATCTGGGACATATGAACATTTACAAGAAATATTCTGTCTGAAACACAAAACCCATAAGTATGTATCAAATATAATCAAGTTAATCATGCCAAAATTATAAATGATTGAAACTTCATTTCACTATTATATTTTTGGCCTTTTTCTCTTTCACTTCATTTATTAAGTTTTATAGCAAAAGAATGGCTGACACATGGTGAAAATCAAAGCAGGATGAAAAACTAAAAGAAGAAAAGCAAAATGTTTGATTCTATGAGCCTTTTTCTATGTGAATTCTCCCCTACACTGCGGTTATTTGGTTATGGGGACAACTTGTGTGCAAAGGATCTAAGACATTTTTGTTCTGTAAAAACATTTGTCAAAGAGAAAAAAAACAAATCTCCATTAACAAAAAGGATCTAAGGAAGCGTGTGTCTCCTGACTGACATAAGATGTAAGACACTTTATTAAATGAGCACTGGGAATTATCTGACTTGGGTGTTTCTAGGACCAACAAGAGAATTTGTTGGATGCCCACAGACCTTTGTGCATAAACACCATGAATAACACACTTTGTGGACATTTGTTCCTTCCACTATTGTTTAAGTCATTTTTAATGTTGATTCTTTATGAAATGGAGACAAAATAACCCCCTTCTGATGGCACATCTTCTGGAAATTGTAACTCAGTACAAAAATAACAAGGTATGTGAAAGCACTCATCATTCCTTTAATTGTTATATGTTCATTCAGTTTTATTCTATACCAAAGTACTTAAAATGGCACAAAGAAAAGTTATGTGCCTGCTCTTTGATTAAAATCTAGAACAGTATTTTACATCTTCATAAACACTAATATATTGTGCAAGGTAAATAAACTGATTCATCCTGATTCTCTATGCTCACAATCCATGCTGGGGAGCAGGTCACTTGATGGAAAGCGTCTTGAGTCTGTGCCTCAAAATTCTCATATAGTCTTTTTCCCTTTATCCTGTCTCCTACATCTTTCTTCAGGCGTATAAGCGTTTATTGAATATCTATTATAAATAGTGCTTGTTCTATCTCAGAGTCTCAAAAAACGAGACTATCCCCTCCTCTTTCAATCCTGTTGTAAATATTCATTGTATTAGAACACATGTCTTCCCTGGATTCTGGTGAGACTATATTAAAGGAACTGTTTACAAAAGTATGAATGGGGTAGAGGGAACCAAGAAGTGATTCTGAGGCACCAGGGATAGCAACATCAAAAGCAGTCAGTGCATTTAGGGTGAAAGGAATTAGAGGGACAGCAGTCTTGGGGTGTGGTGAGAGCTGGCCCCGAGGAAGGCAGCTGTCATGGGAGCTGTGAACACAAAGGGAGCACCTACCCTTAGCACCTACCTCCAGGCAGGGGGGAGAGGTTGCTTGTTGGCTGAACCCAGCGGGAAGCCAGAAGACAAAAGAAACCTAGAAGATGCAGTTTGCAGGATGGACTCCCAAGACACAGAATAAGACAGAGAAGTGGGGGAGGGGAGCTAGGTCACCACAGGGAAAACAGTACACATCCACTTCAGAATTTGACTTCTGGACAATCTTGAAGCAGTCATTATTATTCAAATTTTACGTGAGTCCTGGAGGTAATCCAGTGTAAATAGCTTGCTGAAGGTCACAAGGCTACTCAATGGCAGATCTAGGATTTAAATTCATGTATTCTAGTTCTATTCATTTATATCAAAATACCTATCTTATATTTTATTTGTCTGACTTCTGTTTTGATGATGTGCATTTCATAAATCATCACTAATTCCATATTTAACTTGACCTCTAGGAAATTCAGAGACAAACGTTAAGCCTCCTTGGTTGAGTGATTAGGATTTCATTGACTTTAATTTCTCAGTGGCCTTACCTACCATTTGATCTTCTCTCTTGATTTATCTTCTCATATTGCGTTTATTTTCCTATGTCTTTTTCAAGAGGTGAAGTATAAACAAATGAATGAATAACTGTGTAACACTGGACCTGAGTTTAATGAGCCTTTTTCGTAAAACAGAGCCATGAACTGTCACTGTACAGGGACTGCTCACCCCGCACCTCCATTTTTTTTAAAGATTTATTTATGCATACAAGAGTGGGGTACAGGCCAGAGGCATGGGAGGTGAGAGGAGTCACCAGAGACAGAGTGGGGAGCAGAACAGGCAGAACCACTGAAATACACTGCTGAAGGGAGCAGCGGGCCAGGAAGAAGAGGTCTGCTGCACCATGTGGGTCCCTCCCTGGCCGGGGATCCACTGCTTCACAGTGAGGCGCTCAATCTGCTGTGCCACCAGGAAGCCCCTCTCCCCCCGCACCTCCATTTTTAAGCACATACACATCCACCACAGACTTTGTCAATCAAGTGTTCCCAGATGCCATTCCCGATAAATTAGCATTGGTGGGTGAGTTAAAACCTATTTGCCATGCTTGGTGTCCTGTGATCTGTAAATTAACTGAAGATGCTATAGGGTCTTTAATATGAAAATACCTCATGGAGAGAGTGGCTTCCTTGTTTAATAGCACACATCTTCAGCACCTTTCCTCAGCCTGTTGTATGTGATGAGCATCACTATAGTCTCATTACCTCCCATATTCCAAGTACTTTAGTCCTTTAGACAAGATGAGCTACCTGTGACTGTACTCCTTCTCCAAGTAATTTATTTTTCTTCTTCAGACTCAAATTGGTGGCAATACTCTAAAAACATCTCAATGGTTATTAAAAAAAAAAGTGTTGTGCTTTTTGTTTATATCATTCTAGATAAAGGCCTATTTGGCCTCATTAATAGAATTAGCACTGCTAAAGCTAAGGGTCACGATTTCATTATCTCAGATCCTGAAGCAGCCTGACAACACCATTGAAGAGAGAGTGGAATTCATTTAAGCAACTCTAGACTTGGATTTCATTCAAGAGCACTTAGTGGAAGTTCCCAAAGGACTGTTAATAAGAAAGCTCAGCCATAGGTTATAATGGTGTGAAACAGTAACACAGTCAAAATAGTACTGATAATAGCTGTTTCTAATATGTGAGAACAATGTGTTTCCATATACATTATTTCATAATCTGAAAGTAAAGTTTTAACAAGTTTCCTCTTAACACACTTAATCTTAACACACTATGTGAATGTAAATATATGATCCAATCTGATGCTAGATGTCACTGATGTGTGTTTTAGCCATACTGTTCACCTACTCTGTTGTGTGAAGCTCAGGTGCATCAGCTGTAAGTTTTCAGTCTGAGGGATTATTATTCCTTTGCTCAAGGTGATAACCTGAGCACTTTCTCTTTTCCCCCCAAGTTGTACTTTTGAAACGCTGACATTAACACATGTGGTTACTTCTTCTAAAGAAACAGTCTAATATTTAATATGTTTGAGAATTAAAATTAAGAAAATGTTCAGTATTCTGACACTTTTGCAATGTAGAATCTTCCTTGATGTTCCGTCCCATGTTCTTCCATTCCTCCAATTGTTTCAAAGATGCACAATCACCATTTTGATATTTTTCACATTTAAAAATTACTTTCTCATGTATTGACTCATGATGCTTCAATGTTATCCAGTGTGGTAGAGACTATGATTTACTGTATACTTTAGAGATATCCATGTCCTGGTATTCAGGACTTAAGTTCTTGGGCAGGGGATGGGTGAGGGATGTCAGTTGATACAATGGTGACATAATTTTTGGTGTACATTTACTATTCATTAAACAAACAATATATGTTGCTTGATTCTGTGTAAACAGCACAATAGCAGACTTTGTGAATGATACACAGATATATAAAACACCTCAGAACAAATATATCCTTGAGGTTCCAAGACTCGCTTAAAAACTCTATACTTCTTGCTACTGCCACACTTTTCCGATGGTGTTTTCTCTGCCTACTAGAATACTTTCCAAAATTTTACTCATTTTTCAAAATGAGTAAAACATAAATTTAAAATATTTAATAGAAAATGTCAGAACTCCACTATAATACACTATTTTGTTATACCATGTAAGATACACTACATACATTTTTGCTTTCATCATCATCATAAACTTCTATTCAAACATCTCTATACTTCTGGCAAGAAGACGGGGCCCGGCATGTAGCATGTGTTCAGAAATATTTTTTTTTTCAGAAATAATTTTTGAAATGAACAAATACACATACCATGACCTACACCTAAAAGAACTTCACAGTGTACAAAGTGGAGAATGTTCTGGCCATTATACCATTTGAACTTCTTAACGACCTTGTGAGTTAGGTCAAGAGATGATCACCAAATTGTACCTTAAAAATGAAAAAATGGGGGCCTCCCTGGTGGCGCAAGGGGTTGGTCTGCAGCATTACAAAGCTATCTGCAGTCACTGAAGCATGAGTCCAATCCCCAGCAAGGGAGGTGACCCACATGGTGCAGCAGACCTCTCTTTTCTCGTCCGCTGCTTCCCTCAGCAGTGTATTTCAGTCAATCTGCCTATTCTGTTCCCCACGCTGTCTTTGGTGAATCTGTTCATCCCCCCATCTCTGGCCTGTACCCCAGTTCTTATACACATGTGGCAGAGTAGTCATTCAAACAGCAGTCTTTTGACTCTAAGTGTCAATGCTTTTCTCTTTTTTAAATTGTTATAACATTGTATTATAGCTTTATGTAATTCACAGCTGTGTATCATTAAAATTCAACATATTCTAGCTTGATTTTCAAACTTATCTTTATATGTGGCATAAAAACTGAGAATTCCTGAACAAGTTAAACAGGACTCAGTATATTTCTAAAACATCAAAATGAAATTAGTCAATTTTTTTTACATTAGAAACTCATTATTCTAAATTGACAGAAACATTAAAATAAATTTAAGACCTGAATATAATTGAATACTTTGTTGTAGGCCTAAAATAGGAGGAAACTACAGGGCATGTGGAACAAAAGCATCCATGCTGTTTGTAAATGGTCAGCATCCCTTAGTCCAAAGGAGTGAATAATTATCACAAGGGGAAAGGAAAACTAAACTATAATTAAGAATGGCTGTAATAGTTTTCCTCTGGGGATGATTATTTTCTTTTATTGGATTCTAACAGTACTACTTACAGATGCTATAGAACCTTCTACTGATATTTTCATAGTCATTGTTGATCCATGCAGTTTAAAACCTGTATTTTCAACAAACAGATTATTTTGTTAATGTGTATTACACTTAGTCAACCTTTAGATTTTACATAAGACATGATAAGTATTTTTAAACAATCACTGCCTCACTGTTTAACAAAAACAATAGGCTATTGTTAATTCATTTGGCCTGGCAATCAATAAATTTCTATTAACTCTGCAGTAATTAGAGTAGTTCAGAGAAACAGAACAGCCTCGGGAGCTGTGTGTTGCTGAAATCCTCAGGTTGAGACTGGTAATGGTGTTAAAGAGGAAATTCCTGGGTCAAGAGGTGGGATGGGCTTCTTTGTACTTTTGTTAATTTTTTAAAATTTTGTAGCATTCCTAATTTTAGAAAAAGGCTCCATTTTGTTATAACAAAAGTACAGGTATAACACAACAATCTTAGCTTTCATTAAATGCAATCAATCAGTAAAGGAGGAAAAAAAATCTTATCAATAATTAACAACTGATGAAAATACCCTTGAGGTTTTATAAAGCATAGTCAAGAACTTAGTAACTAAAAGGTAGAGGGACACATTATTCCTAATATTTGGTAAAGCTTGGAGTTCTGTTGGGCATGGATCTATCTCTGTCCTAGAAAAGACGCTGAGTAAAATAACAATGTAAGTAAGAGCATACTTTACAACAAAAGTACTCAAGTATCTCTCGTATCCCTTTGATAGAGTAGCCTTGGTGAAATCTAAAAGCCAGAAAGATAGGACTGATGCAGGATGGGTGCCAGCAGAGAAAAGTTTATAGGCAATAGGATGGAACTGAGAAAGCTGGAGAGGTTCCCACTTCCTTAAGCCCTATAGTTCCTTTTCTTTTTTAAAAAAGAAATTTATTTTTATTTATCCCCACAAGACCTGGGGTTTAGGCCAGAAGTGCGGGGGTGGGAGGAGTCACCAGAGACAGAGTGAGGAGCAGAACAGGCAGATCCACTGAAATAAACTGCAGAGGGGAGCAGCAGTGGAGACAGGAGAGGTCTGCTGCGCCAGCCACTTGGGTCAGCTCCCAGGCCTGGAGATATCTTGATAGCACAGAGACTTTAACCCCTGCACCACCAGGGAGGACCCCTCAAGCCCTACATTTCTATATGAAGTAGCATGCACCTTCCTCCCCTCTTCAAAAGCCTTCTGTGGCCATTCAGTGTGTTTGTTAGTGGGCATAATGAGGGACATCCCAGGACCCCCAAACCGTCCTGCTCTAAATGGGTTCTGCCATTCACTGCATGAAGACAAAACATAGTGCATAAGACTTTCACTAGAAAAGAGCCTTAATACAATTAGTGTGCAATAAAGACACCCAAAGTTATCCATATCCTCTTGGGTAAATACCCAGCCAAACAAGGTTATCCCAAAGCAGGGCCAATGAGATCTGAAAGCCTGCCACCAGTCTAAAGTACCTTCTTTGGGGACCCATAGGAAAGGGGCAGAAGGGATCAGCCAAACATGGAAAGAAAATGGCAAAATCAAAACCCAAGTCAAGCTCCCATTGTCAGCCTCCCCATGGATCTTCGCTTACATCTCTTTTTTCAAGTGTCTCCTTTCATGTCCTCCAAGCCCTGGTTACAAGTCCAAGCAGGCATAGCTTCATCACAGATTCTCTGCTCCAAGTGCCTCCTTCAGGCCTTTTCCCAGTCCTCTTGTTTCCTTCCTTCCTCTCTCTAGCCCTTTTCTAGCTTCTCCTCACTGTTCAATTCCACCCCTCTTTAGGAGGGGTAGGGAACCTGGAACCTCCCCTTTCTATGCATATTACACTGTTAGACATTCGTGGCAATATCTTAAATCCTTGTCATAGCCTTCAAAGCCCAACAGGAGCCAGCCTCTACCCATTCATAGTCAAATTCTCCTGGATCACCCTGTTCCTGTTTTGGTAGGAACTTCCAATTCTTCATAAACATCGACATCTTACTCAGTGCTTCGTCACACACTGCATCTTCTACTTGAAATAGTCTCTCCTTGAACTTTAATCTGGAAAATTCCTTTTCATTGAATATATTTTGACTTAAGAATCCTACAGCAGAGAAGATCAAATTTTTATCAAATAAACTAATTTTTGACATAGAATGTGGTAGTTTTCTTCATGGCATTTATAAGAACCTCATTATATATTCATTAACTTAAGACTTTTTCTAGCTCCGTCCATTTAGAGGATCTAGAAGCACTGAGATTTTGAGCTCCAATACCATTCTTCAAAGGAACTTGAGCTCCTTGGAGGAGTAACTGATTCCAGTACTGGAACTGAAAAAATAGAAGAGGAGCTTGGAGCATCTTTTTGTGACAGAAAGCAAAGAAGTTCTTTGACAGTAGTAATCTGAGAAAGGTAAATAGTCAATGGCCAAAGTTGGAACAATTTGAGCAACAAATAAAATATCATTCTGCTGGATCATAACCTAGAGGATAAAATAAACATTTGTGAATCCATATGGATATAAATGATTGGGTACATAATTAGAAGAGAGATGTTCTTGCAGAACTGTGAAAATTACAAATTATAAAAGTAATTACTCACTCCTTCAGGAGGTAGAACTTAAACCCACTCCCCTTGAGTGTGGGCTAGACTTAGTCACTCACTTCTAACTAACAGAATATGAAAACATGAAAATAATAACTTTACAGTAAGGAAATATGACCGAAGCCACCTTAGTATAGTGATTAGGTCTAGCATCACCGGTCATAAATTATATTAATAGCAAGTATCCTTGACATGATGTGATGAAAAGGGCACTCTACCTTTGTATTATTCACCCAAATTATCATAACTCCAGTTTATTATGAGAAAACATCAGGCAAACCCACACCGAGGGACTTCCTACGAAACCTAACCAATAGGTTTCAGAAGAGTCAAGGTCATACCATACAAAGGAAGTCTAGGAACAGTCACAGATTGGAGGAAACTATGGAGTCATGATGAATAATTACAATGTAGTGAACTCTATGAGTTCCTGGAACAAAAAACATTTGTGGGAAGATGGTGATGACTATTAAAGCTTGTGGTTCAGTTAAAAGTACTGTACCAATGTTAATTGCTTAGTAACGATAAATGTGCTAAGATTGTGTGAATTCTGAACATGAGGGGGAGCAAAGAGAAATGTCTATGGGAACTCTGTACTGTTTGTCACTCTGAAAAATCATTTCAAGATGAAAAGTTAAAAATGTCTTCTCGCATTTAAATCATTGGTAGGGCTCATTTATGAAGTGTAGTGTACAACAGAAATTATTGTATATGCCTTCAAAAACAGGGGTGTATACTGGATAAGACTTTAGGTTCTAGAGCCTGGTTGTATATTTACTTCCTGGCTTTGTCACTTATGAACCATGTTACTATAGGTTTCTTAAACACTCCATATTTCAGTTTTCTCATCTATGAAAAAGGATACAAGGTACTTGTGAGCACTGAATGATTTAACATATATAAAACGCAACAGTGGAAGGTTAGTTATTATTGGTATATAATTCTCACTTAATGTATCACTGCTGAATGAGAGAATGAATGATGCAAGCGGTTTTAAAGTGAGTCATGATTCAGTTAGAGAGTGTTTAGAGAAAAGATTCAGGGTGTAGAGTGGTATCAATGCAATGTAACGCAATTCCTCTTAAAGAGGGATAATATTAATAATTATAATTAGTTGTAAAGACACATACCATAGCTTCCAGTATGTCTAATTTATTTCTTTTAATTCTAATAGCTTTCAGCATGCCTAATTTATTTCTTTTAATTATAATATATAACTAAACATTATTGCCTTTTGTGTGACAGGAGCAGTGATAATTTGGTATTTTAGGATGGGAGGGTTCTAGCTTTTCCATATTGGCCACCAACACTCCACCTCAATTCTTTGATCTTAGACAATATCTCACTGTTATGGAAAGGGCCTTGCAAAAGCAGTTTCATGACAAGTCTAACTAGCTCCTCCTTTCCAGCATATTGAACCTGCGCAACATTCCCTTTATAGTAATTCTGGATTCTCTACCAAAATAAATAGCTTATAGCTATCAGATATTAACACTCAACTGCACCTGAAATGTGAACTGTATTTACAACCACTACCATTAGGTGATGGCTCTGAATGACATAAGTCTTACATCACACTGTCAAGGAAGGCGCAGATAGGTCTTTTCACCTCACCTGTAAAAATCAGTCTGGCAGTTTTCACTTTCCCAGAGGACACACTTTGATAAAGGATAATGAAAATGTTTATCACTCTAGGCTGATCCTGAGAATTTTTTAGATGGCAGATTATTTTTAGCTAAGAATCAGGAGGCAGTGTATGTGAAGTGTGATATTGTGACGGTGGGTTTTGACTGCATGCAAAGTTAATTTGAGGTTTGGTTTCATTATTTACTGACTTAGTGACCATTGTAATTTCTCCCCTTAAGTCATGTTCATTGAGGTAAACTTGGTTCACATCATTGTATTTTTAGGGGTTCTAAATTTAAACCTCTACAAATGTATAATTTCTACACCATGCCCACCACCAGTACCCCACTATTCCTCCAACATGTTCCATTGATATTGGTAACTTATTTAAAATTTTTATGTTTCAATTTATTCATCTGTAGAAAAGAGGTTAATAGGATGCATCTTATAATGCTTTTTGAGAGTTAAATAAGTGATACTGCCTGTGTGGCATGTCTGGTATTGAGTAGCTTGTTATTGTTGGTGATGCTGTTTTTAAGTATCTTTCCTGAAGGGTATTTTCTCTCATATTTGTTTCACAGAGTCCCCGCAGAGAGAGCACGAGGTTAGGACCACGCTTGGATCAAAAAGGCTGGGAGTACTAGTTGCAATTTAGAACCACTAGGGGGAGCTTTTCAGAAATGCTAAAACCAGTTTACACTTCAGAATATCCAGTCAGAACCTCTGCAGGGAGATCCCAGGCTCATCAGGTCATCTAATGCGCAGCTGGGATTGAGGATCAGCGGGCCAGAGGAAATACGGCTCTGAAGTTGGAGGATATGTTGGTGAATTTTATGTGTTCACGTGACCAGACCAAAATGCACTCAGATATTTAAAGGCTATTTCTCATTGTGTCTCTGAGCGTGTTTCTGGATGAGATAAGCATTTGATTTTCTAGACTGAGTCAAACAGATCCCCTTCCCCATGTCAGTGGACCTCATCCAATCTGCTGAGGGTTTGAATAAAACAAAAAGAGGAGGGAGAACTCCATCTCTCTGCTTAAGTGCTTGAGCGGGGACCTATGTCTTTTCTCTTCCTCCATTTGGGATTTCCACCATCCACTCTTCTAGGCCTCAAGCCTTAGGAGTTGTCTCAACAAAAGCACTAAGATTCTTGGGTTTCCAGTTTGTAGAAAGCAAGTTGTGGGACGTCTCAGGCTTCATATTTATGCGACCCTCTTCCTCTGGAGAAGTCTGGCCCATACAGAGGATCCTCTTACCATCCTTTGAACTCTCCACACTGGAGAAGACTGACTACTCTTCTGACTACTCTTCTCTGATGAGGAACATGCAACTCTGTATCCCTAAAAGAGATGAATTCAGTTTAATTGGTATAATCCTGGATTCAGGCCCAGTAAGGAAGGATTAGGTTTAGTATATTTGCATAAATATGATTTGATGAGCAGTGTGTTGCAAATTTATCTACTGGGTAATTATAAATTAAGTCATATTCATCTCTAGGGACAACTCACACATATTTTTACATTTGATATATATATATATATATATATTCATCTATTGTAGTCATTACTTTCTTAATTCAAAAATTGTGCTGTCTTTGGCCAGTGGAAAACTCTTCAAGTTGACACTAGTGTTATTGTAATATGACCAAACAGTTTTTGGTAGCAACTATCCAATGTAAGTTATGGTTAATATTAGTTATTATTATTGGTGTGTGGGCTGTCATTCTTGTAACTGAAATTTGTTATTATAGTATGAGAGACAAATTTTTAAGCTGAATTAAGTTTTTGTACAAATGCAAAAAAGTTGTAAAGAGTAAAATACTTAGGAAAAGTTTAAAAGGTTAACATATTGTTATGTCATTCTACATTTACAGTCATAAAGGCTTTTTTTTAACCACTTCCTTACCAGCTCAATCACATTTATAACAAAGTCAACATTGTATTTATTTCCTGCAGATTTTATAAGCTCCCAGAAGTTTCCTGGTTAGTTCCTGTATTAAAAAGAGCAGGTGATACCAAGGCCAAATACATGTTCCTGATATAAATAGCAGGAAGTGTAGGAAATGTTTGTAGTAAGAAGAGTAGAATTGAAACATATGTTTGAATACATATAAGCACAATATGTTCTCCAGTGCTATGTAACACCTGGGTGGAACAGCTAAGCCATATGTTTCAGAAATTACACTTAAAAAATTATTATGTAGATATAAAAATGGGAAATGCACATTTGCACAAAAAAAATAAACAGGTTTGCAAGAAACATAACTTAACTTTATGGTTTCTTCAAACCCTTTTTAATTGTTATGGGTTTTTATCTTGTAATATATTGCAAAACCTCTAAAATCATTATCATCTAATAAACCAAAAATCTTAGATGCATATTATCAAAAGGGTGACATTAAAATTTTATACTGGAACTTACATCAACATGACTTTAATGTAACTCATGAAATTAGAAATTCCATGTGTCAAAAATTAGCTAATGTTAGATAGATTTTCCTTTGGTTTTTGCTTGGAAAGAGCTTTTACTTCTAGTTAAAGACCTAACAAAAAGTTAAGGTTGTGCTGTAAGTATGTATGTACAGGGTCAAGGTGTGGCACAGGGAGGGTAGCTATGAGGGATGAGTGAGTGGCCCTTAGCCTGCTGTTTGTGACTAGGGAATTCCTAGCTAAAATAAGTAATGGAGACAAAGAAGCCTTAATGTTAGAATTCATAGAAATACTAAATTTAAAAAGATCACTGTGAAGTTCAGGATGGTATTATTAGTATTTGACACTTGCTATAGCAACAATTGAATTTTACTGAAAGGACAACTGAATTAAAATGAAAGACTTCTTTCAATGCGTTTCTAAATAGAAGTCTTCTTTGAGCCTATTTTTAATGACAGTTTAGACACTGATAGTCACATTCATTTGTAAGACAATATTTGATATATAAACTAGTGAATAGAATTTTGTTTCTATAATTAGGTAAAACAATCAAATTTCACTTAATAGCCATTAATTTTCAGAATAAACCTCCTATTCACAGACAATATGAATGAAAACATTCATACAATTCATGTCAAAACATTAATAACTCTTGGTTAATTAGGGTCCAAATCACTATGCTGGGTCTATATGAGAGCAGTAAAATGTTTTGCACAAAAATTTTCTGATGAAATAAGTCAGGAAGATGCCTCACTACTTATTTCTCTCTAGGAAATTCATATTGTAGATAGCATACTAAAGGACCATTTTATTATATCCTTTAATAGCAAACGTGGTTTGACTCCATGTTTCTCAATCTTAGTTGACCATGTTCTCTTTTCCAGTTCACACCTATTATTATTCTAGCAAAGCTGTTGGTTATCTATACAAAAGCTCTTTCTTCCTCTTCCTTTCTGACAAAAGCATGATTCACTGGGACAGCAACATGCCCATCCCCAAAGTATCATGAATTCTCTAAGCCAGTTTTGGCAAACCTGTGATGCAGAATTTGGCCAATCAGACCAAAGAAGTCTGTTAGGACGCACTTCCTTAGTGAAAAATGGTGGCACGAACAGAAAGTCCTTTTATACTTTGGATGCTATCATGTGAGATCAAAAACCAGTAGGTGGAGGCTGGAGGAATAGGAGGATAACAGGTCTTGGATATTGAATAGATTGTTTCCAAGTCAATTTGAAGACCACCTGTATTTCTTACTTGGGATCTAAATATCTTATCACGTGAGCCATGTCAAGTGGGTTATTATCACTTATAGGTGAAGGTGCTCAAATCAGAACACCCCAAGACTCTCAGAACTGGTCTCCTTAAGATGCTCCATTCTGGCATGCTGAGTATTTTCAGCTAACAGCAATGACATCCTGAAACTGAGAAGCTTCTGTCTTTGCCTAAGCTCTTTGTCCTTCCTTAATTGAAGAAGAGATCTTTATAACCCAAGTTGCTGCCTTTTTCCTAATTGAAGGTGCAATCGTTGCTCCCCATTTTATGGCCTAGAATATAGTTTGTGGGGGTTCATCCAGTTGAAGTTTTAACAGTGAACATGTCTATACTATTTAAGAATCTCATCTTTACAGAGGAAAGGGGATGAGGTAACCCCTTCTTGCTTGTCAGAGGGAGTCTCTCCCTTTTTTCATGAGGCCCCAGATACCTAAATGTGGGATAAATATTCCCCTCTGCTCCATTAGTCTTCAGGATTTACAAGCATGTAAATTCTTCATATGTATGTTATAAAATTGATTGCTTTTCCTTTGCTAAACATCTGATGCTGTTTTGATTACTTATCCAGCCCGAGAAAAACCCAGAAGGGTACAGGATGGTTTCTATTGTGCCCCCATTTAGCAAAACACCCTGCCACCTGATAAACAATCTCTTGGGAAAGCTCAGAATAGAATATGAGGGTTATCTTGCTGATCGCCTGTGAGACTAAGTTCTCAACACATGCTGGTGTGAAAAGGAAGCATGATCAGCTCAGGGACCAAGGGGATTAACTGAGTCACAAGCCTTTCCCTAAGCAAGTCTGAGTTTGCTGTATGATCACAACTTAGCTTCAACATGGGTCAGTGTGGCTCTAATCATATCAGCTTATCAGTAAGATTAGGATAGATTATCTTGAGCTAAAACCCGACCTCAAAACATCAGTGCTTTCCACAACAAAGGTATGTTTCACACAAGCTACATACTGATTGTGGGTTTGTTGGAGGCACTGCTCTGAGCCATCTTCACTCAGAAACCCAGACTAAGGCACAATACCCATTTAGAACACTAGTGATTAATGTGTAGGAGAAAAGAAAATTCTCAAAGTGTCAATCAAAGACTTGGTCCAGAAATAACCCATCATTTCTCACAGCTCATTAAGCAGAACTGGTCACAATCTCCCACTCAATCACAAGGGTCAGGAACAGGTAGTCCCTGGAAAATATTTTCAGTTGCTACCACATCAGAGTGGTTGACATAGCTACAGAAGTTTATAGGCAGAAAGTATGTTTGAGTTCCTTGGGTTTCTTTTGAGGGGTCTCTCTGCAAAAGTAAGGCCCAGAGGTGGCTGGACAGATACAGGGAACTGTATTTGGCTCTGGGAGAGAAAGCTGGTAAGTGCTAGAAAATATATCAGGATCCTATACAAGCAGCCTAAAATTCAAAGCAGAAACTTAGTCCTAGGAGGGGAGCCAAAGGGTAAATGAGACACCTCCAATTTCTGTTTGCTGAGTGTAGACAGACAAACCTTTCATACAGTTTAACTTGACACAGTGATCTCTATGGTCAGGTGGGATGGAAGAGATGATTTCTAAGTTAGAGTTGCAAGGATAAAAATTAAAACAAGCTATGCTTGAAGGAGAGCCAAGTTCCTACCCAGGGAGACAGTTTGAGAAAATCAAAGTTGAAGGGAGTAATAAGGACAGAAATAACAAAATAAGCAAACAAAGCCTGACCCAAGACCAGAAAGATTACAGATGGAAGGAAATGTAATGTGAGGTATGGACTTTGACAAATGGCTTTTGGAATAATGTAGTGAACTATGTGAGGGGGCTTGACATTTCTCTTTGTGCATAGCAGAAGAGGCATGGTGCAATTTCAGGTGAAACTGGGCGTGTTCAGGGTGACAAGGCTGTAGACTATGGTGCAATTTCAAAGGTCAGGTTAGATGAGTTGTGTATATATTCTAGGGGAGAAGAGAGTGTTTGGGTGAGTTTCTGGGTATCTAAAGCTTACTAGTAGAAAGACAATTCCAGGCTCACTGCTTAGGAAAAAATTGAGTTTGGTCTGAACTGGGTGTGTATGGCCTCCTTCAGGTTGGGTTACCTCAGGGATGGAGTAGAGCTGAATCTTCAGGTAAAAGGCCGTCAGTACCTGCAATTTAGTGGAGCTGAGAAAGGCAGGGCTGGGCATGCTTCAGCTTTCATCATTTCTGAATGAGCTTTTCCAAACACACCTACATTACTGGCATCCTTGGGTGTTTCCTGCCCCCACTTAACAATAGGAGGAGCCAAATGGCCAGGCAAAGCTATGCAACACGGAAGGCAGGTGGGCTCAGGGAAGACATGGAGAAGAAGGATGCTCTTTTAGCAGCTTTCAACTTGCACCAGGGACTTGGAGAACTTGGAGGAGACACGAGACATGTAGAGACACTTGGAAGTCATGAGAATGAGGGGCATGTGATGGTGTTTGTACTTTCATTTTTCTCCTGTCCTAGTCTTTCTTGGCCCCTTTTATCTAGGTCCTATGAATCCTTGCCAGTAGGTGCCTAAGACTTGTGGCAAGCTTTTGGTCCTCAGAGGTACTGCTTTTGGCCGACCCTGTTAAGCTGGGCATTTACCCACACGGGGATGGGTAATTTTGGGTGTTTTTATTGGGACATTGGTATCATTTCTTTTCTATATATACACATTCATTCTATTAAATTTCTTTTACAGTAAAAATTGCTTTGTCTTTATGTGCACAGAAGGCCAGACCCTTTTAGAGGGTGCAAGATAGAGGGTCCCAGGGAGTCCCTTGGACCTTGTGTAACACCTGTCAATGGTGGTGGTCATTGGGGTCTTCATGGAATTTCTGTGGCTGTTGGCACTCTTTCCATGTGTGTTCTCTGGCTCCTCAATCTGGTGCTGGCCCCTTCATGCATCCACAGGACAAGTTCAGTTGTATGTCATTGGTGGAAACAGAAGTCTCTCCTCAAGATAAAGTGGTGCAATGGGCTGGAAGGGCTACTTCTAGCTATTCTACAATGCACATTTATGGACTGAGGAGAAAATGGGAATTCGTTGCATTTTGATTTTATGTCAGGCACTGAGCCAGGCACTTGGAAACATCATCTCATTAATTTCTCACATCACCCATGAGACAGTTTCTTTTGTCTCACTTTATAGGTAGGAAATTGAGTTGTAGGTTAACTGACTTCCACGAGTTCACAAAGCTTGCAGAGCACTGAGCTGTGAAGATGAGATCTGGAGGGACAGGGTTCAGGGATTCTTGGGCTCAGGGTTTCTCTCTTTCACCACTCTACTCTCCAAAACAGTGACAGGTGCATTGACCAAACAAAGAGCATCAGAAGGGCCTCCTAGATATTTACACTTGTCCTAAAAAGGGGAATGACAGCGGGAGAGCAATTAGCAAATGAATTATCCTCTGTTGTTCAAATAAGGGAATCGTTTTACTTAGGAAGAAGCAGCCAGGCCATCCTGCCCCAAGGTTCCAGCTATACCATCACATATATTTGTAAAAGCAGATCCTTCCCCTTGATAGGCTACCTTCCCAACTTATTATGAGGAGCAGCTGAGATGATGTAGCTGCAATTAATCTGGGAATTGTAAAGAAATATTCAAAGGGAAGTGATCATTACTGACTGCCTTAACACCAGACATGAATAAATAAAACATTTTCCATATAAGATGTGATAAGATTATATAGCAGGGAGACAGGCTCACACTAGATTTTGATAAGGAAACATTTCTACTCAAGACTTAAGGCATAATTTATAGAAAATAAAAATTTGGTCTTTAATGGCATTTATTCTAACATGTAATTTTAAATGATTTTTTTATGCAGAATAGAAGTTGATTTTTAGAGTGATGGGTGAGTTGATGATCAGCTGAGAAACCTGAATTTATTAGCACTAGTTTTTGCTTTTATTTAAGTAATTTTTGTTTTATGAATTTATACAATTGCCAAATATTCAAAAGTACTGGGAGAAACATCTTAAGAAATGTACTTTTGGGCCTCCCTGGTGGCGCAGCGGGTTAAGCAACACGCTATGAAGCAAACCGCAACCACTGCAGCACGAGTTCGATCCCTGCCGCCGGCCAGGGAGGGGACCCACATGGCATAGCAGACCTCTCCTGCCTCGCCCACTGCTGCCCTCGGCAGTGTGTTTCAGTCAGTCTGCCTGTTCTGCTTACCGCTCTGTCTGATGAATCCTCTCACCACCCGCGACTCCAGCCTGTACCCCAGCTCTTGTATGCATAAATAAATAAATCTTTAAAAAAAAAAAAAAAGAAATGTACTTTTCTTTTAACATTCTCCCTCTGAAAAATAAGATAAGGGAAAAAAGGCTTTTTATGTTCAAGATTCTCTCCTATCATTGTTGAAAGCAGCTAAGTACCTTCATGGAAACAAGAGAAAGCTTCAACATTCTTCTGTAATTCATTAGAAGTCCCGTCTTAAATATAATTATATTACACAGCTCTGCTCAGTCATTATTTTCTTGTTTAGCAACAATGTCCTTTATTTAAATCCTTTGATGGTAATTATCTGTCACTATGCCCTTGAATTCTGAAAGCATGTGTACAGCAGGCCTCATGAACAATGGGGACTTCTGGACTAAGACGCAATTGGTTTCCCATAAGAGATTGTACAGGAAATGGTCTGTAACAACGCTGAAAATTTGTGAAAGGTTTCTGGGCTTGAGGTACAACCCATATGAAGCATGTGGTTAGGCTGCATGTGTACAGGTGTGTGTGCAATAAAATACTAAATAAAGGTGTGCCCTTACATATAGGGTGTGATTTTCTTAAACTTTGATGACCATGTCCCATTTTAAGGTTCTTGGTGGTGCTTAAATTAAGGCACATTCACAAGGATCAGATTTTTTACTTGAAAGTGAGATTTTTAAAAAGATATTTTTAATTGTGTCAGTCTTCTTTGTGCAGAAGAAAGTCTTGTGTTTGTTATTAATTCATACCTTGAGCACCCACACGTGCCAGGAACTGTTTGGGTGCAGAGAACAGGCCCTATCTGGATGGGTGCCCTCCAAGAGCTTTACAGGCCAATGGCAGGGGAATCAAATAATCCTAATAACTTGATTATTCTCAGGTCTGAAAGAAATAGCAGATCATATCAATGTTAAAAACTTAATTGCAGCTTGTTACCCAAGTAACCCAAGTTTGGGATTTCTAAGCATGTCCTACATTATTTTTACTGTTCTCCTTGGAACTTATACTTATGCCCTGCTCCCTGATACAAATGGCAACCACACAGGCTAGGCTCTAACTTTAGAAACCAGTCTCCCTGTGGTTTTCCCCAGGAGAGGACATTCTTTCTAGGATCCTCTTTGGACTCTGGCATGGGATCCTGTAGTTGACCACCATCTGCGTCACTGCCACGCCAGTCTGTCATCCTTGTCCTTTTCCTTTCTACTTCCCTTTCCTGACTTTTGTTCTTTTAGAGTCTTTGGAATACCATATTTATGCTTTCCACATATGGTAAGTATTTTTGGTTAAAACTAAAAACCCTTAATGTGTTTCTTGGCAAAATGATTAGCTATACAAGGTTGGCTTCGACTTGAAAGAAAACCTTTCAGTAGGCAACTAAACAAAAATCCCACAAACCACCCTGGCCACGCTGTAATTCATATTCATAAAAGCTAACAATACTTATAATTTGCGTGTGTACATTAAATAAAGCTTCCTTTCCCACTGCAAGAAGGTGAGTATTGGAATCATTAAAATTTTTTATTATCAAACTACACATGGTTATAGGAATCCACATAGGCATTTTCCTAAAACACTGGTTTTAGAGTAGGAACCAGAATTACTTTCCTAAAGACTAACCCTTTCTCCAGGTGGCATGAAGAAAACAGTGTAGAAACAATATTTGCAGTGTGCATCTTATCAGCAGGGCCTAGCGCTAGGGGCTGTACACCGTGCTCTCACCAACCCTCTGAGTTAGGCAAGGAAATCATTCCATTAACAGGGATGAGGAAGGGTGCAGAGATGGAGGCTTAGAGATTAATTGTCCAAAGGTTTCCAGCCCTTCTCACAGGTTGTTCCTCACTGCTGAGACACTGGAGGATTCCTAGTTCCCCACATTCCTTGCTTCATCTGTGTATTTCCCTTTTTCTATAAAGTAGTGCAAGTCCAAGGTCAAGTTAGGTTTGCATCTAAGTTGCCTGGGATAGTGACCAGCATCCAGAGCTGGCCACCCACAGCACAAACACTGTAACTGTAACTAAGAAGCGGATGGTAGTGGTGATGGGGGCTGAATTCTTCAACTTTTTCAAGGTGGGATGCCCGAAGCTTCCCTCTAGATAGGTGTGGATTGGAAGTCTGTGTCACCACCTAAGTGACTCTGGCCAAGCTAGTTAGCTTTTCTGATCCTCTGATTTCTCAATGAAAACATGATGTTAATGCTGCCTTCCTTGCAGTGTTATAGTAAGAACTGGAAAGGACATACAGGAAGGACATGGCAAATGTTTAGTTATTATTTATTCTGCTACCTCTGTCTTTCCTTTCCATGCATTCATGTGACGGCTGCTGTTTTGCAGCAGCAGGCCCACATCTGTTCAAATTTCTGAGTCAGTGCTGATCAGGTTATGTAGTCTAAGCCTGTCTGACTTTGGTCCTGACATTTTTCAAGATCTTGTTGTCTCTGATCTCTTTGAGAGGCTGAATCTGATCCCCTAGTCCTCATCCCCAGCCCCAGCTCTGGTAGGGGGAGGGGTGAATGAACTGGACTTCTGGAGCTCCTGCTGCTAAGCTGACTGGGTTACACACCCATACCCATTTCCATCCTCTGCCACACTCAGTATCTATATCCTTTAGATAATACTGTTGAATGCTTTTGAAGCTTTTGCAACTGGTGTGGTCATCCTACTCACTAATCTATTGCTATAATTCTGAGGATCTTCTGGGTGCCAGAGACAGCAAAGACAGATAAGTTCCAAGCAACTGAGCTAAGTGTTTTAAAATATATGTAAATAATGAATATTTCATGTGATACTCATTATATCCCTGGAAAGTAGGCTTATTAATATTTTCATTTTAAAAGGAAGCTGAGGTCTAATAAAGTTTTTGCAAGTGACATAGCTAGTAAGATATAAAGTCAGACCCAGACCCCAAAGTCTGCTATTACACTACATTGCTTTGTCCCTTAAACCCCCACTTTGACCCTCCACTGTTTTTCCCTTTTCTGTTTGATGCACTGCGTGGCAGTAGGTGCTTTATTTTACTACAGCACCTCTCACAATATACTGTTTGTTTCCATCTCTCACTAGACTAGGGGTTCTCTAGGGGCAGGGGCCACATTTTATTCACAGCTCTACCCCAGCTCTTAGGACCACACCTAGCAGGGATTCTGATTCTGACCAAAGCATTTGTTGAATGAGTTTAGAGTGTTTGAGTATGGACATGTCTTTGTCTGCATGTGTTTACTATGGCATGGACTATAGCTCTTCCTTTAAAACACTTGTCTACATCCAGAGCTTTAAGCTATCTTATTTCTTTAATCTGGAAAGTTTCCATAGTCTTTCTCCATCTTTGGAAGCTGTTTTTGAAAAAGAGACATGTTAATTAAATAAATAGAATGCTGCCCATTTTGCCTTTGTCTAATATTTCCTTATGATTAGATCTAGGCTAGTGAAATCCTCACCAGGTGATGCCGTGTTCTTCCCAGGCTACCACATCTGCAGGGACTGCATGCACATCTGCCCATTGAAGTTGATTCTGATCACCCAACAGGATGTCCTATTTCTTGTATAGTTGACATTCTTTTTCCTCTTGAGTTACTAAACAATTTGTCAATGATGAGACATTTTAAGACCTTGCATCCATCCTGTTA
The DNA here is from genome assembly GCA_019455555.1 of Galemys pyrenaicus. NCBI lineage: Eukaryota > Metazoa > Chordata > Mammalia > Eulipotyphla > Talpidae > Galemys > Galemys pyrenaicus. Next base: position 7,089,480 of record JAGFMF010011617.1, on the reverse strand, counting down.
CTCATTGAAACTCTCTCCTGTATTCATTGATGATTCCTGCTTTTACCTATCTTTAATATGATGATTGCAAGATGACGATTCTACAATTAATTAATGCAATATCTGAATCCGGCTGGATCCTGTATGGGGGGAAAATGTCACAAAACATTATTGAATTATTCACAAAATTGACTATGAATATGAATGTCAAATTAAAGTACTGTATTAAAATTAAGTCTCCTGAAATTGAGTCTCAAATGAATTAAAAAATGTGCACGTGTGTGTGTATCAAGAGTGTTTGATGGCTGAATTATATTGGATTTTTTCTTTTCTATCTGCTGACTTGTCCTCAATTCAAACTCTTCTAAGCCATGGCAGCTCAAGAATTAACATTAGTAGTTGCTCTTGGGTCTGGTGTGTGTGTATTTTGTGTATATGTATATACATATTTACATATATACCTTGAGGGTATATGATGAATGATGAAGCAAATGATATAAATGTTAAAAGGTACAAATTAGGTACGTGGCTCTTCCTTGTCATATTCCTATGCTCACAACTTTTCTGTGAGTTTGAAATTTACAAATAAAATGTTGATAGCAAGCATAGAGTCACCTACAGAATAGACCTAAAGCAATGTTAAGTCTTTTGTATAATGGCTGAAATTGAATTAATCATCAAATTTCCCATAGATCACCCCAAGTGACCGTGAATCACCCAAAGGTCTAGTCCCAGTGGAGAACCCATGACCCTCTGTGAAACTTCTACCTCCATGATGGTGCTCCACAAAAACCACCAAATTAAGAGTGGTGTTGTGAAATGGAAGACTGGTTTTCTGGTTGAATGTGTCTTGGTTTCCTTTATTAAAATGCAGAAATGTCTCGAATACAAGATGAAATGACAGAGTCCTGGAGGCAATGACCCACAACCTTCTAGCACTGTTCAGTCGCCTTTCATGATGGCTGCATACTCCTTCTGATGTTCAACCAGCTTCAGGAACACTTGGTATTTCTTGTCATAATATCTGTGGGAGAAAGATGAATGTGTTGAATGATCTCAGGATAAAACTTTATGTGGCTTCCTCTTATATTTAGAAGAACAGGAATTTGTTATGGGTTTGCTGACACCATCCCTTTTCTGGCATCCCAAGTAATGGATCAGTGTATTTCATCCCATTTTCTTTACCCTACATCAGCATTTTTTTTTCTACATAAAACATCATTTATACTCTGGATATAAGTTCCACTTGGTGAAATAGCTCTGTGCTGAAAAGTATGTCCACAAACTGTTAGGAAGCTTACAATGCTTTTATTAACATTACATAAATTGCATAAGTTTCAGGTGTGAATCATTATACACCAAGGTCTGTCTGTATTTCTATTTTAGAGGTAAAGACATTTATGCAGAGAGGCACATCTAAAGTAGTAGAGCTAAAACCAGGCAGGGCTGGAATTCAGACTCAGGTCTGTCCAACTCCAAAGCCTCTGATGCACTGAACTGGAAGGCCCAGGCTTACCCAGGACCTTTCGTGTTCCCGTCTTCACCAGAAGCTTCATGTGTGACCAGCCATGGGTTTATAAGTGCTTTAAAACCACAGCTTGATCAGTTATGAGACCAAATGTTTTCATTAACTTTCGTATATTCGACAGTAGGTTTTCTTCATAAACAACGGCTTCTGGGAGGGGCTCAGGCTTTCCTGTAGTGGTGTTGGCCTTCGGGGCATCCCACACTGGACCTTGCTCTCCTGCACTTTATAGCTGAACCTGAAAGGGAGAGCTGTTTGATCTGGCGTTGGCCATGAGTAGAGGGCAGAGAGGCCCAATGCCAAGGGGATAATTGTAGCTAAGACAAATTAAACATGAAGACTGCAGTCTTGTCCTTATTCTTCTGGCTAAAACATGCTGACATGGGGGTGAAGGGTTGAAGAGCCAGTTTAACAAGTCTCTATATTCTGGGGTACTTGGAAAGGAAGTCTGCAGAGGGAGTTTTGATGCCAGCTCACTGGGTGAGACTGTAAGAGAAACACTGAATTCACACAGGGACATCTGCTAGTAACATGCAAGCTTCAAAGGAATTCATAGAACTCCTTTCACCCAGCACCTGAACCTTAAACATTTTGGTAACTTAATAGGTATGATGGGGACAAACACAGGGTTAAGAGGTAGACTCTGACGTCTGCGTTTGAATCTCAGATTGGCCCATTGTTGTGTGACCCTGCATATGTTGCTTAATTTATTTGTGCCGCTTATGTACATTGAAAAGTATTCAAAATAGTACCTGTTTTCTAGTAAGTGATCCTATGGCTTGTTATGGCTACTACTTAAAAAACAAACAAACAAACAAGAACTAATACTCTAGGTCAATCTTGTTATATGTGGGTTCTACTGAAACCCATGCCCTGAGCCTCCAAGTTGATTAATTAAAAATTACAGAATTTTGGGATGTCAGTGATCCTTGCCCCGATGATCCTTTATGACAATATAATGTTAAGCCAACTTTTCACTAGATGAGGTGGATTTCCTGACCTTGGAATTTCAAAATTGCTAGACGGGAGCCTGAGTCACTATTCCTTCTCATATCCTTGAAGATTTCCAATTTTAACACTGAAACTTTACAGCACTGGCCTTATTCTTTGTACAATGGGAAAGGTACCAACTTTTTAGGCAGAGAAGCTGGATAACCTCTTTAAGTCCCAGTTTCCCTGCTATACATGGGGTGACAACATATACTATGTCACTGACCAAATTTTTTGACAAAATAAGCATTAAATACTCTAAGCTGTCAGTGTTTACAAATGTGAACCTCTGTTCTGTGATCTTTCTATCACCTGGAACACCGAGAGATGGCTAGACTATATTTTTCCCTTTTCACAAACGGGAAACAGGTCTAAGACACTCTCCCTTCTGTTTTCTATCTCTCAATTGTGGTAAACTATACACAACATGAAATTTACCACTGTAGATATGTTTAAGTCAACAGTTCAGTGGCATTAAATACATTCCTACTGTTACTCAGCCCTCTCCTCTATCCTTCTGCAGAGCTTTTTTTCTTGCACAACAAACTCCACCCATTAAACAATATTACCCATTCTCTCACTTCGTCCCTAGAAACCACCTTTCTACCTTCTATCTCTGAATTTGACTGTTCTACAAACCTCTTATAAGTGGAATCATACCATATTTGTCTTTTTGTGCTTGTCTTTTCCAGCTAGCATAACATTTTTAAAATTCAACCATGTTATAGCTGATGTCAGAATTTCCTTCTTGGTCCTCCCTGGTGTCATACTGGGTTGAGCGCCGCACTGTGAAGCAGCCGTGGCACAGCAGTGCGAGTTCGATCCCCGGCCAGGGAGGGGACCCACATGGCGCAGCAGACCTCTCCTGCCTTGCCCGCTGCTCTCCTCAGCAGTGTGTTTCAGACCATCTGTTGTTCTGCTCCCCACTCTGTCTTGTGAATCCTCTCACCTCCCCAACCCTCACCTCTCTGGCCTGTACCCCAGCTCTTGTATGCATAAATTAAATCTTTAAAAAAAAAAGGATTTCCTTCTTTTTTAAGACTGAATAATATTCCACCCTGTGTGTGCGTGTGTGTGTGTGTGTGTGTATGCCACTTTTTGTTTATCCAATCATCTATCAAAGGACACTTGAGTTGTTTTTGGCTACTGTAGATAGTGTTCCAATGAACATGGATGTATAAATATTTTGAGACTCTGCTTTTGGTTCTTTCAGTTCACCCAGAAGTAGAATTTCTAGATCACATGGTAGTTCTATTTTTAATATTTGAGGAACTACCACACTACTTTCTACAATGACTGTAACATCTCACACCACCTACCCCCCTTATGTAAAATGTATGTCAAGGAAATCAGTCTATCCACATCTTTAGTAACATTTATTATTTCCCGGTTGTTGATAGTAGCCATCCCATGGGCTTAAGATGGTATCTCACTGTAGTTTTGATTTGCATTTCCCCAATGATTATGAGGTTTCGTATCTTATTTTTTTTCCCTGGTTTTTGGCCATTTGTATATTTTCTTCAGAGAAATGTCCACTCAAGTTCAATGCCCAGTGTTAACACAGTTTGTGCTTTTTTTAAACTGTTATTGTTGAGTTTTAGTAGTTCTCTATATATTCTCACAGGTAAATTTTGCATGGTATCTTCTTAAAAAGTGTATCAAAGAACAGTCACTAGATTAAGCTCTCTAGGAATCTGAGTTTTAAAATCAACTGAATCCTCTCTCTTCCAGATTTTCTCCACACTAGTCAGTTGCTTCAGTGTCTCACAGACCTAAGTAAATGTTGCCTTTAGAAAACAACACGATTTGAGGTATTGAGGAGACGTGAGACCAGCTCAAAAGAAAACTGGCTTTTTCTTTTGCAAGTCTTCAGGTGGCCTGCAGATGGCAGTAGAGCGCCATGTGAACCTGCTCCATGGAGGCAGCTCCCCACTGACAGTAAGAAACCAAGGATTTGTGGAATTCACGGAAAGAAACAACTTAAAAATTCTTTGAGGGTCAGTAAAAAGGTGGAGCTGTTTCTAGTTTCAACAAAGGAGGGCTGCTAGCCCTCTACTCCCACTGCCCTGGATATCTCAGATATCTCAGTCTTCCAGTTCTGACCACCCCCATCCTTCCAACCCCCAACACAAGGGCCTGTTCCTCTGATTCAGGTATTTAGGCACAGATTTATATTCAGAGGAGTAACATGCCAGTGGGGTACCTTTCTCTCATGGACGTTGCTAATAACACTGTTACATAGGGTTGAGCTTTGGTGAGCACAATACCTCTGCTGTTCATTACATGAGATAGACATTTATGTCAACTTCAAGTATTTTCTAAAATTATAAAAGGACTTGAGCAACTATACCTTCATCTTTAAACCATGTATCATTGACTCAGTACAGTCTTTTTTCATCTTTAACTTGGATGAGTGAAAGTTTCCCGGCCCTTTCTTTGCTTCTACCCCTAGCCCCTCTAATTCATCCCCTACGAGGGAAGCTTTCTAAAAGCTGCATCTATCTCAGATCCCACCACTGCCTAAAAGTTGTCACCTCCATCCTGACTATGGGATGATTTTGAGGTCTTGAGCAAGACCTCAAAGCTTCTTTTGAGAAGACCCCTCTAGCCTCCCTGACACCGGTTCAATTAATACTTCCTGCCATTTCCCATCTCATACTCTCTTTTTTAGAATCATGTGTTGTTTTTAGTTACACGAACATACCATGATATTCCCACCTTTGTAAATTTGCATATATTATACTTTCTTTTGAGAATGTCCTTCCCTATTTGGACCTGTCTAGTAATTTAAGCATATTTTAAAATAGTTAGATCTAACTTCTTTTCAAGTTTTTGCTCAGAACAAATGTTGGCGAGGATGTGGAGAAAAAGAAACTCTACTGCACTGCTGATGGGAATGCAAACTGGTCCAACCACTGTGGAGAGCAATGTGGAGGTTCCTCAAACTACTGTATGATCCAGCAACCCCACTCTTAGGAATATACTTAAAGAACACAAAAACACTGATTCAAATAATACCTGCACCCTTATGGTTATTGCAGCACTCTTTACAATAGGTAAGACATAGAAACAACCTAAAAGCCCCAAAATGGATGGTTTGATCAAGAAGATATGGTACATATACATGATGGAATACTATTCAGTAATCAAAAAAGATAAAGATAAACTAGAGTCATTTGTAGAAACATCAGAAGGGATTATGCTCAGCAAAATAAGTCAGAAGGCAAAACAAAAATACTGGATGGTTTCACTTCTAGGAGGGACATAAGGGAACCAAATAAGGGGCCAAGAAAAAGAATAATAACAATGGAAAAAAAAAACCACAACCCAACAAAAACAAAAAGACAAGGACAAATCAGAAACACTTTGTGTGTGTGTGTGGTGGGGGGGGAGGGAATGGGATGAGGACAGAAAGAACACAAGGGATTGAGGTGATGGTGCACTGGTGCAATGGTGGTGGGAAATGGGGACCACAGTTGATGTCAAATATATATAAATAAAAAAAAGAAACAAAAAAAATCAAACAAACAAACAAAAGTTTTTGCTCACCCCTCCAGTCACACTCCTTTCTTGCTTGGCTACTTTGTCATCTGGTAATACTTCTGCTGTAGTACAAATCCCATTGTTCTGAAGCGTTCTATGTGTATAAATAAGAATGTGTCTTATTCCCCTCTAAATCCTGTCTAAATGCTAATGGGTTTAATGCCTTGAATATAGCAGAAACTCAATAAAGTAGTGTCTGTTTGAATTGGGGTTAACACTGATAGAGTTACGTTGTAGCTCTCAATGTCGCATGATGCAAAGGGTAGAAGAACAGACAGCTGCTCCCTGTCCTTTGATGATGGAAAATATAAAAAAAAAAAAATCCCTATTTAGAACAGAGAAGATTCGGTTTGCTGTTTGTGACCTAGAGAAAAGAAAATTGGTTTGAGGGTTCAGCTGTTTGTACGTGACTTCCAGTTATGGCCATAGGTAGCTCTGAGATTGCAGGTAATTGCAAATGGTTTTGCCTCTCTGGAGTTTAGCTTTATCAACTATTAAATCAAAGGACTAGATTAGCTGACTTCTTCAGTTTATTCCAGTGGTGTACTGCATGTGTTTACTGGTCTCTATTCCAAAGCTTGTGCATACAAAAAATAAAAAACTTACCTTTTATCCTCAAGTCTGGGAAAAACAACTTTTCCAACTTTGCTCATTCGTGCCATTGCCTCCTGTCAAATAGAAATAGAACACAGAAAGTGGAGTTGGAAAACAACAACCAAAGTGAACTAGTTTGAGGCAAGAACATTCTAATTAAAATCTACTTCCTGTTAAGATATCCGGTTAGTCCATTATTTTTGACTTATTTTCTCTGGTAATAAGGATAAAACTCAATAAACATTAATACAATGTTCCATCTATGAGCAAACAGCTTATCCTTAATAGGTGGTCAAGGTAGATGGCTCTGAGTACAGACAAGTCAGAAGGCAAAGCCCTTGTGAAGACAGGGAGCAGGGAGAGGGAATAATTTCCCCTTCTCATTGGATTTGAATGCTGAGAAGGCAACATAATCAGCCACTGAGCACACTGTCTACCTAGTTGATGAGACCTGCTTTCTATCTATAATTTAAGACTTGGTCATTTTATCTTCAGATTTTTCCCCAGCAGTCTCTGAAATTGTGAGTGTGATGTGAGACCTCTGAGTCTAACTGACTTGATTTTAGGATACTCTGCCTGGACAATGGAGCAAGTGGGTAGACAGGAAGTTGCAGTGTCTGGGCTGCGTGTCTGGAGTGTATATACAGATGAACCATTGTCTGTGTTGGCTCCACTATATGAATAGAGGGTTAGGTTTCTTGGGGCCATTGCCCAGTGTTGTTAAGGCTGTGAAAGGTGAGGGGGAAAGGAATGAGCCCAAACTTTGGAGTCCAACAGACTCAACTAGGAAGATGGCAAGTGAGAGCACGATGAAGCTGCTCAGAACAGGTTCTGTCTTAGGAACAGCTACTGGCCTTATTTTTAAGGATACAGTCATCCTGGAGTGACATATGCATAACTTCTTATTCCATTTATTTATTAATTACTCAGTATGTACTAGACACTCTGCTAGGGATAGATATTTGTGTAAGACACACTCTTTGTCCTAGAGAAAGGCACATGCTAGGAGGGAAGAAACAAATGCACAAAGCTGACTATCATGTAGTAGAATGTGAAGGCACCTGGGAATCTTCAAAACATATTCAGGGGTGCCCCTGCAGTCATCCTTGCCACGCCACTAAGCTATTTTTTATATATCTATCAGAATTTTCACCCTAATTCCCTTCTGACGTGCCTTGTATTTACTGGTTTATAAGTTTCATATTTGCCCTCTTTCCTCTCCTAACCAGAATATAAAGTACAGGAGAACAGGAGCTTTCTATCTGCTGTCGAACCTCAGCATCTAGAATACTCACAAAATGTACTGATCCTGGGCCTCTCTGGTGGCACTGGGGTTAAAGTCTCAGGCTATCAAGCTATCGCTAGCCACTGAGGCAGGAGTTCGATCCCTGGCCAGGGAGGTGACCCACGTGGTGCAGTAGACCTCTCCTGTCTCTCTCATTGCTCACCTCAGCAGTGTATTTCAGTAGATCTTCTTGTTCTTCTCCCCACTCTGTCTCTGGTGAATCCTCTCACCGCCCCGCCCACACCACTACCTACACCCCAGTTCTTGTATGTATAAATAAATAAATCTCTCTATGTATATGTAGATGAGAAGGCAAGTGCATCCATGGGGTACTTTGGCATTCTACATGCCAAGTACAGAATTCAGTATACATGGAATACAGAGGTGAACGGCTTATGGGCCCCTTCCTCAAGGAATTCACTAGGGGATGGAAAAGACCTTGACCATGACCAAACCAGAATGGCCAAGATGATGCTGGAAATAGAATCACTTCATTTCAGTTATTTAAGGCTTAGGAAACTTGACAGCTATTTCATTTGCCAATCACTCACACATATTTCCAATTTAGTTAGGCTGCTCTACCAACTCTTGATGGTAGGAACATTCTGAACTAGTTATCTGGTTTCTTAGCAATCAACGGATTTAAAAGTGCTGATTGGGAGAGCAGAGATGCTGAGAGCAGCAAGCATACTGACAGCAGAAAGAGATGGTAGTCTTCAGAAAGGAAGGAAAATTATTAAAGAGAAAATCATACTGAAAAGACAAGAACTGGAAATGAACAAGGGACAGGCAGTCGGGGCCATTTGTGAAGAGAAACAGTCAAACACTTGGGGAGGCTGCTGCTATACCACTGAACAGTGATACCTTGAGGACCCTGCTCACCCCAACATGTGTCATGGCATTTTCCTTTATATACCAAGCTCCGACACACTTAAAGTAAGCCTCATCCCCCACCCCGTCATTTTGTCTTGCATCTTGCTGAGATGATCTCAGCCTTCCCATCACCAACTTAGCCCCTCATTCTCACTCTTGCCCTTGTTTCTTACTTCGGTGTCCTCTCTGAGTGCTTCTAGGGAGTACTTCTCTGCCTCTCTTCTCCAATCATGAAAATGCCCTGAGGGAACACTACACTTGGTGTCCTGTCCTTCCACCTCAGACTTGAGATGACTCTCCAGGGCTGCCTCACGGGGCGTCCAGGGAAGTGACATCATAGAATGTACCTCTTGGATGCACTTGCCTTTCCACTACAGGGCAGAAGGCAGGGTAGTCTTTCTTTCTTCACGTTACCTCTGCTTGTTTTGTGAAATCCATTACTGAGAAACTAACACCAGCAATAGAGATGTCAAAGAATTAAAAAAGAGCTTATTTTGTTTCTCAAGAAAGTACAGACTTAAGCATTAAACTTAGGTCACACATAGACTCCATGGAGATTTCTTCTGATTCACCCACTGCCTGCCTCCCACCTGGAGTGAGTGAGTCGCTCCCACAGCAGTCGGCCTTCCATCTATCACAGCACTTCTGACATGGCACTGCAATTTGTTGTTAGCACATCAGCCTCCCTGACTAGACTACGAGCTCCTTAAGGCAGAAATTATAATTATCCCTACTGCCAAACTCAGCATCTGGTATATCGTATGCATTCGGGGAATGTCTGCAGGATGAATGGACTTCGAGATCATACACGTGACAGAGGCTAAAATGGAAGTTTTGGCTGAGATAGATATAAGACAGCAAAGTGAGCTGGAAAAAGACCACCCTGAAGAGCTTGTGGGTGAAAAAAATGGTGGCTGAGGAACCATGAATCAAGTCTGAAGACTTTCATCCACATGGAGGGTTAGAAGAAGGGATGGAATTTCAGGAGAAAAATGTGGGTTTATGGCACATTAGGCCTCCTTCCAGAGAGGACCCTCCCCTTTCACAAGAGCAGGGTGGCACAGAGACTGACAGACACCTGGATGCATGTCCCTGAGGTTGTGAGTCATGGTGGACCAGCTGGCACTGCCGTGCAGAAGTGAGGGAGCAGTTGCCCTGGGGTTAATCAGCACAGTTAAAGCCCACAGGACTCTTCCCACAGGGGCCACATGTGAGAGAGATGTCCCGGTGTCCTATGTCCTGCCTGACATGGTCACCTAGTGAGACAGAGGGAGTCTGCATGAGGAAGTTTGAGATGACTTACCGGATTTATCAGAAATTAAGAGACAAGCACTCAATCTACTAGGACAGGAATTATCAAGGGCAAAATATTGTACATGAGAGGTTTACACAGGTGGAGGATCTCCAGAAGGATCTATGAGGGACTTACTAGCTGGCAATACCATGCAGGTGAGGATAGCATGGAGCCTGTTGACGATAGTGCTCATAGGGGAAGAACATTCCTGGACCAGATGTCTCTTCCCTTACCCCCCTCTGAGGAGCAAGAGAGAAACTAGGATGCTAGAAAGGAAGTGAATAAAGAAGAAAGCAGAACTCGATCCCAGCCATTCTCATTTTCAGTAGACCCACTGGAGGAGTGGGAGATCTCTTATCTGTATGTGAAAATTGAGGTGTTGATCATGCATATGACCCTAGATATGGAACCCTAACTTCTGAATTTTGACTGTGTTTTCCAACCCCAAGGGACTGTAAAACTTGTATGATCAAAGTGACCTTGCATTTATTTAAGAAAATACAGTAAGTTCTTGGACAATGTCCTTTTGTTCAATGCAGGCCAGGATATTTTTTTTTTTTTCTTGTTAACAAGGCAAAGTTGAACAAATGATGGTATTTGCTGACCTGCTGAAAGGAAGTCCCGGTATTTTTAACCAGGTCAAGGAAAACTGCTCCCTGCACACATGTAATGGGAGGTGGGAGTAAATACAGTTGTTTTTTAGTTCACTCTGAAGAACTATGCTTGTCCATACACAAGTTGTCCATATGCACAAAAAACATTAGATGAAAATATATTAAAATGTTAACAAGTTCAAGAGCATGGGTACTCATTTTTACTCTTGTTCCTTGGTTATGTTTTCTAAATTTTCTACAGTGGCATATATTGATTTAACAAGGAGAAGAAAATAAAAATATACTGTATTCTAAAAAAAAAAAAAGTTACACAAGCAATCAAAATGACTGTTGCTGACTTTCCTCTCTCCTGGGAAGCAGGGCTCATTATGGGTATTTGACACAATATGGAGAATGCCCAGAGAATCAGTACTGTCATCAGAAATAGCACTGCTGAGTTTTCCAATTTCTCCAAATAATTAACATAAAATTGAAACCTCATGAACCCACAGGCTGCAGTAAATCTGGAAATTACCATGCCATAACAATATGAATTTATTATGGAAATGCTGACATGTGCTAAATATAGTCACCACCCACAATATATTTCTGTTCAAAAGGGTTTATTTGAAGTCGGCCTCAAAATTCCTACTTTTTGTCAGCAGGCAGGAGCTGGACCATCCTAATTGGTGGCACGCTACCCTCTTTGTTTGAGAGTCTAGACAGCACAATGCCTGCAGTGACTTTCTTCTTTCCTTTTTGCCCACACAATGAAAGCTTTTTAAAAACAAAATATTTTGTAAAATAGCATTTTAATCACTTCTTTTCTTTCTTTCGCTAAAGCAGAGCTATAAATAAACCATGAAAGTTCACATTTGATCGTCACTTCTGAAGGCAAGTGAAGGGTTTCTACAGGGAAAAATAGGGCCCCTGTATCATGGCCATGAAAGACCATATTCATGGGATTGACCCTTCCCTGCCGTGTCAAGACCAAGACGCTCGTCCACACATACTGCTCCTCACTCCTCAGGGGGCAGCGTCAGGCTGTGTGGGCCTGGGAAACCCAGTTCTCAGCTGTTAGCGTCTGGCCTGGAAACTTCTAGGGCTTGAGAGTACATGGGACTGAGAGACCCCAGGAAATCACACTAAAGAGAAGTAGGGGTTCTTGAGCACCCACGGAGAACAGGGGAATTCTATGAGAAACAGACACAGTAATATTAGCAATATGGAGGCTAGAGGAATCTAATACCTCTTTCCCTGCCCAGGTCATGGAGAACAATGGCCTTATGATTTGGGGAAGACTGTCAGGTAGTTGATTTGAGACTGAGGCATTGAAGGGCACTGCCAGCTTGCAGTGTCCAGCGTCACAAGCAATAGGGACAAACAGGCAGGGGCTTGCGCGGAGGAGCTCCTCTGTGAGTGCCCGGGCCAGGTCACAGAGGGCTCAGGCTGGCCCTGTCCAGGCGCCCACAGGTGCCTGAGAAAGTGCACTGAGCTGCTCAGTGAAGACGTGTTGCTTTGCACAACTGAGGCAGTATCAGATCATCTAGACTAGCGTTTCTGAAGGGGCACCATGGATGCCAGGGAGCACCAGAGAAAATTCATCAGGGTTCTAGAGGAAAATATTAGAAGCGCCATTTATGATTTTTAGTCTAAAGAAAATAATTAAGTGTTACCAGGATTATCTATGCAGATTATCACCAGATCCATCAGCTGGTCCACGCAACAGATGTTCATGAGTCACATAAAGGGGGATGTTTCCTAAACAGGAGGGAGATTCTACTGCCTGGAGGAGACTCAAGCATGTCCTCACTCTGTGTCCTCAGTGTCCAGGGATTCGCTGTATGTTGTCACATCGATGTTCCCAGTTAATGGATTTTTAGGTACAGTATTATCTAGTTTTATTTAAAATAACCCTCCCCCAATGGGCAAGCAGTTGGAAATGAATAACACAGTGGATTAAAGGTAGCTGTGATCATTCAGATCCAAGTAAGCTAGAAATGGTGACGCTTTTGCTCAATATAAGCTCTTCACATTAAATAAAAAAAAAAAAATGAAGACCCGATCAAATACGGTAGAAGTAGGATGAAAATCAAGAACACTGTTTGAGGTATTGATACATAGACACATACAAAATAACTTAAAACTCATATCTTTTTAAAAGACCACTGAAAGACTTGGTCGTCAACTTAATTATTTTCTTTAGACTAAAAATTCATTGCCTTCAGACACTGAATACTGTTAGTACAAAGCACACGTTTGAAATATTTTATTTCAATTATCTTTCATCCATGTTATAATGTCTAGAAGCATAATAAAGCCCATCTATGGCTTTTCATAAGTGATCATGTACTGAAGATACAAGCTCAAAAAATGTTTAACTGATAGGGCATAGGATTAAAACAATGTGATGTCTCCTGATCTAGCAACCAATTCCCAAGGGCACTGCTGTGCTACTGACTTAAGCCAACATTTCCCGGGGGCTTACTGTCTGCCACACACTGTGACACAGGCACCATTATATAACTCTACTTTATGAATACAGGAAGTGAGCTGAGAGAGCGTAAGGGATTTGCCCAAGGTCATAAAACCAGTATGTATGTAGTCAAGGCAGAATTCAAGCCCAACTGTGACTCTTGCTGTCACTTAGCCCTGATATTCAGACTGACTGCTCCTGTATTCCCTATAATGCAAAGGGTCTGCTCTTTGAGTCCCCAGGCCTCCGACCAAATCCCACTTCTGCTGCTTTTTAGCTCTATGACCTCCTGGGTGGGAGTGAGTGAGTGTGAGGTGCACCAACACAGTACACTGTACCATTTCTCAGATACTGACATAGCTCTAAATCCATGAATCTGCTTTCTTGAGGAACTCTGAGTCATTCTACTGGAACAACAAGTTCACATGCTAATGTGTGGGCTGAGGCACATGACCCCTCCATAGGAAAACAGAAAGTAGAGCAATGTGATTTTCCTACAACAATTATTAAAAAATCGCCATTTGTTCTTTTATTTATTTTGTTTTCTTTTTGGCACAGTCATGTTTGAATGCACCTGGCAATTGGTGTAACCTCCTTACACTGGAGACAACAATGTCAATTTAGAAGCAGGAAGGGAGATAGGAAAGAGTAGGAGAAGTTCTCATCATTAACCATGATATAAAGGATCATTTATAAAAATGCAGTGTCTGTCTGTTTGTGTGTCTATCTATATATCTACCATTAATCCATCCACCCAGTCAAGCAACCACACACACACACACACACACACACACACATCTTGTTTGGAGTGCTGATTACATGTTTCTTAAGATTCATCAAACTTTACACTTAAGACTGTATATTTTACTTTATGTATACTGTTTCTCAATTTAAATGCTGTAAAAAAGGTAATATATATGTGTCTAATTTGTTATATTTTATTTTGAATTTGATTATGTCTACCAAACAGAAAAACTGCTAGCCATATATATATATATATATATATATATATATATATATATATAGTACATGCTCAGTAAATCTTAGATATTTCTTATTTCTTGATCACACAAGCTCTTGTGGGCTCTTTTTGTTTGTTTGTGTCATTCACTGCACTAAATACCGTGCCTGGCTAGAACATGCAATTCACAGATACTTGTTTAGTGAATCAATTATTGAGATAAATTGGATTTTGTCTTTCTGGACTGTTTCACCTACAATACTTCTGACACCAAATATAGGAGTTTTTTTGTCTCACACCGATCAATGCTGCAACTTCCCAGACACTAAGTGGTATTCTACAGTTCATTTCGATTCTGACACTAACTACCCAGATTTAGGGTCAGACCCCATAGATTCAGTCCTAGAAGACTTCCTCCATGTCTGAAGTCAGGCAGGAATCCTGAGCCTTTTGTACTTTTGAATAACCATCTCTAAGTGGAGGGTTCCTCAGCCCAGCTCTCCCAACCTCAGGTTGAATAACTCGCTAGAAGGACTTACAGAACTCATGCTGTGACAAATTCTTACCTAAATTTCTATTGAGGAAAGAGAGGTTCAGAGATTTAAGTGAGTTGTCTAAGCAACTAAGTAGCTTATCTAGGATCTGAAACTTGCTTTAATCATGAATAAAATCAGACCTATTCCTTGAGAAGACTATAGCCAATAAGCAGATGTCTAGCTTATCACAATTTATATTCTTCTGATGATTTTGGAGTCTTGTAAAACTATCTAAGATAAATTCAATTACACTCATGATACTGTGTTTATAAAAGCAGGGCAGCGGATTCATTGATGTATAGATGATTGTTCCTATCAGCTTTTCAGCTTTTGAAACAAAATTATTGCCAGCTGTATAATCCTGAGTAAGTTCCTTCCCCTCCCTGGGACTCACTCTCTTTATCAGTAAAATTAAGGGTTTGGATTATGCTACTCCTAAAGTCTTTACTAGTTCTGCAATCTTTCGGTTCATGCACATGTATGTTTTTTGTCTTTTTTTTTTTTTTACTAACTTCCACTGTATAAGTGTATCAGTTACTCCCAGTGGTATAATGTATTACGATTTTTATAGGCCCACTGTGAGAGAGAACATACCTCCTGTGTTTCCCCAGCAAGGGACAGTTTCTTTGTAATTCAGTCACAGCAAACATGTCACAGAGGTGTGGTTCAACAACAGGTAAAACCACCCATCATTGCTGCAATACTTTGAGGTGGGGTCCATATCCAGGGCCTGGCTGGTAAGGACCTGGGTTCAAAATGAAAGGTTGAGCAAGTATTCATCCTATTTACATCAGTTTGACTTGTCTCTTACTGGTTTTCTAAAAGCAAAAAGAACAAGCTTTTTTTTTTTTTTTTTTGCAAAAATTATCAGGCAGATTATACACTTCAAAATTGCAAGCCANACATCAGTTTGACTTGTCTCTTACTGGTTTTCTAAAAGAAAAAAGAACAAGCTTTTTTTTTTTTTTTTTTGCAAAAATTATCAGGCAGATTATACACTTCAAAATTGCAAGCCATCACACTAACTAATCTACTGTTGACTGGAAAAGAAATGAGTCTGTTGACATTTCTGTCTAAGAAAGCATAAAGTACTGCAGTGAGCTATTATACAATACTAATAACAACAACAAAACCTCAACAATAATAATGATGATAACTGAATTTTCTTGGATACGTGCATGGCCCAGCACTATATTAAATGTGCTTTCTACTTCATATCCCCATTGAAAGATGATGAAAACATATAGCATTGGAAACTCTACTCTCACCCATTCACTGCAGAGAAAAGTTTTGGCAATTCATAGACTATTATTCAAAGCCTACCTGTGTCATTTAATAGTGAGTCTCAATTTATTTATTTTAAAAATAGTTATTACCTATTTTATAGGCCTATTGTATAAACTAATGCTCAGAAATAAAATTATTACCATTATGTATCCATCAATTAAAATAAACTTCATTTTACCAGAAATTTTATTCAAAGTAAGATCTGTGAAGTATATATGTGGGTGGATATTTGAGGTTGGTAGGGTGGATGGTTTGGGAAGGTCCTAGATGTCAATGCTCTCATGCATCCACGTTATTATTTCCAGGCAATTATTTCTTTGTGAGTAAGCAAAAACCCCTGCCCTTCTTGAGGTTTTTTCCACCTCACGTGAGAGATACAATAACACCTATTTCTCCAGCATCTCACCACTGTCATCCTAGGCCTCTTGCTTAAATCCCTTTATTAAATACAGCTACAGCTTCTATCTCAATCTCCCTGTCCATCTGGAGGTTTGCCATTATCTAGGAAGACTTTAGCATCTGTTTTCAAGCCCCATCTGATACCTGAGTCTTCAAGTTTCAAAATGTTTCCAAATTCAGGAACTTTCATCTTCACTTTATTCCAGCACCTATTCCCAGTTGCTCTGTAATTTATTACACACTGAGCCTGCACATACATTCTACTAGTGTGATAACCCCTTTCTGACTTCAATTTACCATTAATCTAGTTCTTTCATTGTCCCATTTCTCCTATCACATGATCTCTTCTATCTCATAGTAACTTTAAAAATCCTTACCCCTTCCTTTACTTTCAATCCATATACCTCTTATGGCTCTAATTTCTTCCATATCTAGGAGAGAGTCTACCATCTATCACATATTGACCAACAAGAATACTTTCAAAGAATACTTGCCAAATTCAATTGATACCTCTAATGCACAGAGTTCTTAAGCCAGGACATTACATTCTTCGTGGCTTTGTGGTTATAAAGAGGAACCTTGTTTAGGATAAAGCAAACCAGTGGGATATCATAAATCAAGAAAGAACAACATCCTGAAAGCTCTCGGCATCTGAAAACCTTAGAAATTTACACTTTCTGCTTCAAAGTTAATTTTGTATTGAGAGGATTCTTTAGCCAAAAGATCAGGAACCATGAATGGCAGAAAAGAATCAAAGTGTGTTGGTATCATAGTAAACCATGATGAAGCTGCAAAAGATGCTGGGTAGCCACTAGGGTCAGTTTCTCTGTGTGTTTCGGTTTATGAACAACCAAGTATTTAAAACACAGTGGACCCATCCATCTACCCTTCCTGCACACTTCTTAAAACTGTTTTGGGTTTCCTATCTTCCTAGGCCAGAGTTACTATAGGTGGGTCTGGAAGCCCTGTTTTCATCTTTGGAACTGTAGGCATCATATTAGCCTTAGACTACCTCTGGTTAAGCCAGAATTCATTTAAAATGAACTTCAGGAGGGAAAAGATGAGCAGGAAGACCAAATCTGAAGTTACGAGTTGGGAGGTTTAGGATGGCATCAAAGCAGTAACACAGGCAAAGGGCTGGGAGGAAATTGAGAAGCTGATAGGGTAGAAAAGAAGCAGAGGTCAGAGAGAAAGATGGAATGCCAGTCCAGACCAAGTCACTGCTGTGTCTTTTTTTTTTTTTTAAAGATTTGTTTATTTCTGCATACAAGCACTGGCGTAGAGGCCAGAGGTGCGGGAGGTGAGGGGATCCACCAGAGATAGAGTGGGGAACAGAACAGGCAGATGTACTGAAATACACTGCTGAGGGGAGCAGTGGGAGAGGCAGGAGAGGTCTGCTGTGCCATGTGGGTCCTCTCCCTGGCAGGCAGCAGGGATGGAACTCATGCTGCAGTGGCTGCGGTTTGCTTCATAGTGCGTTGCTTAACCCACTGCACCACCAGGTAGGCTCAGCATCACCAGGGAGGCTCACTGCTGTGTCTTTGTAAAGACACAGTATAGCTTTTCATAGTATTCTCTAATTATTCTTTTGATTTCTGCTGTGTCTGTTGTGATTTGTCCTCTTTCATTTGATATCCTATTTATTTGTGTATTCTTCCAATTTTTCTTTCTTAGCCTAGCTAGAGGTTTGTCTATTTTGTTTATTTTTTCAAAGAACAGTAATCTCCTTTGTGTTTCCAAAGCTCCCTGGTTTCAGTCTATGTTAGCATTTATCACATAGTAGGATGTCTGTCTACTTATTTATGCCTTCCCCCCTGGATGATGAAATCTAATATGGAAATGATTTCATTTTATCAAGTATTCCCTGCAATTGATACAATGTGATTCTTCAAATAATACATGCTGAGAGAATAGAAGAATGAATGCATAGATTAATGGGTGAATGAATGAATGAGTGAATCAGGGATTGGATATCTGATCCAGGATTGGGATTGTCCTCAGTTATTGGTATTTCCTAACCATCAGGCCAACACCTTCACTGACAAATGTCACAAAGTCAAGTCCATTCTGTTCGAATGGCTTGAGAATTTACTAACATCTTTATGCATATTTTACTCACTTGGAAAATAGAAGTGATAGAAATACTCACAGTTATTAATATAAAAGAGAAAATGCATATAAAACATCTAATTTTGTACCTGGCACAAGTGATACTTAAAATTTTGAGTTATTTTTATTCTTATAATTATATCCATCTCCACCCTGGCACGGCAGAGAATCTTGTAATGTTTTCTTGAGTGCTACTATTTAAAGACAGTGCTTCCCAATCTTCTGTTACATGTGACATGCTGCCTGGGCAGGCAAGTGATAAGAGCACGGAATGAAGGAAACATTCAACACTGAACACCCGCTGATGCCTGTGGTTAATGAGAGGAAGGAAGATGAACAATGGGCAGAATGGTGCTGCTTGGGGGGAAAAGTTGTAGTAGCTTTTATGTTTAGAAACACAGTTTATTTTTGGGTTGGGCTTCCAGGTCTTTTACATAAAACAATCAAAGAACGATGTCAGCTGTGTTTATGAATATGAGCTTACTCTGCCTTTCACAAGACATAGGGAATTCAGTCCACTTCCCTCTGGTTACTAAATTATGGACAGGCACATGATGTACTGGAAAGGGAACTGTTCTGGAAATCAGGAGGCTCAAGTCTTAGTCTGGACTGTGTAAATTTGAATGAGTTGCTTCCTTTCTTTGGATCCCAGTTTCCTCTTCTTCTAAATGGGAAATTTGAGCTCGATGTTGGTTTACTGTTTAACATATAGTTATCAAGTGTCTACCTTGTACCTGACATAGGGCTAGCTGCTGTGGGCACATCCATGAACTAGACAGCTCTAATCTCTGACCTTGTGGAATTTATGGTCTTTGGGAAAAAACACAGGTGATGCAGGAGAGACTCGGAGGGTGACAAAAAGAGTTTGAGCTCAGAGGAGACTATCTGAAGCTTCAAAATGAGTGGGATAAAGAGAGTTGATGGAAAGGGTTCCTGGCTGAAAGAAATGCATATTTGGAGGTGCCAAGTCAAGATTTGAAAGACTAGAAGTTCCAGAGGGTTGGAGTAGAGAAAATGGAGAGATTAGGGAAAACAGGAGTCAGTTTTTGGATGACCTTTTAAAAAGGTTTCTGACATTATGCCAGGGTCAAAGGGAGGACACTGGAGTTTTGAGTCAGATTGATGCTATTTGAGTATATAAAAAATCACTTTGGCTGAGTGGGTAGAGAATGGCAAAAATGAAGGCAAGAAAACAATTCCAGAGGCCCTGAGTCCATCTAGATGAGAGGTGATGGTGGCATGGATGAGGGTGGTGACTGGAATTTAAGCAAAGAGGAAGAAATCAAGAGATAAAAAATGCAGTTTGGAAAGAGACTGTGAGGAACTAAAGTGGAAGGAAAAGAGAGGGTGGGTTTAGAATACCCTTGAAGTGCTAGCAGGAGTGATAAAAGTAGAGGTGGTGCCATTTACAGACAGCGCTACATCCTGGACCAGTGCCAGTTTTGGAGGGAAAGGTGGAGGTGATGGATTAGGGTTTGAGCAAGTTTAAATCAGATGCCTTTGAGACTTGTGAGTGGAGCTGCTTTGTGGACTGTTGTAGAGCTGTCGGCCTAAAAATAGACAGTGATCCTTAGAAGTGGATGAGAGGCACAGAATCCTGTAGAAGACCCACATACATGTTGGGTAGAGCAGATAGTGGACCTGACCAGGAATTTGGAAAGCAGCATTCAGAGGAGTGGGAGGAAAATCAGGAAAGTATGTTGTCAATGAGAGAGTGTTTCAACGAAGAGAGTGCCCCACATGCAACAGCTACTAAGCGTCACGTGGCTCTGTTTGCTGAGCCATCTCACTAGGTGAGTGTTAGGGACCAAGCCTAGCATGACTTTTTATGGGATTGTGAAAGTGGGAGGTAGATGATCCTTAGTTAAGGAGGTAAGTGCAGCGTTAAGAAAATTATGAGTAAAAATAGTCATACCTTATGACATTTTTTACTGTAAAGGTAATAACTGAAGAACTGATAGGTAGAAGGGATTTTATAAAGATGGGGGAGCTGGGGTGACGCTGTCCAAGAGAAACAATGCAGAAGGGATTAAAAATTTTTGGGTGTCACTTAAAAAAGAGAAAAGAAGCTGGTGAATTTTATTTCTATATCCTTTAACTACTATATCCCAAAGACGATCATTGCAATAAATAACCAATACAAAGTGACTGAGATTTCTTACAGTCTTATTCACACTAAGTCTTTGCGATCTAGTGTGTCCCTTGGTTTTCAATTTGGACTTGCCATATTTCAAGCACTTAATAACTGTGTCCGACTAATGACTGCTGTATCAGACAGGAAGCTTAGATGCTGATCAGGAGCTAGTGTGGAAGGAGGGGTTAACTAAATGGGAGTGAGGGAGATTATTAAAGAGTTGAATGGAGTGTTAGAGGCAGTAAGAGGAGGTGGACACTCTGATGAGGAATGTGCGAGGCTGGTTTTTATGAAATACACATGGACTCAAAACATATGTTCCCTGCTGGTTTCCTCTCAAGGTAGTACCTATCCAAGTGACCTTTTTTTTTTTTTATAAAGATTTATTTATTTATGCATACAAGCACTGGGGTACAGGCCAGAGGTGTGGGGGGGGGGCGGTGAGAGGATTCACCACAGACAGAGCAGGGAGCAGAACAGGCAGATCAACAGAAGTACACTGCTAAGGGTAGCAGCGGGCATGGCAGGAGAGGTCTGCTGTGCCATGTGGGTCCCCTCCCTGGCCGGCAGCAGGGATCGAACTTGTGCTTCAATGGCTGCGGTTTGCTTCATAGTGCGTTGCTTAACCCACTGCACCACCAGGGAGGCCCCTGACCTTCTTATTTATATCCAGTGCATTGGGCAGAAAGGGGGAAGAGAGTGTCATCTAATTTCCAGTGTGTGTCTGATGCACAGGTGTGACCCATGTGTTTTCCCAGGGGCTTGGAACATGGTGAATGCTCAGTGATGATGGGATGAATGGAATCTTTCGAGGACCACATTCTCGGTGTCAGCTAACACATGGCCTGATGAGAGGACAAGAGATTAGAAATCAGAGCTACAAAGCTGGGAGCAGTGCAGAGAAGGCAATGGAAATAGCTAGGTTAGAATTCCAGTGGTGTGACCTTGGAGCCTAATCGCTCTTGGTCCATTGATGAACTTTCCTCATTTATAAAAGTTGGTCAACACCTGATGGGCAGTTGGGGGACTAAGTGAGATCAAGGATGCAAAGCTCCTGGCACAAGGGCTTAGTCAAAGTCTGTTCCTGTCACTGTCCTGTCCTGTCCACTGAGTCAATCATTTCTCCCAGTTCCCAGAATTATTACTTTCTTCTGAAGCTGTATTCCAGGCACAGAAGACAGCAGTGGTTTTCTGACAGCTTCCCAATCATCACTGCTCTAGGGATTTTTTCTTGTTTTGTTTCGGTCACTTTTGGGTCTCGGTTAAGACCTTGATGACCTGAAGTGACCATTCATTGCAGACTGAGGTATTTTGGATAGTGGTTTTTTTCCCCATCTTTGAATAAACAACCCCAGAAGCTTTCGTTACCCTTAATTCCAACTCTCGTTTACCATCTGGTGTCTGGTTTGGCTGCATCTGTGTTTGCTTAATGACTTTAGGCGAAGGCTGAGTTTACATATGGGAAGAAGAAGAAGGCCTTGCTGATTTCTTCCATATGTTCATTTATTCATATATTATGATTATCATAATCTCACCAGCACAGATCCCTCCAGTGACAATCCTTGTATGTTTCTTGGAGACCCACTTCTTTGTGTGTTCAGCTGTGAAGTTCTGGGAGATTTAACAATCTCCATTACCTTTAGCATAGTTAGGTGAGGATGTTAGATGGATACACAATTAATATTCTTGAAAGTTCTTTAAATAGAAGAATGTTCTTCTGTTTTGAATAGAGGAAGCCTATTTGAATTGGGTGGTTCTATGGAAAGATTCTGGAGACCTGGGTCCTGTGTCCTTATTTCCACCTGTAAATGATGTGAATTCAGAGAAGTTCTATATTCACTCGGGTGCTCAGTATGCTCATCATACACCAGAAGGCTTTTGCTGGGATGGCTCTGATGTCTGAGAACCTCAATTGCCCAGAATCTTCCTCCTGCTCCTTCACCTTCCTCTGTTACTGGGTTTCTGGCTTGCATTGGTGTGTTGCCTCAGTGTGCCTTCCTTCTCATCCCTGAGCAGAGCTGTGCATGGAGGGCAACCTAAGAAAGGCATCCCTTCTTCTGCCTAATCATGAATGAAAGATGAGTTGTTTCTTGTTTCATAAAAAAATCACCCTGATTTCTTTTTCTCTTAGTATACTTGGGATGCAGTTTTGGTGACTGGCCTCTTACCAATCCATGGTGCTGAGCATGCTTCTTAAATTGCCTGTGTGTTACCTTCCTTCTCTGTAAAGTGAGAGTAGTATCAGCCTTGTGGGTGAGTAGGTCAATACTGGCTAATTGCTTGGAGTTTTGCACAAAGCATGTGCTCACAGATGTGATGTGCATAGTGCTGAAATGTCACAGTGCTGAGATGCCTCACAGGAAGGAATTGGGGTCTTCAGAAAAGGTCACAAAGTCAACTGATGTGCAACCTGGAACTAGAGCTTGGGACTCCTGACTCACTGGTTGCAGGTCTTTGTCAGGAACTAAGAGGGGCTGGGAAAAATGGAGGGCTGGGTGGGATTTACTGGGGACCAGATATTGGTTGAGGGAGTGAGGTGGCTGTAAACCATACCCCAGAGGGCTGGTAACTGGGAGGGAGATTCTCAAGGGGGCCAGGAATGTATGTGGAGTGGGATAAATGCAACTCTTCTGTGAACACTCTCAAATCATTCTGAGAGATTCTCTCCCACCTTTCATTCTTCCTCCCCTCCCTTGCTTACCCATCCCATCCCCAGTCAAACTCAAAAGAACACAAATTTTTTGAATGAATGATTTTTGGATATGGCCAGACAGAAAAATGAGGTTGTGTTTTATGATTTGGGTAGGGAAACTTTGCTAGTTGATTTGCAGAAGTCAAATTAATCTCTCCTGGGTAATCGAGAAATAATGTGTCAGGTTAGACATAAAGATAGAACAATAAATTAAATTATCTTGTTTCCAGTCTCCCCGGGGCTCTCGGTCTGGAAGCATGAGGAAGAGCAGTGTGGCAAGAATGTCTGTGGAGAGCTGTTTCTTTGGAGTCTCCCTCTCTCTGTCAGACCAGTCAGAATCTGAGAGGTGAAGATTCTTGCCAACCCCCAAGTGCTGTTTGATGGTATAGGGAGGCAAAGAGCAACTTTGCATGTCAGAGCCTCCACAGTCTCATGTTCTACATGGCATGCTTGCATGCATGTATCATAGGCATGGTATGGCATGCATGATACATATATATGCTGTGTCCTATATGTTGTGACTTAGCTGATGTTCAAAAGATCTGTAGGCATTCATTAACTAGATGGAGGATGGGAAGCATATGTCCACGCTTAGGAGGAGAGAACTACAAGAAATATGTGGAAAAAGAGAGAAATGGACACATTTGAAGAATAAAAAGACCAGGGTGGTTGATGCAGAAAGAGCAGGGGAAGTGTGGGTGAGAGGGAGCTGAGAGGCCTCCGACAGGACTGATACCATGACCAAAATGTCCCTATCTGGCTGCTCTGTTGTATTAGCCTGGCTGGATGGGCGCAGAAGTCTAGGGGTGATGAGGAGGGCACAGATGGACTGGAGAGACACACAGACATGAGAGGTACTCAGGGCGACTGGGAAAGAGTTAACAAGAAAAGGATTAGGTTTCTGAGCATAGGCATCTGCCCCAAAAGGAAGAGGCAGAGTGAGGCCACTTTTTTAGATGTAAAAGGGCTTTTTAGGGTCACTGGGTAATGGAGGGGCAGAGCCTCAGCCTAGCTGCCTTCTACTGAGAGATCAACAACAGCAATAAAAGAGCATTGAGAGAAATAATGTTGCAAAGCTTCCTATAGCCCTGGCACAAGCTTACATTAGTCAGCCATGTGGTTTTAAGCTCCATTATTCAGTAAGAAATGAATTTGTCCTTAGAAGAGCTACAAGATCTGGTACTTATGCCTGAGATGTGAAGGCACTTTTTCCCCCCCTTTTTAAAAAAGCAGTGGAAGCTCTGGACAACCTGAGACTTGAAATCTAACCTCTGGACACCTGACACAGTGTCTTGGCTCAGGCTTTTCCATGGAGCATCTCCTGGTTTCCTTAGGGTGGTAAGGAGGAGATGGGAGGACAGGAAGACATGTGTGAAGCCAGAAGACCTGAGGCCATGGGAAAAGGCTAGGGCACTGACGCACAGACTTTTTGGAGAAAGAAACTATGGTTGCTGAGAACAATGTAAACCCTCATTCATTTGGGGGTTCACAGTGTGAGGGGGCTCCACTAGGAAAGAGCATGTGTAGGGTTTAGAAAGGGAATCAGAGGGAGTTCAGTGGCTTTTCAAGGCTGGAATGGAGGTGGAGAAGCTCATTTAAATCAGAAACTGGAAGGAAATGTTCTCTACCTCCCACTTTCTCATTCATCCCCATCATCTCTTACTATTCAGGGTCTTACTTCTACCACGTGGAAGAGCTGGAAATAGGAATAAGAGTTACCACCACTCACTGAGCACTCACTAGTAATAATAGCTGACATTTACTTGGTAGCCTATGTGTTTGACACTATAAGAATAGAATGTGCTATCTCATCAAAGATGGGGGCTGTCATTATTATCCCAGTGACCTGCAAAGATGGGTATTATCATAATTATCCTGTTTTACAAGGCAGAAAAAAAAGAGGTGAAGAGTTTAAGTAACTTGCCCAAGATCAACCAGCTAGTAAAAGGGTAGATCCAGGATTCAAAAACAGTATAATCCATTTCTTAACCCAGAGGTATATCAAAGGGAAGGGTGGGAGGAGGTGGTAACCTGGGGTGTGGGCAAAGGGAAGGTGCACTGTCTATAGCGAGTTAAAAGGAATTAGTAAGACTGGATAAAAGACCTATCTGCTCTTTATTATCACAAGTGTTGATAATTTTAGGAGGTAAAATCTCCCTTCAGCAAACCTCTCCCACCCTGTGCATCTCCTGATGCTTCTAAGCCACTAGATTAACTGCTCGAGAAGGTGATGATTACGAGTCACATTTTACAGATTGTGAATCCCATCTCCTTCCAGCCCTCCTAAGTGTATTACCATCTCTTCTACATTGGCTCCTCAGCCCCATGCGTGTAGGGGCTCTGTCTTCAGTTCATGTTGAAGTCAGGATGTAGCATGTGGATGGTGTTCGCCCAGTAAAAATTGCTGAATGGATGACTGGGTGAAGAATGGTTCTTCCCTGAGAGAAAGGCCTAGATCTTCAGAGAGGAGAGTGAAATGTTGGAGTAAGCTGTGGTAGAAAGTGAGGGCCTTCTTCCCTCTGAGGGAACTCAGGGAGTTCTCTGTCAGGTGTGAAAAGCCTGGCTGAAGCCCCAACTTCCTACTATGGAAACACCATTCCCAGAAAAAGAAGTTCCCTGTCTCGGAACTGGTATTTGAGAACTGATAGATACTGGGCCTGTCTTGGGCCAGAGAATACTTATAATTGGGCTTAGACTTTGAATTCTCTTTTGGACTGTGCTATCATTAAGATCTCCATACCAACGATCTCAGCATATTCCTTGGCTTATCTATTTTGTTTTTGGTATGTTTTTATGTTGCTAGATAAATGTAACTCCGAAAATATCTCTACAACCTGGGATATCACTTTATTTTGAAATAGAGCAAGTGGGTTAAGAAGTTCATTAAAGCAAAAATATATTTTGTTCAAGCTCTATGGAGTCAGCAGCCCCAAGGTAGGCCACTTCAAGCCTGTTCATTAAATAAAGACTATAATCCTTTGTAAAACAGTTAGATATCCTGCTGTCTCATGACTTCCTTTTTTATCCTTTCAAATACTTTTTTGTATTTTTTCCCCTTAAAAATAAAACAATGTTCCAGGCAACCTTCCTGGGTGGTCCACCCATGAGAGAAGAGTTCCCAGGTCTTATTTGAGAGGTGGGTCATGGAGAGGTCAGGCCTCACGCTGGAAGCTATGATCTAGAAGGAAGGCTGTGTGGCCTGCACGGGAGGCAGCTCTCCGGGTCTGGGCGCTCTGGTGTCATAGCTGGTCAGAGGCAGAAACCAATGGGATGGTTTAGAATTTAACATGGAATGCGGGGCAGAACTGGCAGCAATGAGGTCAGCTAAAGTCTCCCAACCCCCACATTCTGCTATGACCTATTTCAAAGGTTATGTTGTACTGGGAGAAAAGCATGAAGAAAGAAGTTCCCAGTGAACAGGCAATACCAAAAAAGCTTGTCTATTTCCATGACCCACTACCTAGAGTTTTCATCCTACAAGACAGTTTCATCAAGAGAAAAATCTCATGAAAAAGAATATTGGCATGTTTACTGTGTTTAGCAGGAAGGGCTAAGTAGAACAGTCATTATAGTGGAAGATGTTTCTCAAGTCAACTAGCTCCATGGTGGGGAATCCTAGAACAGGGTTCATAGGGGATAGGACATGGGAAGTATAAATACAAACACTTAAAATGGAATAATAATAAAATGGAATAATAAACTGGTGAATTAGTGGATAGCAAGGTACTGAAAAGCTAGAGGCATGAAAACATTATGCAGCCCATGGTATATCTTAGGGAGTGGGTGAGAAATAGATCTGGAGTAGGGTGAACTTTGGAAATATTTTTCTTTCCCCAATAATCTCCCTTTCCTTTTCCTTCCTTCCCTCTTTCTATTCCTCTCTCCCTCTTTTGCATTTTTACTCCCTCTTCATTTTTCCTTCCTTCTTTCCTCCCTCCTAGCATCTATAGTGAACACTCACAAAAATACCTATAATGATCAGGTGCTGCAAAGCGGAAGTCTAGGGGCTGTAAGCCTACAAGGGGCATGGAGGAATACTTCTCCGAGCAAGTGACCTTTAAGGCATGGCTGAAGGAGGGGGATGATTTAGGTCAAGAAAAATTTGTGTGGGGGGCAGAGAGGCAGCATTTTAGCCAAGGGGATAAAAGAGATGAGGATGATGACCCTGATGACAGCAATGGGTAAAGGTCACTGAGCACTTCTCATGTGACAGATTCTAACTATCTCATGACTATTCATTTCATGCTCAATCTACTCTGTGTGGCAATTACTGTTATTATGCCCATTTTTCAGATGAAGAAAATGAGGCATGGCTAAGTGAAGTAACTTGCCTAAGGTTATGTAGTTAGAAGGTAGAGAAACCCAGATAAAACTCAGGTCACCTGACAGGACTTATGATATGGGGGAATGAACAGCAGGCAGTGGTTCTGGGAAGGGAGGAGGTCTGCCAGGCATGTGGGGTCACATGGTGGGTTCTGGGACCTGGTCCTTATTCAGTGGCCAAAACCTACTGCAAGAGTTGAGCGGGTAAGGTTTACATTTCCCCAAGTCTTTCCTGGTGCTGGTGGAAGGTGAGATGAGACAACAGGGAGAGTAATGTAGCCTAGGTGAGGGGAATAGAGATTGTATGAAATAACTGTGACAGAGACAGCTCTATAAAAGGGAGAGGTGTCATGTTCCATGGCATGTGGATACTTGAATCGTCTCAGGAATCCTTCCTGGGGGGTGGATTTAATAGGGGCAGAGCTGAGCAGCCAGGTGAAGCTATATCACGGGGAAGGCAGGCAGGCTCTGGGGAAGAAAGAGGAGTGCTCCTGTTCCTGTGGCCTGACTCACACCCTGGTTCTCCTGGGAAAGAGACATGGAAGGAGACACATAGAGGAGAGACATGTGGAGACACGTGGGAGAAAGACAGGTGGGGAAGCTGCCAATGGCAGCCGTTATCTTGATGTGGCATCTTATTTTGTCCAAGATTTCTGGGGCCTACTTTTCTATGGCTTCCTGCCAGCACGTGCCTAAGACTTGTGGCAAGCTGACAGGCCTCAGAGGTACCGCTTCCTACTGACCATGTTTGACTGGGCATCTACTCATGAGGGGATGGGTAGTTCTGGGTGTTTTATTTGGAATCTTTTCATCTCCTCTTTCTCTCTATGCACACTAGTTCTAGTTGAGGTCTTCCACACAGGGAGTCTGTCTTTATGTGGAGGATGGCTGGAGCCTATTTTAGAGTGCGCAAGTTTGAGGATCCCAGGGAGAACTTGGTCACATAGTAACATAACTAATTAAATAACAAACCTACTGAACTACCTACTGCCTTCACTTCTTTCTTCCCATCTCTTTGTCTCCATTGCTGTGTCTGATTATCCAATCACCAGAAATCCACTCCTCAGCAGAAGGGGAGGACACAGTGACCAAACCCTCCACTCCTGTTCAGTTTGCCCAGCACAGACGGATTTTGGCATTCCTTCCTCTTCTCTGAGGCCCCCTTCCTGTCTCCCAGACTCAGGACCATCCTTTTCCCTGCCTGCATGCTGAGAGGGAGCAGCTGCTGGTATCTAGAACAACTCCCAGCTGTTCTTCCAACTTTTCTCAAGTGTTTCTTAGTGTCAATGCCTCTAATTAGTTAAAATAGGAAGGGGGGTGGTAAACAGAGGAGCAAAAGAGAGGTCTAATTTTAGCTGTAGCCAAAAGGACTTTCCCCTAAATACACTGTGATCTCAAAATACTTAGCTAAGCGCATATGGACACAGCAGCGAGAGGATTTAAAGAGCTACCAAAAGAGCATTCAAAGGCCAAGTGGGACAGCCTGACCCTTCTTTACGACTGGACTGAAGAGGAAGGGAATGAAAACAGGCTGTATGAAGAGTACTGTGTTCCAGGCACTGTGTGGGGCACTTGCGGGTACCACCACAAGGATCCATTTCCTCCTCACAGCCCAAAGATGAGGCAGGGACCTCCTTTACAGATGAGGAAACTGAGGCTCCATGAGGTTGAATTACTCTGTCCAAGATAACACAGCTGACTGGAGAAAGGGGACTTAAATCTGGGCCTCTGGCACCTCATGGTAACGGGCAAGAGAAAGATGGGGTCAGGAACCAAGGACAGTGGGGCACTGGGCAGACAGCTAAAGCAGGGTGGGGCATCATGGCAAAACCCCAGGGGAGGCTAGCTTTCAGAGCTCAGCAGCATCACTTAGGAACCAGCACAAATCACACAGGGCTTCCATGTTTTCCAATCCTGAATCCTCTCCTGGCCCCCACAAGATGTGCTGGAAGAATGAACAGGCTGTCACTAACAATTTGCAGGTAGATAAATCACTGGATGAATGCAAAAAAAAAAACCCCAAAAAAAACAAAACAACACAACAAAAAAACCCTCACTGCTTTCTGCAGTCAAAGAAGATGCACTGTTTGGCAAAGGAATCTGAACTGGCTAATCCCACTGCCTTCTTAAGGTTATGGTGGGATCTGGGCTCCTTCAGAAAACAGGCCACCTGGTAGGACTCATCACGTCAGTTTCCTTCATCTGAGTTCAAGCTTAAAAGGCCCCTTCACTGGGAAGCTCCCCAGTGAGGTTTTCCACGCACATCTGGAGGCTTTCCACAATAGGCCTTTGAAGAGTCCTGAAGTATTCCCGGAAAGTCCGCCTCACTGGGCTGAGGTTTAAAGAGCAGAAGCCCACATTTATTTTTCTTTCCCGCCTTCTTTGACAACCCTCTCCCCCCTCCCCCACAGCGGTTTGTGGGCATTTGCAAAGCCCTGATTTTCAGTTCACTGCTTCTAGGACTGAAGTCTTAAAGAGAAACAACAATGATGCAAATTCAAAGGGAGCAAGGCGATCACAAAGGTCTGTTTATGTGTCTGGTGCCTCCTCCAGACCATGAGTGGTGCTTTAGTCATCTTTGTAGTAGAAAGAAAGAAAATGGACTTTGGACTCAAATGGACTTTTGCTCCATCACTCAGCATTGGTGACATTTTGTCGAGTCATTTAAACTTTCTGTGAAATGAGTTAACAGAGTGTGCCTTGTGTGGAGGACTAAATGTTACTTGAGGTCGGATGAGTAATCCACTTTGCACATTGTCTGATAAGGACTCTGCCAGGTTTATGCTATGCCCTCTGCCTTGGTCACCTCCTTCAGAGAGGCTAGCAGCTGCTCATTATTTATGACAACTCACTGATGGCTTTCCTCTCGATGCTTCAATACCTTCCTATCCACTAATTCATAGTTTATTATTTCCATTTTAAGCGTATGTTCAGCATGCCCCTACCAACAACATAATAATTATAGACCTATGTGGTCTCTCTTTTTTACCATTAACCTCCCTAGCAGGTACAGTGTCAACTATATCAATGTTCTCAGTGAGTGGCAACTGATTATTTACTGAGTACCTACTCTGAGAAAGGTACTATTCTAGTGAGTGAAAAAAATAACAAGATGGATAACCCTCTTGTCATTCTATATCCTAATAGAATGAAGTCAAAACACATATTTAAAAAATACCAGGAGAAACTCCATTTATAGTTCCAACATAGGGAATGCTTAGAACTCATTACTCCCATTCTTACAAGAGAAAAGCTAACACAATGGAACTGCTGATTTTTCTTGGATCAATTGGAGAACTGAGGCATTAGACTAGACTCCCATCCAGAAATTGGGAAAGGGAGGAGAATTCAGATAGTGACAACTGTCTTACCCTGAGCAGAAGTTGCGGGAACCATAAACTGGCGAGGACATGTACGTGGAAATTCATTATTCTTAATTATGTTATAAGATAGTTGTTTAAAGTAATAATAACAGCACATTGGATGTTATAGTATATGGATAAGGAAAACTAATGGCAACGATGTCAAAAGAATGGAAAATAGGAATTGGAAGTTATGTTATAAGGTACCTGTACTATATATAAGCAATACATTATTATTTTAAGATGGGTTTAGATTAAACATGTATATATCAAACTCGTGTAAGAACTAAATTATGTTTTGAAAAGTATACTTGATATGTTAAGAAAGGAGGTAAAATGGAGTCATATATAAAATGCCTAAAGGAAACCAGAGAAACAGAAGTTAAAAGAAAAAAGAAACAGAATAAGTACAACAAATAGAAAGTAGATACAAGCATGCTACTATTAATTAAATTGTATCAGTAGTTACTTTAAATGTGCATGGTTTAAATACATCAATTAAAAGAGATTGTCAGATTGTGGCTAAAAGACAAGATTTAACTACATTGTCTATAAAAAATCTTGCTTTTAAATACTTAGGTGAAAAGTAAAGGGAAGATAAACCATGCTAAAACTAACCAAAAGAAAGCTGTAGTAGTTACATTAATTTCAGCAAAGATGACATCAGGAACAAAGGAACATTATGTAAAGAGAAATGTAAGATTACAAAACAATAAATTTTTTAAAAGATCCACCAATCTTTTTATACATATACATCTGACAAAGAACATCAAAATACACAAGACAGAAACTGATGGAAATACAAGGAGAAACAGACAAATCTATTCTAGTTGGAGACTTCAACAGTCCTCTTTCAGTAATTGATAGCTCAAGGGGGCAAAAAATTGGTAAGGTTATAGTTGACTTACACAGCATTTTCATTCAACTCGGTCCAGCTGATATTTAATGAATACTTCACCAACAGCATCAGGATGCAAATTCTTCTCAAGCTAACAAGGGACATTTACCAAGACTGGCTTCATTTTAGGTCTTAAAAGATATTTCAACAAATTGCAACAATATAAATCATACAAGGCATGTTTTTCAGACCACAATGGAATTAAACTGTGGTAATCAATAACAGCAAATTCCTTAATATTTGGAGCTTAAATCATGCACTTTTAAATAATCCATGAATCAAAAAAGAAGTATGAAAAGAGATTAAAGAATATTTTGAACTTTATATTCTGAAAATACAATGTATCAAAATTTGTGGGATGTACCAAAAGCAGAGCTAGAAGGAAATTTATAGCAGAGTACAAATATAAGAAAAATTGAATTATATAAAATTAAGTTTCTACCATAGGAAACTAGAAAACAGGAACAATTTATGCCTAAAGCAATCAGAAAAAAAAGAATAAAAACATGAACAGAAATTAATAGATTTGAACATAGGAAAACAGTAAGAGAAAAATCAATGAAATCAAAAGCTTGTTCTTTGAGAAAATTGATAGAATCAATGAAACTGTAGCTAGCCAGACAAAGATAAAAAGTGAGAAGACACAAATTATTAATATCAGAAATTAAAGACAGTTATCACCACCAATCCCATGGTCATTATTAAGAAAAGGAAAGAATTCTATCAAGAACTCTGTACCTATGTGGGACCAGATTTGTTGATAGGATGTCCATGGGGGTAAGAATTGTTTATATGATTCTTTTATGGATATTTCCTTCAACAATAGACTATTTCCATGAAAGATACAAAATACCTAACTTCATACAGGAAATAGAGATCATCTGACTAGAGCTAACTCTATTTTAAAACCTGAATCAGTAATAACTCGAAAACCAAAGCATGAGGTCCAGATGGTTTATAACTAGTGAATTCCACAAAATTCAAGGAAGAAATTATACCCCATTCTTCACTAGCTCCTTCAGAAAAACAAGCAGAGGAAAGACATCCTACGTCATTCTGAGATCAGTATTATTCTAATACCAAAACCAGATAGATATATTAAAAAACAGTAGTACAAAAGAAGCCAGTATCTTTCATGAATACAGATGCAAAATCCTCAATGTATTAGTAAACTAAAAGCAACAATTTATACAAAGAATTACACACCACTAAGTGGGATTTATTCCATATATGCAAGGTTGGCTCAACATTCAAAAATCACTGTATCAGCTTAAAAAATACCTATTATTAATAGATCTTCAGAAAAAGTACTTGATAAAATCTAAAACCTATTCATGAAGTCAATCTCTCAGAAAACTAGGGACATAGATTAGTTTCCTCAATGAATACAGAACAGAACTTTTCCCCGAAGACTGAGAATAAGGCAAAGATGCTTGTGCTCACCATCATTTTTAAGGTTATGTTGTAAGTCTTAGTGGTGCAATAAGAAAAGGAAATTAGCAGTATATAGATTAGAAAGGAAGAAATTAAACTACCTTATTTTCAGAAGACATAGCAGCCTATGATGAAAATCCCAAAGAACCAAAAAAATAAAGAAAACACACCTTCTAGAACTAATAAAGGAGAAGACTAAAGTTCCTTATTTTTATCACAGGATACCAGGTTATAGAAAAATCAATTGTTTTTCAATATTTAGCAACAATAGAAAATTTTAATTTAAAAGTAAACTATTTATAATAGCATTCTACAACCCCCAAAATAATTAGAAAAAGTTTAACAAAAATGTACAGGATTTATATATGGATCATCACAAAGCTCTGATGAAAGAAATCAAGGAAGATCTGAATAAATGGAGAAATACTTTGAGTTTACAGACTAGAGATTCAATATTAAGATGATACATTTTCCCAAATTGATCAATAGTTTCAAACACCATCCCAACCAAACTTTAAGAAGCTATTTTGCAAAGATCAACAAAATGATTCTAAAATTTACACGGAAGGGCAAAAGATCTAGATTATTCAACATAATATTAAAGAAAAAAAAGTGAGAGGTCAGACCCCACTCAAATTCATGACTTAGTATAAAACTAAAATAATGAAGACAATGTTATTATACCAGTGAAAGAACAATGAAATAGACTAACAGAAAACCAAGCTAGTGAATAGACCCATGCAAATATAATCAACTAATCTTTGACAAAGAAGCAAAGGCTATTCAAATGATAAAGAGTAGTCTTTTCAATAAATTATATTGGAACAAATTGAGAACCAAATGCTAAAAAATGAGTCTAGACACTGACTGACATTATACATTATATAAAAATTAACTCAAAGTAGATCATAGATGTAAATGTAAAATGCAAAACCATAAATTTTCTAGGTGATAAAGTAGGATAGAATTGAAGTTACTTTGGTTTTGGTGATGTACTTATAAATACAACACCAAAAGAACAATCAATGAAAGAAAAAATTG
The DNA here is from genome assembly GCA_019455555.1 of Galemys pyrenaicus. Lineage (NCBI taxonomy): Eukaryota > Metazoa > Chordata > Mammalia > Eulipotyphla > Talpidae > Galemys > Galemys pyrenaicus. The sequence continues at coordinate 7,055,152 of JAGFMF010011617.1, read as the reverse complement.
ATATACTAGATTATAGAAACTTAAATACTGCTCCGTGATAGATGTTTGTAAGAGAATAAAAAGACAAGCCACTAACTTGGAGGAGATATTTGTAAAACACATATCTTAAAATTCAACAACAGGCAACTCCAAAAAAATAGGCAAAAGATTAGTACAAAGACTCCAGCAAAGAAGATACACAAATGGCAAAGAAACATAAAAAGATGGTCAACATTATTTGCTAGTTAGGAATCATAAATTAAATCATGATATACTACTACATACCTATTGGAAGAGCCAAAACACAAAAAATGGACTGTACCAAATGCTGACAAGGATGTGAAGGAACCTCCCCACACATATTCTTTGCTATTAGAATGAAAAATACTACAGCCACTTTGGAAGACTTTTGGCAGTTTTACAAAGAGCCAAGCACTTCTGCTATACAACCCAGCAACTGTGCTCCAAGGTATTATATAGGTCATCTGATTTGAAAAGTCACAGCCATACCAAATCCTGCACATGAATGTTTATTCCTAGTCATGAAAAACTGGAGTCAAACAAGATATCCTACAGTAGGTGAATGGCTAAAGAAACTGGTGCATCTATACAATGGAACATTATTCTGCAATTAAAAAAAAAAAAAGAAATACCAAGCCACAAAATGAGTCTCAGATACATACTACTAAGTAAAAGAAGTCTGTTTGAAAAGGTAATATGGGAATTTTGCAACATGGAATATTGGAATATTACAAGATTCCAATCATGTGACATTCTGGAAAAGATAAAAATATTAGCATAATAAAAAGATTAGTGGCTGCCAAGGGCTCAGAAAGAGGGGAGGGAGGATTAAGTAGGTGAAGTACAGTGAGTTTTTTCCTTTTAAGGTGGTGAAACAATTTTGCATGATACTGTAATTGTGTGCAAATGACATGCATTTGTCAAAATTATTAAGTGTTACAGTGCAAAGTGCAAATTAAAGAAATAAGTGAGGAGGTGGGGGAATCCTATGATGGAATGAAGTATGTGCTGATCTGTCTTACAAAACACTGAAGATCATGGGCAATAAAGGTGCTGAACTAAGTAACTCTGGAAATGAGTAGAGTTTATAAAACTAAAGGGAAAAGAAACTGTACATAGCACTATACTCTAACTGGTATAGCTATGTTACATTATGATATGAGTTAACAGTTCTGGTATATTCATACCAGTATACCGGAATTGAGCAATAAAGAAAATCTATAGCAGACTGTCAGAACAGGTTTCTCACTATTGGAAGTTTACAAACAAGCAAGGAGAGAAGACTAGAATGACCCATGCGGTAATAGAGTACAGCTGGAGACACAGTATGAACTCATGTTTACCATAATACAGATAGGTTATTACTGCAGATATTTATAAGTATGGTTATATACACAGATTAGTAGACAATACTGGCTGGCTGCGAGGGCCCAGAAGCAACAACAGCTCATTAGCACTTAGGGACCAGATTTTGGTTTCTAATATCATTCATGAGCTAAAACAAAAAAAAAAAGTCAAGGATTGGAGAAGTGGCTGATACTAGGGCTAGAATAGGAATACAGGGGATGAGCTTGGAAGTGAGGACATAGTCAAAAAAAGAACCAACACTATTAAGTGATATGTCAGAGACAGAAAGGAGTTCCAAGGAGCTCCCAAAGGCCAACACTGGAACTGCTGAGCCACAAAACAAAGCAAAGCTGAATTATAACCCAACATAGAATGTGACTATCTATGTGTCCACAGTGTTGTAACGAAATCATTGAATAAATAATTAAATGAAAGAGACAAATTTCTCATACAAAAGAATGCTGAGGAAATAGAACCCCTGAGGAAGTAGAACATAAATTCTAGCTCTTACGTGTGAGTCCTACAAAGTGACTTCTTTCCAAGGCAAGTAGTAAGAAGGGGCGGGGGGCAGAGTAACCGGACAGTGGAGAATCTCAACACACACTCCTCTCCCCAGCCCACCCCCCAGGTGATCCAGGTCGGCATCAGCAGTAGAAACCATGCTGATAGTATGTATTCCTGACAGAGGTGATGACTAGTCTTACTCCAAAAGCTTACCCCATTGTAACCATGTGAAAAACACCAGGCAAATCCCAACAGAGGAACATTGTATAAAATAGCTGCCAGTACTTGAAACTGTCATAAAACACCAGAGGCACCTAAGAAGACATGGTGGTTAAAGGACATCTGAGATTGTGGCTGGAATCCATGATTAGAAAAAGGAAATTAGGTAAAAACCAAGAAAGTTGAATGAAATGTGGACTTCAGCTAATAATAATATATCAATATTGGTCACTAGTTATTACAAATAACTAACTTACATGGTGATGTAAGATGTTAACAATAAGGAAGACTGGGTGTGGGGTTATGAGAACTTGCTATATTTCTCTACCATTTCCTATAAATAAAAAACTGTTCTGAAAATGAATAGTTTTAACAAAAAATGTTAAATTAATACATGTAGATGTACACACATACATATTACTTTAGGTGATAAGGACTAGGGGAAATTGTTGAGCAGGGTAGAGGGATAGAGAATGCCATGAATGCAACAGGCAGTTTGTACAGGGGGCCAGGAATGGCATCTTTTTGATAAAATGATATTTGGGTAGAGATCTAAAGGGGATAAGAAAGAGAACAAGGCAAAATCTAGAAGAGGATTCCATGCAGAGGGAACTCTTAAGTGTAGAAGCCCTGAGGCTAAGTGGGTTTAGAGAGCAAAGAGGCCAGTGCAGTTGAACGGGAAATGGGTAGCAGGCCAGGAAGGCTCTGTAGGTCAGGATAAGGACAAAATAAATGAATCAGTAAATGAAAGGAATGGGAACTCTTCATCTAGAAATTTATTCTAGGTATTCCAGTATTTGAAAAACACTTTTAAAGCAGTAATACATAGTACACCTTCTGCCTCAAACACACACAAATATCCTATCATAACAACACCAAATCTTAGCTTGCAATTGTTCTAACAAAACCCTCCAATTCTGCAGAAACAGTACAAGGTATATCACCTTCTTTCCTAAATAAAATTTGAGGCTGTTTCTCGACAGGCAAAGTGAAATGAAGGCTTGAGGCCAACTTTTCACATAACTCAATTTTTCAAAAAAGTTACATATGCCTGAAATCTTTAGATAATGGAAAGAAAAGTGGATTTTCCTCTCTTCGTTATTAAAGTAATTGGCTCAAACTCTCATTTCATTTTGTACATGTAGGCACAACCCAGAGTCTGTAATTAGTTTCAAACCACCAAAGTAGAATCAGAATAAAAACCTCAACTAACTGAAGGACTTTTAATCCTTGACATAGTTGGCTTTCGATGGCTAGAGGCACAAGGCATGAATCCAAAAAGCAGGCTCATGATTGGGACTTGTTTAAAAAACAAAACAAAAACTTGCAAAGTATTCCTCGGGCGAGTCCAGAGTGAGCTGTTCTTCTCTGGTCTTCTCCATCTCTATTAGGCTCACATGTAAAAGTAGGGGTCCTGGATGAGGATGTAAGTACCACTCGGCAGAGGGCAGCCCACAGGCTTGGCACCCACATGCCTAAGTAGGCAGAAGACCACCTCTCTACTTCAGAGACCTGTGCCAAGAAGGCTGGAATAACAACTGCTTTCTGTGAGCTTCCCTTAATCAGAAAGGTACATAAGCGAAACATGCATGAATATGGAGTAACATGTGGATCTCTCAATAGCAGCAACTAGATCTTAGAATATTTGGCTTATTTCAGGATATTTGGTATAACACTCACTAACTGGCCATCCCCTTGGGAAAGTTAATCTCGCTGAACCTGCCTGTTCATCTTCAAAGTGACAATTATGATGTGTCCATTCAAGGCCCTTATCACGAATAAATGAAATACTGTACCTCAAATGCCTAGAACATGTCTGGCCTATAATAAGTGATCCCTTAACATATACACTATATACTTATTATGTACACTATATATGTTATATACACTATAGTATATATACTATAATACACTACATAATAAGTGTATTGCCTCCTTTCAAAAACTTACTCACAGAGCTTGTAATTGCCCCAGTATGGATCTGGAGAGTAGTAGCCTTCTTATAAATGCTTGTGGAATAGATGTCAGAATAAAATACCTCCAGGGAGTCTTCAAAGATACTTTATGTGATGATACTTAATATTATGCTGATAATGAGCATTTAAGGAGCACTTACTGCCTTACCAGGTGCTGTATGCACAGACACATTTGTCGTTTCACTGAATTCCCACAACTACAGAAAAAGGCAGGCCTTCCTCTTCCATCAGCCCCACTTTCCAAAGGGAGAACTGAGACTGAGCAATGTTCCTAAGATGACATTTCTAACAAGTGGCAGAACTGGATTTTGAACTCCACTCTTCCAGATGCCATGCTCTTAACTGCTATGGTACCTTGTGAAGAATTTCAGAGCATACTTTAACAAAAGGACACGTCACTTCTTTTGCTAAGAAAGACTCAGGATGGTGAAGTCTTCTTGCTGCTCCCTGGATAAGCTTCACCAGGTTCGACTGGCAGCTGCCAACCCAGAAACAGGTGGGACTGGTAAAGTTGCCAAAGGTTTGTCCTTGAGAAGGTGGCTGAAGAGCTGCCATTCCCTGCTCTGAGGAGCTGGTATAAATCTTATGGGGATGCCACTTACATGGCTGACAGGGGAGGAAACCTGGGACTGAACTGGACCATTGCCTTGAACAAGAGAGGTAAACATGTCCCAAGGACTAAAGCAAATTATTCAGAGAGGGTGTGGAGGAGTGGTAGGGGATGGCAGTCCTCTGGGGGCAGGGCCTGAACCAGGACATTGGGAGTGGTTATAGTAATGATCTGGGGGTGAGTGAAAGGCTTCAGACGGACTCTGAGCCATATACAGGCTGTGGCAAGGAGTCTGCTCACTGGGAAGTCCCTAATCCCTAGCTTGGAGACTGGAGTGTCGATGTGGAGGTAAACTGGTGGGATGGGATTGCTTCAATCCTCAAATGTTCCTCTTGGTACGCACACCTTAGAGAAGGGCCAGGCGACAAACTTGGAAAGAGACCATCATCATAATACCATCCTAGGAGCTGGCAGAAGGCTAGGAGCTAACACATGGGAGGCTGGACCACGAGTTAGAGAGCATGGTTTGTATCTGGAACAAGTTCAATAAATATTTACTGAGAACCACTGGAGTACTCCCTGTCAGCCCAGGTGGGGACTACAGGGAAAATGGGTAGGGAATGGGTTAGTTCCTCTTTCGAGGCGGTCACAATCTAGACAGCATGTCCTTTACCGCTAAGGCCTATAAGCCTGGCCCATCTACTCCCTTTGTTTTCCTATGGCCAGAGAAGCCTGACCTAAGTACAAGATGGTGCCAGTAATAGTTAGAAGGGGTTATGGTAAACTACTTTTAGACCAATAGGGGGCAGTGTGATCAGACAGTGAGAGCCCTAAGCTGAATGAGAAAGACCTAGGTTCAAATGCCACATAGTGATTTATTATTTATTAGCAGTCTGATCGCCAATCACTCTCATATCTTTTCGGTGCCTCAGTCTCATCATGTGTACAATGGGGCTCACACCTACTCTGTTTTCCTCTGTGAGATATGGATTCAGGAGCCCAGCCACCTGGCTTCAAAGCTCAGTTTTTCTATTAACCAGCTATGGACTCACGGCTGTTACTTAACCTCTCTGTGCCTCAATGTTCACAATCCGGGGTAACAATGCCCCCCATTTCATGGGGTTTCTATGAAGATTAACTGAGTTATATGTAGAAGACAGCTTAGGGAAAACATAAAAAGTAATTTACATGTATCTATCTTCCTTATTATTACCACCTCCTAGAGATGATGGGAAACACAGTAAGATGCCGAATAAATCAGTCAGCATAAAATTCTCCCCTTTTCCTTCCGTCTTCACAAGTACATTTTTAGCAAGGGAGCTGGAACTTGAATTGGTGTGTAGACTGCAGGTCTTCTGTCCCTCAGGGGGGCTGTCCAATCGTAAGGTGTGAGCAGTGCCAGGTGTGGCTCTCTGACTCTATCCAGGCGCCCTTCTTGCCAGTCAATGTCCTCTTAATCACCCAACCCTAGTTTCTATGGCTCTATCCTAGGTCAGCAAACAACTGCACATTGCCCTCCTGGGTTCACTCTTTCTTTCCTGTGTTTTCCAGTTCCCATTCAGCCTGACATTGTCAGCAGAGTAGTTCCTGCCACAATGGCCTACCCTGCTCAAGAACATTCCATAGCTCCCAATTGCCTGTGGTAGGAAGTATGAGACTGATCAAGTTACTGTGGAACCTTTAATTCTTGCAACTCTTCAGCTCAGCCCATGAGTAAACGATAATAATTAACAGCACCAGAACAAGCAGGAACAACATTACAGGCAGAGTCTAAGGTTATAGTGTGTGGGCACACGATAAAATCCCAATGACAAGCACATGGAGCTAAAGAAGAAAAGCAACAACAGAGAAGTCTGCACTGTTAACTAATGTGGAATGTTTTTAAGCCTCCTATTAGGTTTGGTTTGATTGCTATAATCGAAGTATCAATTTTTTCATCCGCAAAGTAGGACAATACCTATATCACAGGGTGGCTGACCGTATATATATGTGCCTGGGTTAGCAGCCCTACATACGTATGTTCATGATTTTCACTGTCATTAATTCTATTTTTTTAAATTTTATTTATAATTTTTAAAATTTACATATTCATTAATTCTAAAACCCAGATACCTCTTTTTGGCTTTCAAAGTCCTGCTTTATCTGTTCCCCATTTGTCCATTCTGGTTTCTCACCATTCCTAGGGGCTCAGCAGGCTTGTTCCATTCTTGTGTCTTCCCTTTGTGGTTTTATACTCATTTCACAATGCTTATATTTGAGCTACTCTGGTCTAAATCCTGCCCCACCCTCCAGAACCAGCTCCTATCAGACCATCTCCAGGAAAGCTTCTGCACACGCAGTGACAACTAATTCATTTTATTTGTCCAGCCCTCCAGTCATACTTATTCGCAATCTATACTAAATAATCCTAAAAATACCTGCTGTAATTCCTATATTTTGGTTCTCTCTCTCCAATTAGATTGCATTTTTTACCTCAAGTAGCTGTTGGGATTTTTTTCTTTTTCTTTTTTTTAAGATTTATTTTTACTTATTTATGCATATAAAATCTGGGGTATAGGCCAGAGGTATGGGGTGGGAGGTGAGAGGATTCACCAGAGACAGAATGGGGAGCTGAACAGTTGGATCCACTGAAATACACTGCTGAGGGGGGCAGCAGGCAAGCAGGAGAGTTAGCTTCCTGATTGGGGATTGAACTCATGTTGCAGCGGCTGGTGATTGCTTGATAGCACTGAAACTTTAACCCCTGCTCCATGAGGGAGACCCAGGATTTTTTCTTTAATGTTAGTTTTTAGCATAAAAGAAATGTTCCCAAAGCTTCCAAAAAGAGTGTAAAGATTCCTGAGTATCCAGAGGTCAGAGTGATTTCTTCATTGTTTAAATGAAGATAACGATACCAACCTTACAGAGTTGTTTGGATTTAGACAATGGGCATACAATTGCCTAGAAATCTGATGAAATGAAACTATGGTTTGACAGAAGAAAAGAGACAATTGGAATGGATAGGAATTCATGCAGGGAGATAGAAGGAAAAGAAGCACTATGGGGGAAGGCAAGGATAGCAAATGAAACATGTAGTAACCATCTTCCTTATGCCAGGCACTGTGCTAGGCACTTGATATAGAGTACACTCAGGATACTAGTGAAGTGCACACATTCTCAAGTCAGGCCATAGGCTTTCAATCCTACTTCTGTCTTCTGTCAGCTATGTCATCTCATTTCAGTTATGTAAAATGTCTATGGCTTCCTTTCTTCATCTTAAACAGGAATCATTCAAAGTAGGGCTGGAATATTTCTTTCTCTTTTTAAAAAATATTTTATTTATTTATGCATACAAGAGCTGGGGGACAGGCCAGAGTTGCCAGGGTGAGAGGAATCACCAGAAACAGAGTGGGGAGCAGAACAGGCAGATCTGCTGAAGTACACTGCTGAGAGGAGCAGCAGGTGAGGTATGAGAGGTCTGCTGCACCATGTGGGTCCCCTTCCCGGTCAGGGATGGAACTCACACTGCAGTAGCTGAGGAAGCCCCACAGTGCAGCACTCAACCTCCTGTGCCACCAGGGAGGCCCTGGAATTTTTTTCGGTAAAGGACCAAGCATGTTTTAGGTTCTATGGGACACCCAGCTTCCACAGCAACTACGGAAGCTTGCAGTTGTCACCTAAAAGCAGCCACACTATATATGAGAATAAATGAGAGTGTTCTATAAAACAGTATTTACAGAAACAGAATGAGCAAGAAATGGCACATAGCAGGTGGTCTGCCAACCTCTCATACAGAATCTACTTCATAAGAGTCACAGAGACTGGAGAGTTAACACCACTCGTGTGCTTAGAACAACGTTCTGCGCACAGCAATTGCTCAACAAATGTTAGCTGTTGTCATAACGAACCCATGGAGCAAGTGTTAGGCTGCCCTTTTACAAGAGAGAAAATGAAAGCTCAGAAATAACTGAATAGCTTCTCCAGGATCTGGCATCTTCTAATAGTGTTAGAGCCAGACTCAGAGCACAGGCTTGCCCGACTCAGTCCGTAGTTCAGTCGTAACAATTCTCGTTAACTTCAAAGATCATATAAAAACCAGACTTTACTTCACAGATCCAAAGGGCGCTTGTTCTGGACCCATATCTCCAAGTGTTTGGGGATTTGACTCAAACACCAGCAACACGCTGAGCGGTGAGATGGGGCCTGGGATCCTAATGAGGATTGCTGGAGAGCCCCTGGCTTGATTTTCTTTGAATTCCGATTCCCACCAGCGGGGAACAGGTGCGAAATCCATGTCCACTCCCCTCACAGAGTACCCACACAGTCTTAGGCTGCCCCGGGACTCCACGGCAGTTTCCTCTGACACCGATGGATCAGCTGTCTTTGGGGAGCCCTCATTAAGTGCACAAATAGGGCAGCCTTCCCAAATCCCACATTAGTTCTGCTTTGGAATGCCAGAACTTTTCTACCATGGAAAAATGCTTCATGCCCTGACTCTTAACAAACCCAGCAAGTTCAAATGCATTTCTGGGGGGACAGGAATCCCAGGCTGTTATGTGAGAAGGCAAGGAAAGAAAGGGCTTTTCTTGAAAGGGGGAAACAAAGGGCATCCAGAAATGTCCCAGAATGCCCTGCAAACTCCCTCAGCTTTCCCTGAGTTGTTCTTTGTCTGCAGGCCTGGAGAGTGTGATTTATGGAACTTTTTCCTGGGGTCAGTGATCAGATTCTTCAACCTGAGACTGAAGCCAGCACTGGCAAAGATTTCTTTCCACATCTCAAATAGACAGAATACAAAGAAAAATAACACAGCCCACATTAAAAGCAAAGACTTTGTACCATTCAAAACTGTTCACCTATCTGACCCGCTAATGCTCTCTCCTCCTGCTCTTCTCTCACCCACGGACCAGACAAACCATCCATGTATTGCAGGAAAGCCTCCTGGTGCTGCAGCTACATGCTACCGTAGTGGTTGGTTTGTGCATGTGAACTGAACAATAATCAGTCCTCTCCTTTATGTTTAATGCCACATTGTCTGAAATAAAACCACCTCAGCCACAATCCCCGATGTCATCTATTTCGAGAGCTCAGTGGGCTATTACATTGAACACATCTTAACTCATCACAGGATATAAGCTGGCTCCGTCTTCAGCTTGATGCTCCTACAAGTCAGGGCAATAGTGGGAAGCATAGGCCGGGAGCACCACACATTCCCCCGCCACCAGGTCTTTGAAGCCCAGGATCTAAGCGGATCCTCCAGGCTCCAGGCTGACACCCAACCCAGGCCTGTGGCTGAGGAGATGCAAGCTTTCAACTGGCCCAGAGAAGCAGCAGCCTTCTCAGGGGTGGCTGCTTTAGGAGAGATGAAGGAGCCTGTAATTAGGCTGGTCATAGTTTATTACCCCAATAAACTATTCTCTGAGTCTTAGACATTTTTAACAATCAATTTTTTTAAAAAGTTTATTTATTTATGTATTCAAGAACTCTGGCACAGGCCAGAGGTGCAGGGGGTAAGAAGATTCACCAGAGACAGAGTGGGGAACAGAACAGGCAGATTGACTTAAATACACTCTGAGGGGAGCAGCAAATGAGGCAGGAGAGATCTGCTGCGCCATGTGGATCACCTCCCTGGCTGGGGATCTAACTCGTGCTGCAGTGGCTGTGGATGTCTTACAGTGCAGTACTCAACCCCTTGCACCACCAGGGAGGCCCTTTAATGATCAATTTTTTAATGACTATGCCAGGATGTAAGACATAAGCAGGGACTGTTCTGAGTGTATTAGGGCCTTCCCACTTTACTTCCAAGGAGCTGTGAATGGTTGGGTGATTTGGAGAAAGGAATGCTCTGGAACTTTGCTCCTTCTGGGGTCAGAGAAACTGGGAAGTTTTAGACTTTGAATTTTGATGTTTAATTTGTATTGTCACTTCTGAGAGCCAGCACCAGTATTCAGACTTCACAAAAGCAAGGGGATACAATGACCCACTGAAGTCAGCCACCGTTCCTAACTGGATGTGCGGAAGCTGATGCTTGCAGCTGGGAAGAGGCTCCATTGCCACATTCCCACAACTAAGAAGGGCTGTCCTCTTGGAAGGTCTAGCTCAAAAGCTCCCTAACTTTGGAGCAATAAAATATCCAAACCTCTTGGAGACCTACAAAAAATTGTCAGCTTTTTATTTTGCACTATCTTAAAGAAAAGAACTTCTTGGACATTCTCTGACTATTCTGTCATCACACCAAAAAATAAAAAGTGGTTGCTATCTCAGAATGGAGGTCAATCATGTCAATAGCCTACATTTATCTTTGTTATGAACCCAAAACACTGTGCTTAACTTTTCATTTCCATTGGACTAGTGAAGAAACAGGGTTTCGGACCTGCAGTGGGGTCAGCTTCATGAATGGGCCATATATACGATCACACAGGTTCCCAAACCAGGAAGGGTCAAATTTGGGGGTAGTGATCTGCAATCACTGTCTTAAAATTCTTAATGATTTTATCTTTGAACTTGTGCTTTGTAAAAGAAGGCTGGTGAGAGAACGGAGCATGGGCTGACTTTCCTTTCCTGGGGCATTTCTTAGCTGTCAGATCCTTGCTTTTAAATGTCCTACCCTGGCCTCCCCTGGTGGCGCAGTGGGTTAAGCAGCGCATTATGAAGCAAACCGCAGCATTATGAAGCAAACCGCAGCCACTGCAGCACGAGTTCGATCCCTGCTGCCGGCCAGGGAGGGGGACCCACATGGTGCGGCAGACCTCTCCTGCTGTGCCCGCTGCTCCCCTCAGC
>JAGFMF010011617.1:7005552-7043762 GCA_019455555.1 Galemys pyrenaicus | reverse complement strand
GCAGACCTCTCCTGCTGTGCCCGCTGCTCCCCTCAGCAGTGTACTTCTGTTATCTGCCTGTTCTGCTCCCCGCTCTCTGTGGTGAATCCTCTTGCCCCCCGACACCTCTGGCCTGTGCCCCAGTGCTTGTATGCATAAATAAATAAATCTTTAAAAAAAAAAATAAATGTCCTACCCACATCTCCACTACTGACCACACACCTGTGGGGCACTGACAGGTCTACATGGGCTGAGGGGTGTGTAGGGGGCAGCAAGGTGTGGAGAACCAGGAAGGTAGTGAGCCCTTGAGTAGGGTCAGGCAGTGGCTCCCCCTGTCCCCCACCCCCAGGTAACTATGGAGTACTGAGTAGGTACCTGTGAAGCTGGAAATGCTTGGAGTCACCTGTCAGTTGTCAGTTGAGGCAGCAGACTTGTGGAAAGGGGAGATATTCCTTCTTCTGGCCAGGGATCTGCATTTGAATTTTGCTCTGGGTCGTGCAAATTCTGCAGGTGGGCCTACCCGCAGTAGCCTTCCCATGACATTTGAGAAAGACAGGACTGGCTCGTGGATTTGTGCCTCTAAATGGCTCCTCCATGCCTCTCACTTGGAAGTAGAATCTTTTAATAATGGTTGTAGTTCTCAGACTTCCTTGTGGAAGGTAAATGTCCCCAGAGACTGAACACTGACTTGTGGGGTCATTTTATACTTGACCTGGAGTGGGTCATTCATTATCATCTTTACCTTCCTTCATGGGTGGAGCACAGTTTAGAATGCATGCTTCCATTTTGTGTGCCACATGTGTTTGCACACATACATCTTAACCTCAGTCGCTCTAACTTGGTGAACCTTCAAGAGTTGATACTTTAGATCTGCAGATAGATCAAGGTTTAGGTTTTAATTCTCTCACTTTCTGGCCATGGGACTTTGAGTAAGTGACTTTTCTAAACAATTCCTTTTTTGTAAACGGAGGTAATAACCAACCTACCTCACATAACCTAATTTAAACATGGAGTGTGGTGATAAAATCAAGCAGGTGTCAATCAATCCAACAACATAGTCCCTGTCCTCTACTTCACCTGCACCCTAAACAATGAGGCACGAGACAGTGTCTCCTCCCAGAGAACCCTGAGGGGCTGAACCAAACATCCTTCTTGTTAAGGGCCTTCTCCATTGTTCAAGAGGAAGTTCTGCTGCAGTAGGGAGCAGTTCTGGGAAAGGCAAGACGCAATTACTGGAAATTCAAGAGGCTGATTTCCAAGGAACAAGATTTGAGTCCACAGAACTATAGTTAGTTTTGACAGAGAGAAGAAAATGGCGGCAAAGCTGCAGCCAGTAGGTAAAAAGCATCAAGGACAGACAACTTTGCACATCCCACATGCATGTCTTGAGAAGACGGTTGCAGTCTTCCTACTGCACTGGGAAGGCTGGGGAGGGCAGCATCAGACCTGCTTTATTTTATTTTTTTTAAGATTTATTTATTTGTGCATATAGGAACTGGGGTACAGGCCAGAGGTGTGGTGGGCGAGGGGATTCACCAGGGATAGAGTGGGGAGTAGACAGGCAGATCTACTGAAGTACACTGCTGAGGGGAGCAGCAGGCAAGACAGGAGAGGTCTGCTGCACCATGTGGGTCAGCTCCCTGGCCGGGGATGGAACTTATGCTGCAGTGGCTGCAGATTCTTCATAGTGTAGTGCTTAACCCCTTGTGCCACCAGGGAAGTCCCCAGACCTGTTTTAGACTAAGAGTCAGGAGGCTTAGATTTACCTTCTCGGGCTTTCTCTTTGTAACCTTGGGAACGTCACCTCCTACTCTGGATCCAAATGTTCCTGTCTTTTAAATGCATTATACTAGATGACTTGTTAAAGTCTCTTCCAGATTTGATACTTAGAGCGAGGGAAATATATATATATATATAATTATAGAATATATAAATTATATATATATATAATTATAGAATATATAAAATTAGAGAGAGGAAATATAAATATATACACACATGTACACACATATACATATACACACATATAGACACACACATACATACATACATATTCTGGAACATGCAGGGATACCTCCTGAACTTGGAAGGGTCCTTTCAAAGCAGTGGCTTTCCAAAGGCCTGTCCCTTATCCAGGGATGCCAGTTCCTCGGGCCAGGCCCTTTGCTGGGCTCCACGAGGGCTGGCTGCCTGCTGACTCTTGGTCAGTCACACCCAAGATGCCTCACGTGAAAGGGCTATGACTGACTGTGGGAGTAACAACTTCAGTCATTCCATGAGGAGCGTTTCAACAGCCAGTCATCTCCAAAGAGAAGGAGCACAGTGGGCTGTTGTGAGGAGAATTCCGGGAGTACTATTTATGGCTGTGTTTTGGTTTACCCTCCCCTGGTACACAGGGTACAGCTGAAAATGGCCTCAGCTGAAAACACACTCTTGTCTTTCATGGCAAAATTTCCAAACTTTTACATTCAGCCTGTCAGCTCTAGGTCTACTGCCACTGCATCTCACTGCTCTGGTCTCCCAGAGAAACAGGGTCACTCTCCTCCCGCTCCTTCTCTTCTAGGCTTCTGAGTTGCTTCCGACAGTGGCAGGACATATATTCATAGCAGATCCCTAGGGATTTGGAGCCAGGGAGACGTGGGTTCAAATGCCAGTTCTTCTAGTGTTAGTTGTGTGACTTTGGGCAACTTATATAACCTCTCTGGCCCTGTTTAACCAGTTGAAAACTGGAAATAATAGTCATAGCCAACAGGGCTGTTTTAAGAATTAAAATGAGACACATTCTTGCAGATAGGTAAGCATATCCTTGTGTTCTTATTCTCTCTGAGCCAATCATTTTGGCCTGATCCACAGAAACCAGACTTCTGTCTCAGTTTCCATTTTTGACTTTTAGTCTGCTTTCCTGTCTTGCATTCCAGATCCACCAGAGTATCCTGGCTCTGGAGTCTGGCCTTGCTGCCATTCCTCTGCCCAGAGCCCTCAGCTGCAGGCAGGGGTCTTCCTGTGGGCAGCCAGGGGCTGTATATCAATAACCATTCATTTTATTAAACTTTCTATGCTTGACTCATTACCATTTCATCTTCATAACAAGCCTAGGGAGAGGTACCATTTGCAATTCAATCTTATCTCAATAGATCAGGAAGCTGAATGGTGGCAAGGTTAGGCCCAAGGTCACAGGGCTAGGAGTGGTATAGGCCAAGTTCTAATCTAGTATGTCTAACTCCAGAACTGTCCTTTTTAATAACCATCCTCTTTGCTTTCATGTACTGGGTGCTCTCTCCATGCTCATTGCTGTCTTTTTGGATAGTCATCTCCAGAGAGGCACTGCTTAGTGAATATCTATAACCATTACATACATGATCCCATTTCACTTTCTCAGTGACACCATGAAGAAGATATTTCCATGCCCATTGTATAGACAAGAGAGCTGAGGTCAACTGGCAGGAAAGAAGGAGGCAGGATTCAAATACCATAGGTGATTTCTTTGTAGCTCCTGAAACACTGCACTATATACCAGTGCTTTATAAATATTGACTCCTTAACAGTTTGCAGTGGTAAGTAGTGTTAGTATCCCCATTTTACAGATAGGGAAACTGAGGCAGAGAAGAATGAAGAAACTTGCTCCAAGCCTCACAGGTAAGAGTAGCAGAGTTGGATTTGAACCTAGCCATCGGGCTCAAATGTCTGGGTTCTCAGACTCTAGCATCCTGTTCTTATAAGAAGAGGATGCCAGTGAGGTCAGGGAAAAAGAGATTATTTTAAAGGCAGAGGGAATTATCCCTGTATAGTCCGGAGGTTCAGGGAGTCCAGGAACTACAAAGACTCTGGAAGAAGGAGTCCTCCACCCACTGTAAGTTGGAGCAGTCCCCCAGTGCCCTTGCTCCACTCCTCCAAATGGGGCTGGCCACCCTGGAGAATTTTCCAGCATTATGCAATGCTGTAGGTGTTTCGTTTCCTTTAAGGCCACTGAGATGCATCATTAGGAAATTGCCTCAGACTCTTGAGCAAGTACTGATTCCACTGTTCAGCTACAAAATCCTCAGAAGAGCTGGGAGTTAAGGTTTAAAGGACCAGTTGCAGTTACATGTCCTGGAGGGAAAGGTAGAAACAAACATGCAGGGAACAGCTACCATGTCTGAAACATGAGTGACATTAAGCCTTGTTCCATCCCTTTGAATTGTGATTAGTCCTATTTTAGGGAGAAATAAGCAAAGGTTTAGAGCAATGAAGTGATGTCCCCAAATCAAATGGCAAGGAAAGGAGCCTGGATATGATCCCAGGCCCATAGTATTCCTGGTTGCAGACTCTTTGCTAGCTCCCTGCCACCTCTCATTTGCCTGTAACTGCTCCATATGGTTTAGAATATCCCTACAATTAATGATGAAATTACTAAGATTGTCTGCACAGACACAGACTTATGCCAGCCTGGTGGATTCTGGCCTAATATGTTATCATTCTGAAAAACAGAGCTTCAGAAAAAGAAGTAAGTTATGAGGGAAGTTTCCAAGAAATCGTGAGGTTTTAAAGAAAGAGTTCACAGATGTGAGTACATGAAAATTTAAAACTACTGGACAAGACATCACAAGCAAAGGTGGATGACAAGGTGCATAATATAAGAAAGTCTGCAATACACAGCACAAAGGATTGCTATACAGAGTATATAAAGAACCTCTCCAACTCAATTAGGAATGGCAAACAACCCTGCAGAAAAATGAAGAAAGGGTATTAAAAGTCCATTAACGGGAAACAGAAATGAAGTGGCTGCTGATATAAAGAAAATATTCATTCTTACTAGTAACAGGGCAAAGGCATAAGAAAAGAACAATGAACAGTCACTTTCTGTGCAAGGAATTGGCAGAGCTGTTAAACAACTGACAAAATCCAGTGTTGGCAAAGGCACAGGGACGCCATTGGCAGGAATACACTTTGGAATAGCCTTTTGGAGGACATTTTGGCCACAGCTTACAACATTTCAAATGTACCAGTCCTTTTTCAGTAGAAATTCCACTTTTTTGTATCTCTCCAAGAGAAATCTTCATACTTGTATAGAAAGACTCACACCAAATAGGAGTCTTATCTCACCATTTGTAAAAGCTGAACACTAGAACATTTCTACAATAGACCATTGGTAAATAATAGTTCTGGAGTCAGCATTAGTATACAATAGATTGGTATATAATAGATTAGTATAGAATATAATGGGCCATTCTATAATTGGTATAAGACAGATTAGTATAGAATATAATGGGCAATTCTATAATTGGTATAAAATAGATTAATATAGAATATAATGAGAAATTCTATGTGCATTAATGTGCTACAAAACATAATATAAATAAAAAAGTTGCAGAACAATTAGTATGAAGTGATCGCAGATCTGCACGTGTGTGTGTGCGTGTGCGTGTGAGAAAATGGTTAGAAAGACAGGTGCAATGTATAATAGTGATTCCCTCAGGGGTCCTGAGAGGTTTGTGCCTTCCACTCTACATTTTATATGCATATGAGTTCACAATGTAAGTGTGCCCTATCATTTCCCAACTTTCTAGAGGGAAGCAAGTTATTCTCATGGACAGTCACTTGCCCTGTGCTCTGGATTATCTGCCGTTCTATTCAGGATGAAGGGGTACCAGGCTCAAGCCTGAGGTTCCCTCTTCTGCTGGTGGGAATGTAAACAACCCATCTGGAAGCCACCTTTTCCATCCTCTCCTTTCCATGGGGCTCACACACGCAAGCACGTGGCACATCCTCTCATTCCCATCTTGTGCACATCCTCACTCAGAAGAACTCTGGCAGAGGCTATTTCATAGCCCAAGATCATTTGAATCTTGGACCCAGACCATTCTTGTCATCTTGATAAAACACGTACAAAGTCACACCCCGAGAGAACTACAACAAAAATAACAAATTGTCAGGCCCCATAAGCACCAGCCTTGATTTAAACCATGGGGTCCAACGGGTACATATTGGATGTGAAGCGCCTTAAATAATGGCCCAGCCAGTCTAAAACATATCAGATGTTCCTTTAACCTTAGCTCGCCCAAGACATAAACTATGTGTTCAGAGGAAAGCAAAGTCAAATGACTCATGACAGAGTTTGTTTTTAGTATGAATTATTTTTTCTGGCTCCTTGCTTTTAAAGACGGATCCTTTTCAGATGGGCTGAAGCAAGGACTGCTGGGAGCTGGGCTCATGAGCCTTCCCAGCCTTCTGAGAGGTGCATGGGGATGCCTGGGAAGGGGAGTTTAATTCCCAAGATGATCACTCCCGTCATGCACTGTTAGTAGCTCTTCCTTTCACAAAGCCCATGCAATGGGTGAGGGGGTAGAAAGGGCACTGGATATGGAATCTCAGAGACCTGAGCTCCAATTCCAACATTGCCATTTGCTAATTGCATGCTTGTAATGTCACATGATTTCTCTGGACTGCAGTTTCCTGGGTATGAAATGGGAGAAAGTACTGGACTAGATGGTAGTGGGGATTCAATGTGGTGATTGAGTAGAACGTTGTATACTTGATTTGTCTAGACGATTTAACAAAATGCCTTTGGCTCTATACTGTCATCTCATGGGCTGCAACTGCAATATATTTGTGGACAAAGTCATTCCTTCAAATACATTTTCATGCCACATACAGTTAAGTTCCTCTCTGGGTTCAGGAATCCTTTGTTGCTGATCTAAAATTCTACACATTCCCTATCATCTTTCAGTTGCAGTCAGTTGCACATGCTGCCTGTGCATGCGCACACACACGCACACACACACACAAACTCAGAGTCCTTGAGTTAATGCTTCCAAGCCCTAATTCAAGTGTCTTCCTTTGGAAAGTTTTCTCTGATTCCTGAAGCCTGGGTGAGGTGCTATGTCTATCCCATAGCACGTAGCACATTTTATTATGAATGCCTATTTTGTTGTATTTCTCCTCTGCAATACTGTGATAAACCTCAGAGCAAGGCTTGAGTCTTTCTTGTTCAGAGCTGTATCTGTGAACAGAGAGACATGCCCAGCACAAGCGACTGACACAAAGAAGGCACACAAAAATATTTGTTGAACAATGAAGGATGACTGAAGAATGATTCTGACCTAGATTAGTCCTCAGCAAGCTTCCAGTCTAATAAGAACCAGACAAAGGTATACTGTCACACACAAGAAGGGTATCTTTTGCTGTGTGCTGAGAACACTGAATGAATGACTAATTGCCAAAGGGCTCAATTTCACTTATGCCCTATGTTCGTCTTAATCTGACAATAGGGTAGAATTGTGTGGGATGTAGGAATAAGCGTAAACTACACAGAATGTAATCTTTCTTAGGCTAATTATGTTGCCTATGTTCCTCTCTGTCACCCCAAATTCCACAGATGACCTCAAGGTTTGCCATTCCAAGTCATTTCTTTGAAACAGTGAAACCTGGATCTGAGGCAGAAAGAAAGAAGAGTGACAAGGAGCTGCGAGGGGCGAGACACACACCACAGAATTCCCCTTCCTGGACACACTTCAGCCTCTCTGGTCTTTATGCGTCTCTTCAGACATGTTCGATTCATTCCCACCTTAGGATATTGGCATTAGCTCTATTCTTTGCTACTGGAGTTTCATCTCAACCGTCCCTTCCCTGGGAGGGTTCTTCCTATCACTTGCATGAGGAGGCTTTTCCTCCAGCCAGTTCTTTGGTGCCTTGTATTGCTTTACTTTCATGAACTTTTTTTTTCCCTTTTGCTTCCAAAAAGCATATTATTTGTTGTGATTATTTATTTCCATAATTGCTAGTTACTGGTCTCCTCCCATCTAGAAAATATGTTCTGTGATGGCAGATATTGCTTTTATCAGTAGGTACAGCTGGAGGTACTAGTAAGGTAGAGGCAGCTATCAAAAGGTAAAGGAGGTACGGAGGGTCCAAAGGGAAAACCAGTTAATGAGAAAAAGAAGAGAGGCCCTAACTGACTCTCAAAATCCAAGAAAGAACTACTAACATTTACTGCATACTAATGATGGAAGGCTGACATACTACCTTGTGGAAGCTCCCCTTTTGGGGACACAAAAGCATCCCAAGAACATGTGTAGAATGGGGAAAATAAGTTTCCATTTCATGATTTTGTTGTAATTAAATAAGCTATTTCATGTAATTTGATTTCAACAGTGCTTGGCATATAAAAGCCATCAATAACTGTTGTTTATCATGACCAGCTTCATCATCACCACAGAGACATGACACATAGATAATCACTATAAGAATTATGTATTGTGATACATTACATCTGCTTTTTCTTTTTTAAAAGGAAGTACAGAATCTCTACTATGTACAAAGTTAAATACATATCCCTGACTGAGAATGTAAAATAGTACAAAAACAATTTGATAAGAATTGTTTACCACCATCTACATCATCAAATAATGCTACAGTGCTTTTAGTGAACACCTTATAATTGTTTTGTCAAAGATTTAAAAGGCATATGCTACGTCAGCACGAGCCACCACATATGAACTCTAAGAAACCAAGAGAAAGGATAATGAAACATTACTGGAGAGAATGAAAAGGCTTGAGAAAAGATCAAATATAACTTCTTAAGGATTTTGAGACTATTGAGGAAAGAGAGATAAGAACATCTGAACATGTTGGAAGCAAAAACCACATGAGAGAACATTGAAGTACTACCTGGATAATTGTCTATACAGAAAATACCTATTAGAAGGAGGAAAACATAAGCAGACTGCCAAAGACAAAAAACAAAAGTTATTATATTGAATAATCTACTCATCTTTTATTAAATAAGTTTTAAAAAGCTGCTAGAACAGAATATATTGCTTGGCTTTTTTTAGTTCTTTGCAGAATGACTGTTTAGGGGCCTCCCTGGTGGCATGCAGGTTGAGTGCTGCACTGTGAAGCATCTGTGGCACAGCAGCACTGAGTTCGATCCCTGGTCAGGGAGGGGACCTACATGGTGCAGCAGACCTCTCCTGTTTCGTCCCCTGTTCCCCTCAACAGTGTATTTCAATAGATCTGCCTGTTCTGCTCCCCACTCTGTCTGGTGAATCCTCTCACCTCCCTGGACTCTGGTCTGTACCCCAGCTCTTGTATGCATAAATAAATAAATCTTTTTAAAAAGAAAAAAGAATGACTGTTTAGTTATAGATCTTGGATTTTCTCCAGCTTATAGGCTGGTAGGCAGAACTAGTAGCCATATCTCACCAAGATGGCATTTGTCTTCTCTTTTATTCAACTCCAATACCCAGAGCATTTTGTCATTGTGTGGTGAAGGGTTGGGAAGGGGGGACTGCTTTTTTAAAGGTTACTGGAAACGGTTTTTAGCAGCACATGCAATGCTCCCAAAACCCCTAGATGTCGCCATTACAAAGCTAACTGAAGCCTGAACTGTCAAAAGAAAAAAAATAGAAAAAAATCATCAACTGAGAACATGTAGTATGAAACATTAAAAGCAATAACAGCTCCAAAGGCAGACACCATTTATTGAAGAAGCTACAAACAACTTAGTATCTCTAGGACAATTCTTAATTTCCCTTTTAATTCAAGGTTTTACTCCACAAAGAGCTGTCTCATATTTCAGCCAGAAAAAAAATTTCAGGGTTGTGCTCTCTCTTAAAACATTTACATTTAGGGGTTCGGTAGAAACACACTTGATGCTAAGAGCTGTGGTAGTGGTATAAATTGCTTTCTAAACAAGGCTGGCTTACTAGCACAAAACAGCTTTCTGAGTAAAAATGGAAGACAGTGAATGAGGGTTATGTTAGTCTGGTATTTGACCAAAAGCTATCATTTTTATTAAACATATTTAAACATGGTTTTCATTTAGATTTGGCAGCTTGATTAATGGGGATGTATTAAATAATGCCTGACTGCTAGGAGTATATTTAGGAGTCAGTACCACATAAAACAGAACATGTATAACTGGGTTTCATTGTTATTTGAGGCTTCTCTGTTATCTTGGTTTGGGGTTGGGGTGGGCACACGCATATTAAAAATTAAGTGCACACACTCATTGTATGCTCAATCGTTTTAAAAGGTTTCCTCTTTGAACAGAAACATGCAGTGGAAAATGAACTTAACTCTGGTGAGAGGTAATGGACTCATCCCTTTGGGGAAAGCTGTCCTGTTATCAAAAGAAGGGAGAGGGAAGGATCAGAAGCAGGAAAAAAAAAATATTCCTAAGTAGTCAGCAAAGAGAGATGCCCAGCTTCAGAGAGCAACTGAAATCATTTTCTACATTTAGGTGTCATGCTTTGCTTAAGTTAAGAGACGAAGTGAATGGTACCATTTACCATGAGGCCAAGAGAATATCTTGAGATGTGAGGGAATGAATTAGTGGGCAGATAAAAGGTGGAAGAGACTGAATTATTTTTAATGCATCAAAGAAAAATAACTTATAGCTTTCTAAATAATTGGGAGGTACCTATGGCTTTCAAAACATAAAGTTAGCACTGAGAAGGGGTAAGAACTAGGAGGCAAGGACAGTTAAGACAAGCTGAGAGAAAATGAAAGTGGTGTGAAGAGCCAAGGACCATAATAAAGTTCTACCTATTACTTCTCATAAAAAATAACACATCTGACATGCAGAAGCATTCTCTTCTTTGCACTGTCATGAAGTTTCCTAAAATGCTTAGACTGGAACAAGAGATCAAGAGTGGCCAAAATATCATATAACACATTCATTTCTGAGTAATCCAGGAAAAGAGGCTCTAGTATTATTGTTATTTTTATATTTGAAAATACAATTAAATCCAGAAAAGTACAGAAAATCTTATTACTCAAAGTTGGGGGAATTTTCTGTTTTTTTTTTTTTTCTTGTTTTTTTTTTTTTTTTTTGCTATGGAGATTATTCTAGCCATTCTATCCATTTTGCTATGGAGATTATTCTAGAGGCTAGAACTTGAGAGTTTAAATACATTATCCAAGATCTTATATTTAGTAAGTCAGACGTGAGACTGGAATTCAAGGCTGAATTGAAAATCCACTCTTTTACACTCTAAGACTCACAGTCCCACTACTCTGTGACTGACTCAAGACTTGGGGCAGGAGCAGTGGAGGGAACTTGGGGGGGGGTGTAGTTTACATGACATTACACCATGTGTGCCATCTCATTCATCTCCCATCACCTACTTGCAAAGGGCTGGGGGGCATGTGAGTTCTCAGACCCTGCTTGCATAGCTGCTCTCATTCATAATTGGGCTATTTCTCCCAGTGGACAGAAGTCACTAAGTGTTAAGCACTCCAAAGTCTCCACAGCATTGACAGGAACAATCAGGGGGCACTGGGGACACACTGCCGCATTAGGAATACAACCAGAAAGGAAGGGGATCCTGACACGTTCTTCAGCAGGATGTTATACTAAGAGAAGTAAGCCAGGCACTAAAAACTACCATATAATATAAAAACTACCATATAATATAAAAACTACCATATAATATAAAAACTACCATATAATATAAAAACTGCCATATAGTATAAAAACTGCCATATAATATAAAAACTACCATATAATATAAAAACTGCCATATAATATAAAAACTGCCATATAATATAAAAACTACCATATAACGGCTAAGTTTCAATGTTACAAGATGAAAGAGTCCTGGAGACTGATTGCACAATGTGACTATACTTCACACTGGAAATCTCCACTTAAAAATGCTAAATTTTATGTTATTTTACCACCATTGAAAGAAACAATGAATAATAAACACATGGAAGAAAATGTTTTCTCCAATAAACCTTTGCAATATTCTTTGCCGGGCACAGCACTAAACATGACCTTCCAAATTTTTAGATTTGTGGAAGTGAAAGTCCTATTGTGGTACATCCCTGCTACTTTTCTGGAAATCAGGAAGTCTGGAGGAAACAATCTATTTTTGTTTGACATACAAAATTTGACATCTGCACATTTCATATGAATTCTCATCCTGGTTTGACCAGCAAAGAGATCTGAACAGAGCACTTCTGCTCTCCAGGGCCCAACTTCCTCATCTGTCAAAGGGTTGGGTGTGCTCATCTCTGGGGGTCCTTTCAATTCTCAGATTCAGATTCCTGTTTCTCCAAATGCCACACTCTCTACTTACTAGGTAAACTTCTTTTATTAGAGGCACTCCAAGGAAGAGTCACTCGCCACTTGGACATAACTCCCCCACTACATTTTACTCAAGGGGTAAATAGAGAGAGGAAGGGAGGATGCAGGTGAGATAGACAAGCAGGACACAAGGGTGTCCTGGAAGGAGCACTGGACTGGGAGTCTGAGGCCCTAGGTTGTAGCCCTGGGCTCTGCTACTTGCTAAGCAGGTGAATCAGAAAGGAAGTATTTACTGGGGCTTCTATGCAGGGGGACACTTACATGCATTATTTTATTACTTCACAAATTTCAGTCATCCATGCATCATCTTCATCCCCATTCAAGCACAACTTGTAGCGGGCCTCCCTGGTGGCATAGTGGTTAAGTCTCAGTGCCATCACGCTGTCACTGGTTTGATCTGAGCTTGATCCCCGGCCAGGAAGCTGACCCACATGGTGCAGCAGACCTCTCCTGCTTTGCTTGCTGCTCTTCTCAGCAGTGCATTTCAGTCCATCTGCCTGTTCTGCTCCCCGCTCTGTCTCTGGTGACTCCTCTCACCCTCTGCATCTCTGGCCTACACCCCAGTTCTTGTATGCATAAATAAAAATAAAATCTTTAAAAAAGTACTACCTGTAGCATTTATTAGGTAATATTTCTTCTAAATTTCAAATAGTCTCTTTTTATAAATTGTCTTCTAACCAAATATAACCAAAAATCCCAGGTTTGATGCTGGGCTTATTTTTTCTAAAACATTAAAATAGATATATGACTATTAAAAAAGAACATCCATGTGCCAGTTACTATCACCCTGGGCACCACATGTATTTGTGTGAGAAATCCTGCATCACACTACCTCACCTCCATTTATGACTGCTGGACCCTTGAGCCTGTAAAGTAGTGACTCATCCAAAATTGAACCAACAGACCTCCAAAGCAAGGTTCTGGTTCTGATTCCTCTATCTTTAAAATGGTTATGTTTTACACAGTCACAGTAAAATACTTCTAACCCTTTTAAATTTCATGGACACTAAAACTTCCAAAATAGCTTTGGAGACTGACGGAGAGTTAAGAAAATTTAACTCAAGTTAAACTCAAAATAAAATATTCTCACAAAGGTGATAATTAAAAACAAAAGCATGGAACTTTCTACACCAAAGATTTGGGAAGGGCTCTGCTCAGGATAATACAGGTCATTTCAGAAGGAAAACATCTGCTTAAAGAAGAATCCATGATGTTCTGTGGACTTGTCTACATTGCCCAATCTTGTGGAAACAGACGAGCTACTGTTCAGACTCAGCACTGCTTTCCCATGGCAGGATGAAAACAGCTTTGGCAACATGCAGATCTGAGTTCAAGTTTCAGTTCTGCACCATTAGATGTGCAGCTTTGTCACCTGAGCCTCAATGTTTCATCTGTAAACTGATGATACGGTGACAATTAAATGTACTAAGTGAATAAAGGGCCTAGTATGGTGCCTGACCTGTGCTAGGAGCACATTAAGTGGGAGTCACGACCTCACTGTCATTGCTACCTGTACACCCACACAGCTGGAAAGCTTGTTAGGAGGATGCAACATAGCTATGCCTAGGAAAAGCAAGGTAAGTTCTATCAGTTGCATAACTCCACTCTTGCTCTGGATCTCTGTTTAGACATTTCTTTCTCAGGAAAACTTTCCATGACCCACCCAGATGAGGAGTGGCCTGGATGCCTGCATGAGCTTCATTTTTTTGTGTTAGGTTGTACTGAAATTGTAGGTAATTTTTCTCTTTCCTCTGTAGGCTGTAAGAGCTCCCAGAAGGGGAACATACATCAACCTAATTTGTCACTGTTTCTTCATCTGTCACAGCCACCACCAAATACAGCATGGGTGTACTTTTAATTTGTTCAATGGACACAAGACAAATAGGAGGGGAGGAGACTTCAAACCTGTATTGTGGTATTGTTTATGTACTTGAGAGTCTTGACCAGGGTTTACAGCAGCATTTCCCAAGGTTTAGTTCTGGGAACTTTAGCAAAGTTAACTTATTTCATGAAAAATTAACTCTTTGATCAACTTGGAAAACACTATTTAATATACTGCTCCAGCCCAGGAATTCACATGTGTGTTTACATATTAAAGTCCTTATCTTGAACATAGCTTTTTCCAAATGAATTCATTTCAGAAGTATCTTTATTTGTTTATTCTCATCAAGACTATCTTTTAACACACCAAAGGACACTCTTTGGGAAATCCTGACCTATAAAGAACTTGGTCACTGAGCAAATTTTTCTCCAGGTTTGTATCAATTCTTTGTCCTGGATCTCCCTCCCTCCACTTAAACTACATAGGCAGAATCAGGGGAGAGAGACATGCATAGAAGCTAGACAACAAAGCAACACAGGCAGGAGAGAAAACTGGGCACATGAATGAACTGACCAGACTAGGAATTGACCAAAAGTATTTTGACAATGACCAGGGTACTCTCTCTTGAATCACACTTCAGAGCTTTTACAGTTCTACACATGCATATAAGTGCAGTCGATCTTCCTCCTCCTTCCCCTTCTTCTTCTCCATCAATATCACCACCATGTCCACCACAGTTAAAATTCAAGACACACCATCTGTGCCAGGAATTGCTCCAAGCTTGCTTTCCATATGAACACATTTAATTCTCACAACAATCTGATGAAGGAGCTGCTAGTTCATATTATTCAGGGGGAGGATGAAGGGAGAGAGGTCAAGTAAAATTCATGTTTTATAAGAGAGAGAACATTTTACAGATTTACACTAAGATATTTTTTGATTAAGAAACTGAGGCTGTGCATTTAAGAGACTTATTCAGGTGAAAGAGTTAGCAAACTGTCAGGTCTGATTCCCATGGAAGCCATAACATCACATCAGACTGCCTCCTGGTATTAATAATATATTTGTAAGTCACTTAGTACTTTGCTAAGCATGTCCACGCCTTTCATTCTGTTTAAACCTCCTGATAATGCTTTAGATGACACAGGTAATCATTTTATAATCTTGAAACAAAATTTCAGAAAGCTACTACTATTAATAATATAAACATAAAATTAACAACTACCTCCCATTTTTTAGAACTGATGGCTCAAGGCAAAATAACTCAGAAAGGGTAGAGCTCACTTTGAAATAAGTGCTCTAAGGCCAAGTCCAGAGTTTGCTCCACCCTTGAAAGACAGATCTCGCCAACAAGACCATCGCACGATTAGCCCAGCTGTGGCAGGAGAGAGAAGTTTACAGCACTCGCTCGGCATTCATTTGGTGTGGTTTTAAAGTGACTCAACATCTGTCACTGATTAGAGTTTCTGTTGCCATGGCGATGGTTTATTATTGCTAGTCTGATAAGGTGACCATTCAAAAATACTATCTTTCTCCTTCTCCTTTTATTTCTCCCTTTACTTAGCTGCACGTCTGTCACATACTATGATACAGTGTTTTTCAAATGCGGACCTCTGTTGCACCCTGATGATAATCTTGGAATTTTTTTTTTTTGTCTTCTACTCAGAACAGAGGTTCTGTCAGATCAACCTTGATTCAGATTTTGTTTCTGACACTATCTTTCTGGTCATGAACAAGTTAATTATCTTTCCCAGGCCTTACTTTCTTCATCTGGAATAAGGGGATAAGGAGGCCCAACTAGCAAGGATATTTTGAGAATCTGTTGTAATACCTATGGAGATGCTAGCACAGAGTTTGGAATGTAGTAGAGACTAAAGAAATGGCAGCAGTTGTGATAATTAAAATAATAGCAATAATTACTATTTAGAAAGAGATGAGATGAGAAAGATTTAGAGCTGGGACTGAGGTCATTTTACTTCTATCTCGTCAATCATAATTTACTCTTCCACTGAAACTATTTTCTTTATAACCCTTAAGATATACTATATATATATATAAAACTTTTCCACTCAATTATAAACATGGGAACATGGGATGGTACTTATCTTGCTCATCATTGTACTTGGGGACAGTTATTGAAAGAATGAACAAATATTTACTAGGTAGCTACTCTATGTCAGTCTCTGTGTTAGACACTGAGATAGGGAAATAACTCAAGCAAGATTCTTACTCCTGATCCATTCACATGAGGGATCTGTGAAAATTGACAAAAATAAAGGAAATGTGGTATTCATCCCTGACTCAAAGGGTTTTTTTTTTTTTTAAATAAATCCAATGACATAAATGGAATGAAATCTTCAGTAATCTTCTAGCACAAAGAACCGACGTGGGGGGTGCCACGGATAGCTTCTCAAAGCTCTAAATGCCAAGAAGGATTCCAACTGGTGGTGTTAAGCCCCCCAAAGGAATCAGAATTCCTTTTGAAGCATACAGTTAGAAAAGAAAGAAGAAAGAAAGGGAAGGCCTTTCAGAGGGCTGGCTCACCAGCTCCTCCCAGAACAGTCTGATCCCCTCTGCTGGTGAAGCAAGAGGTCAGATCCCCAGACGGAAAATCAATCTCCAGGAGTCGCTGGGTAGAATTTCTAATCCGCCTGTGCCACGACATGCAGCCTGCTTCCAGCAGAGGCGGCGGCCTGGAGGCTTCTGCGTCCCTGACCCACCGTACAGGGTCAGCCCGAGGCAGCCCCTTCCTCAGAACACACAGCGGCCAGCAGTCTCACAGACACAGAGGTCCCGGTGTGAGAGCCCCAGAGTCGACCTTTCTCAGGGCTTGGCTCTCCCATTTTGAAGTTCTTTTATGATTGTATTAAGTATTGGTAGCAATTACTTTGATACAGTGTGGGTTATTTCCCTCTGAACAACTTAGCCCAGTATTTCTTATGTTCTGCAGTGACCCTCTGAGGCTGCCCGTCCCTGGGAAAGGAAGGGAGAGAGGAGACCTGGATCACCTGCTTTTCTCTGTATTGGTCTCCCATGTGGCCCATTACTAGAAATTTTTTGAAAACAAGAATCTTTTTTTTAGCTTAAAGAGAAGGACCAAACTGAGGCCCCAAGGCGGTGGCTCTCATGCCTCAGTTATACACTGTTCTAATTGGTGACTGAACCAACACCAAGGATGGGGAGCTCATTTTTGAAAATAAAAACAAGAGTGACTGACGAATCATAGGAGTTGGGAAGGTTGTTTTCAGAGATACATCTAAAAACTAGGTGGTTCTGGCCCAGATGTACCTGTAAAGACTTTTGTTTGTTTTGCATGTCTTATTTAAATATTTATTTATTTATTTTCACTGTTGATATTTTTTTGACTTTTTTTTATTTATATATATTTGACATCAATTGTAAACCCCATGTATTCCCCATCACCATATCACCAGTGCACCATCACCTCAGTCCCCTGTGTTCCTGTCTGCCTTCAACCCTCCCCCTCTTCCCTCCCCACCAAGTGTCCCCAATTTGTTCTTGTCTTTTCATTTTTGGTTTTTGTGTTTTTCTTGTTATTATTATTATTGTTCTTATTCCTTTCCTTGATCCTTATTTGGTTCCCCACGTCTTATTTAAAGAAGTTTAAATATGCTGATGGATGGGATGGCTTGTTTCACATAACAACATGGCTTGGAATCTTTACCAGGTCAGTACCTATGGATTCATCTAGTCCTTTCCAACTGCTGCCAGCTAGTGTACAACATGGTTCTACAAAGGTGATTTCATCATTCCTCTTCTCAAGGACAAACAAACTTTGTTATTACAAAGAAGCTGTGATGAATATCCTTTTACATTTCCCCCTGTGTACACTTACCAGAAATTCCCTAGGATAGATACTTATCCATGGATTTAAAAAAAAAAAATTCTAAGTCCACCAGTGCTTTCAGTGGCTGGCGTCCTGTGATATCAGCCCCAAGAGGCTGCCTCCTCAGCCAGCTCTAAGGAGACTACCAAGACTAAAATTTCACCTCCAGTGCAAAGCTACAGACGGTTATGTAGCGCCTCCTACTGGCTAAGGAAGCCCACCTGGAGGATACCTGCTTTCAAGGTATCAAAGCACAGCATTAGAGATATACACAAGGGGTTTCCCTGGTGGCACATGGGGTTAAGCACCACACTATGAAGCATCCACAGCCCCTACAGCATGAGTTCAATCCCCAGCCCAGGAGGGGATCCACATGGCACAGCAGACCTCTCCTGTTTTGCCCACTGCTCCCCTCAGCAGTGTATTTCAGTTGATTTGCCTATTCTGTTCCCCACTCTGCCTCTGGTGAATCCTCTCACCCCCTGCAGCTCTGTCCTGTACCCCAGTTCTTGTATGCATAAATAAATAAATCTTTAAAAAAAAACCAGAGATATGCATGGGGTGGGTCTAGGAGGTAGGAAGTGGAGACTGGGTTCTTTTCCAGATGTGTTTCCCAAAGCAACCTTAGAGATGGGCTTCACTATTAGTCTAGGGACTGGACTAGAGAGTCAGGATGTCTGGGGTCCCATCTCAAAAGCTGTATGTCTTGGGGAAACAGTCTCTTTGGGACTTGACTGCCTTCTCTGCAAAGTGCACCTAGTCTCAGGAACTTGTGGATAGTTGTGAGGGTTGAGTTCATGAACAGAAAATCATATGACCAACAATGGGTGCAAACTATAGATTTCTCTCTGCTGTCCTTTTTAGGAGTCTCCTAGGGGAGTGGCAACACACTGGACTCACAAAAGCCTGGAGTCCCCTAGTCGTCAAAGCACCTGCTTGACTTTGAACTGGAGGACTGTCTATAAATGTCTTCTCTGATGTCTGCAGTCAGTTTACTGAGGTGAGGACAATTGTTGTAAACCAATTATCCAAACCAGTCTGGTTTGCCCAGATCCTGCATCAGAGATGTGACAGGTGAAACTAACATGGCCAGCTAAAAGGAATTTCACTCTGGTTAACTCTATCCCACTCGCAGCTCCTCCAGGCTGGAGTGTCTATGGGCAAGGAGGAACAGTTTTGAGCTGGTGTGAGGAGTACTGGACAGTTTGCTTCCTGGATTTCTGTGGCACTGTCTCTGGAGGTGCCTGAAATTCTCAAACACATGGTAGCACACTCCATATACAAATGCACTCAACAAAACAGGAGCTTTTTAGGGGCATTTAAAGAGTGTTGCCCTCCTGTTACAGGGAGCCTTCAAAACAGTTGGCGATCATAAACCTTTCTTATTACTCCCAGACTGTATTAATTTACAGGCTGTTTTTCTTAAGCAGGAAGCACTATTATCTAAGAAGCACTTAATGTTGTTGATTTTTTAAAAATGAGACTATCAGCCTACAACATTTCTTTTTTTTTTTTTTTTAACCATAGGCAGAGTCAGGGGATGTTGGGCTAAAAGGATGTTCCCCAGAGTCCAGATAAAATTCACAATTGATCGTGTGTAGTTACCAGGCCCCGGTCCTAACCTACTGCAGCTTTTACATATCCAGCTTTCTCTGTCTCTGCTCCTGCACAGGGTTCCTTCCCAGGAGCCATGCTAATGTCCTTTACTCCTTTGTGCTTGCTAACACCTCTATCCCCGTAGCTCTCTTCCTGCTGCTGCTCTTCTTGTCCTAAGTTAACATTTCCATTTCAAGCCCTCCTTCTTATCCAAAACCACACTTCTCTTTCCTGCTTATAGCCATCACCAGAGAGTGGGTTATGTAATGGAACTCTCTGGTTTCAGGTTGCTTCGTTTTTATTTATTGAGCTTGACTGTCAGCTCCATGAAAGTGGGCGACCTGGCTTTTTCTCTTTTAAACTTTAAAAAAAAAAAACACAGTCCTGTAGCACATTACCCAGTACTTCAATGTCACCAGTATAGAGAGTGGGGACAGAAAAACTGCATGCAGATTCCAACACCCAGTGTGACCTTGGGTAAATTTTCATTTTTTGAATCTGTTTCTTAACTTGTAAAAAATGAAAATAATACGCTTTCCACATACACCTATAATGAGAATAATGTGAGAAAGGATGAATACTGTTTCTGCAAGGACACATCTGCAAGAGGACCAGGGCAAAATCAGTTATGTGTGCTGCTTTCTTGCTTTCAAACAGTAGGAAAGCTTGGAAAACCTTGAAGAGCAGACACAAGTCTCTAGTAAACTAGGCTCTGAGATATATACTCAAGTTTAAAATCCTACCACCATTATGTAATAGTTTTGGGCAAACCACTTGCTGTCTCTGTGCCATTATTGCCTCATGTAGGGGATGAGACTAGCCACATGCCGGATAGACGTGACTTATGTAGAATACTGGATGGCTCAAGAACGGAGTCTGCATTCCTTCTGACTAGACACTACCTTGAACTGTACCCACATATGACTTGCAGTGTCCTGTTTCCTCAGAGAGGTGGAAGCTCTGTGAGGTTACTGGCCTGCCTGTCTAACTCAGAGCTGGGTAGTTACTGAAGATGCTAAGTCAATGATTTCTTGTCTTTTGAGTGTCACTCAAGACAACTGCTCCCATGATAACCAGTCACCCTTTCTTCAACTGGCCTCACGCATTCCAAAATGGAGAATAAAGAGGAAGTAAGTTCACAGGAAGTACAGGCTTCTCCTCTCGAAATTAAAAGCAGCTAGCCCAGTCAGGGTCCAGACAGGAGAATCAAAATTACACTAGATCTTTCAGCAGAAAAAATTTTATACATGAAACTGATTTCGTAGGTGACAGGAGAAACCAAGAAGCCAACAGGAGATGCAGAAGCAACTCAAAAGATCACAACCACAGAAGCGGCCACCCCTCTTGGGGATCAAGGGATGGTGGGAGGCACTGGACTGACCAGCGCCAGGAGCTGGTGATGTCAGGCTGGAGCTGAAGCCTGGGAGAGCCTTGGGACCTGACCAGGGGAGGCTGGAGCAGGAGGCATGCAGAAGATGCAGCTGCTGCCCTCGTAAAGGGAGAAATGGCCTGATTGCTCCCCTCTTCCTGCACGGCAGCCTCCACCAGTATCTCTCACTGGCCAACCTTGCCCAGAGGCCTGTCGCAAGGGAGCCTGGGAAACAACACACAGCAGGGCAGGGGAGAGGTGAACACACAACCTGTTGACCTGTGAGCAAACGGGTAATGACTGACCCCCCCCCCATCTTTTAATTGAGAGAGAGGGAGAGAGAGAGAGAGAGAGAGAGAGAGAGAGAGAGAGAGAGAGAGAGAGAGAGAGAGAGAGAGAGAACAGTGTGTGGTTTATAGCCACTTAATAGGAATAGGTATCAGCACCAACGTTACTATAATTTTGTGTAACTCTCACTGAAAGTTTATAAAGTCCATTAACGGTGCTATTTTTTACCCATTATCTCAATCTTCACAGCCATGTTAGGAGGCATGGACACTCAATAATTTTATTTTCCTAACAGGGGAGCCAGTTTTGAGAGGTGAAGGGATCCACTTAAGCCCAGTTAGAGAATTTGAACTCAGGATTGGAACCCAGATTTCTGTGAAATCAGCGTCTGCACTCTTAACTGTGGTCCTATTTATTATTTATAGC
This sequence comes from Galemys pyrenaicus, assembly GCA_019455555.1. NCBI lineage: Eukaryota > Metazoa > Chordata > Mammalia > Eulipotyphla > Talpidae > Galemys > Galemys pyrenaicus. The sequence goes on along the minus strand of JAGFMF010011617.1, from coordinate 7,022,365 downwards.
ATGAATCATACTGCTAACAGTAAAAGGGAGGGGACTAGACAAGCTGAACGTGAAACTTGTCATAATTACTGGGAAGATATTTTGAAGACCTACACTTCCAGGGCGGAAAGCCTAGAACAGTCTGTGAGCATTAAGTCTGCCCTTAAGAAAAAGTAGAGATTAATAAAAAATACATCGCTTAATGCAGCTTATAAAAGTCCACGGCGTTCCCTCTTGAAGGCAACCGGGTATTTCTGCTGAGAGGATGCCAACTCCAGAGGCCTCTGGAGGCTTGCTGTTTACTGACATCTGAGATGCTTCCACATCTGTTGCCCTTCTTGATTGATGGGCACTTCATTCTGGCACTTCTCCGATGCCAGGCTGGTAAAAACCTTTAGCACTAAGGTCCTCTAAGACAGCCCTAGGTCAGTGACACAGCCTCTTTGTAGAGTTAGTGGTGGGAACCGCTATTCAGGGAAGAGAAATTGAGAGACATACTGGGAATTCCTCAATTACCTCTGGGGCAAGCAACCTCTCCAGAGAGTTATATACCAGGGTGGGAGGATCCTGGACCTGAACTCAAATTTCATTGTCCTGCTGTGGGCACTTAACAAGGTGGTAGGTGGTGAATTTTGTTTCTTCTGTGAAATTTCTATGGAAGAACTTTAAGTTAGTGTTTAAAGGAAGGGCAACTTTAGAATTTGGCAGGGGGACAAAGTCTCTTTTGGAGAACTGTATACTTCGAACTGTGAACACTGTATGACTTGACATACTTCCCAGTTTTGTCTTGGCTGCCTGGAAGCTCAAAGTAATCCCTTTATTTATGGGTCAGAGACCCATAGGCAAAATTTGTCCCATAAATCTGTTTGGTTTGGCACTCGCTGATCCAGGGTTAAAACAATTTCATTTTCAATATCCTTAGGCAGAGTATACACTCTCCAACTTGATACAGAATGAAACCATCTTTTCCTTTGCTGGTATCTTCCCAAGTTTATATGGACTACTACAAGCATATGAATTAGAGGACCCCTAGTCTCGAGCCTGGTGTTTTCTCCTTTCTACATAGGTCTTTACCTGTGAGTTTTGTTTTGCTTATTTTTATTCTGTTTAGTGCTATATTATAAGCTTCCTCAGGTCTTTTATGGAAATGGCATATGAGTAATAAACATATTGTTTTCTTCCCAAAGGAAGGTTGTGGATGATCAATGCAAATAGCTGCATTTCCACTGCAACCCTGGGCTGGTCCCTCCAGATGAGTCACTCTGGCCTGCCCTACCTGTCTTACCTATTAGAGGGCTATCAAGGCTATTAGCCTCAGTTCTATCATTCCCTCAAACAGGAGAAAGGATGAACTTCTTTCTTACGAGCAAGTAAGGGGCCTGGATGTAAGTGGGTCTGCCTCATTTCTAGCACATACTCTGAAAATGAAGTTCGAGGAGCCCTCTGATGCACTGGGCTGCAGGGGACAGGCAGAGGGTGGGCTGGACCCAGGTCAGCTGAGTTTAAAGCCTCCCCCTCCACCACTAGCCATGTCTGTGACCTGAGATCAGCAACTTGATGCCTCAGTTTCCTGTTTTATAGGGGGAGGACACTACCTACTTACTGATCTGCTGTAAAAACCAAATAAATACTGGAATTAGGAACAGTACTATTTTCCAGGTACTGTGCTAAGTGTGCTTTAATTCACAGACTCCTTGCAGCAACTCAGTGGGGCCAGTTAATATGAACACAAGGCCTGAAGAAATGCTGTACCTCGCCCACTCAGGTTCAAACACATAGTTAGGGAGCCAAGGAGGTGCCATCACTCTGGAAGTATAACAAGGTGACTTGGAGGGCTACTCTCTCTCTTCTGCTCTGTCTCGTTTCCTCTTATCTTGATGTCAATGGATCCAACTGACTTACCTTGTTCCACCCCTCCCCACTATGCTTGGCAGGCAGTTGAATAAAACATGACTGAGGCTTCAGTAGTTATTACTAATACTTAGTGAGTTGAGCTGAAATTGAGAGAGATTTGTGTGGGATTGAGGCACATGATCCTGTCTCTGCTTTCAGAGAAGTTACTCCACCGCAAAAAATGTCACACCCCCTCCCTCCCGAGTTCCGATTCCATCACTAGCTAATCCTCCAAAGCCCCATTCAAAGGCTGCCTCCTTGGAAGGCCTTTCTCTGCCCTTGAAACAATGGAAGACACCCCTTTCCTTGGTGTTCCCCTATCCTATCCTACAGCAATTGTAGTTTAAACAAATAATGGCCAACATTAAGTAAACACTGTTTCACTTTACCCGTACTAATATGTTTACTCCTTACAGCACAGAGTTGTAAGATAATGTACCACTGATGAAAATATGATTGTTATCTTTTACAGATGAGGCTCTGAGGCAACAGAAATACTTATCCAAGGTAAGTGGAAAAGCTGTGATTTGAGCCCGAGTCAAATCAAATTTGTCTCTGCCATTACACTTAATACTGCCTTTTTTGTAATTGTATCTGTCTGTGTCTACCTCCCTCCCACTAGACGGGCTCTTGGTGGCTACTGAGATGTGTCTGATTCTTCTTAGTCCTGCTACCCTGCAGGACTGTCCCTGTCACCTGGTAGCTTCCTGCAGATGAACTTTGGCTTAAGGAATGAAGCAGGGTATCTCATCACCTCTTTGTATCAAGGCCAACTATGTGTGCTTTTCCCAGATTCATTCCACTGTCATCTGTCAGCCCAACTATCACAGCCCCCCTATCTCCAGCAGTGGAGGAGAGCAGAAAATGCATCCTGACATTACAGGAAGGACCCAAGTAAAAGGTGCATTAATGGGGGCAAAAACAAGCCAGTGGAGTGATTAATTTGGCCTCCCCTTCAATATTATGTTTACACAAGTTGATTATATAGCACTTAATTACTAATTTGCCCTACTTAAACCAAGAGTGCTTTTAATTTTTAATGAGATAAGGGAAAAAAAGATGCCTTTACTTAGTAAGGAGCAGCTATTTTATTTCCTTCTCTTGTTTTGCCCAGCCAATTAATAACATTTCTAAGGAAATGCATCCCTCTCATGAATTTTTTCTCCCCACATTCTTCCAGACCTCCCGGGTTGAAACAGTGATGGAAACAGACAAGTCCCTTAGAAACAAACTGGCTTCACCTTTTGATCTGGATAGCTGGGCTGGGAAAGGACTTGTAAAGTGGAGTAACGTGGGACTCATTAATCATGCTGATTTTTCAGAGGTTGGGGTACGTCTACTCCAGAAACCATTACTTATTGTTACCAACAAGAGAGAATCACAGCCATGGGTAACCAAACAAGGCGATCTCCTTATAACTCTGTTGTTTCCTGGGTCTTAATGTCATAGTAAGCAGGGTGCTGGCACATTCACTGGAGTCAGACCCAGAGGTGATAGCCGGCTCTGCTACTTGCTAGCTGTTAGACTACAGATCCATTATTGAACTAAGCCTCCCTTTCCAATTAGTAAAAGATGAAAAATCTAACTTGCAAGAATTAAATGTCATTTAAAGAACTTTAGCACATCTCCTGCTCAGAAAAGATGCAGAAAAATGCCCCCCCCTTTTTTTTTTCCTTTTGTCTTTAGCAGAAGCAAAAGGCAGATAAGTAAAAGCAGGGATAAGGGAGTCTCTTTGCAGACTATAGTATACCAGTCACTATCTGCGGGCTGTGGAGTCTGGAGCAGTGCTACTCAAAGCACCTGCAACTCATAGGGCCTTCGCTCTACAATGACAAGAGATACACTGACTCCTTGAGGATGTCTTGCTATGAAAAAAAATTATAATTGATTACATTCTGATTCAATTTCCATGTCCTGATATAAATCTGTAACAAACTATGTACAGACTGTCCCTTGGCCTAGAGACTGTCCCGATCAGCCCAGGCTGGATGATGGTACTGGCCATCTTTATGTGTTCCTCAAGACTTCTCACCCCTTCTCTGGGCCTAGCCAGACTTGTTTTAACAACTACATCAGCATGGTCCCTTGCACTTTGACTTTGTCCAGTCTAGAAATGGGAAGCCTGGCAGTAGATCAGAGAAAGGGGGAGAATGGGGTCAACAGACCAGCTCTCTCCTAACAGGGTCACTGGCAAATCTCCTGATGAGTAGTTTCCACACAGCCCTCTTTTCTGGAAATCTCTTCTCCCCTCACATCTCAGGTCCAACTTTGACACACTCCAGGGCATCACACCTCCCCTTGTGATTTCTCTATGTGCTGGTCCACTATCTTATAAACAATCTCTCTACTAAGCTCGCTAAAGCTGACCTAAATTGAAGCTGCCCTCTGTGGGGGCCTAGACAACCACAGTGATGTTTTAATGCACATTCCAAGTCTAGTCATCTATCTCAGGTACCAATTTTGTAAATAGTGGCAATCACACCCAGCCTTAGAAGAGGCTATTTCCATTTGTGACCGAGTTGTTCAGTTCTTGGCTTGAGGGACCTTGGGTTCTGGTTCCATCGCTTTCTAGCCATTGGCTTTAGTAAGTCACTTATCCTCTTTTACCTCATTTCCTCATTTGTAAAAATTATTATGATAACAGTAGAGGACATTTCCTTACCCTTTCTCCCTTACTTTTTCACAACTCTTAATACAATTCTATATGTTTATTTTTTTTGAGAAACATATGATTAAAGACATGCCACTTAAGTTTCTGAACCCATGGTACTTTCTAATGGTTGATTAGAGTATCAACTACCTCCAGCAAGCAACTGCAGTGATCATATTTTTCTTCTGCATAAATCTCCATTTGTCTCAATGCCACAACCTAAATTTTTTCAGAGACTTCAATAAGACCTCAGTACATTCCACGGTTCTGAATCAAATTTTGTCCAGTGACATATATGTACATGTGTGTACGTGTGTGTGTATAAGTGTAGTCATTTGTTAGGGATTTCCTCCCTCTCCCCCAGTTATAAAAATTCCTGACTTAACTAAGATCTTGCCTTTCTTGTTCTCTTATTTGGTTCTACAATCTAATTTACTGTGTTGAGTATTAATTTCATAGCATAGATATATAATTCATGAGTTATACTAACTAGGGCAAAAGGGAAAAATATCCAAACCATTCATTTCCAATGTATTCCTAAAAGGAAGTTTTTAATGAAAAGTAAAGGCATAAATGATCACCAGAGTAGAGGATTAGGTAGTTATAAGCATTTGCTTCTACAGAATGACAATACATCTGTATTTGTACGAATATGAAATGTTGTCTTGAACATAACAAGTTAAAGATGTAGGTAACTTCATATTGAAAAATACAGCTCTGAAAGCCTTCTAGGTATCTAAAGGTCTCAGTAAATGTTTGTCCATTGCTTGCTCTTATAAACTTGAATTCTTAAATCCCTGAGAAAAAAAATTATATGAGGAGGTGGATATTTGGGATGTTTGTTACCCAAACAAATTAAAGTACTTTTTAAATATCTACCTCAGCAAAAAGTAAATGGGAAGCTTATTATTTAAAAGCAAAGAAAGTAAAACAATACTGGCGAGGAATCAGGTCTCCAAGCAAAAACATTAGAAAACCTCTGAACCAAAAAGAGTACACTTCATATTTTTACTTCTATATGTGATGCTCAACCAAGCAGTGATGACAAGTACATCACTCTGATATTTTCACTAAAGCATTTGGTAAAGGGCAATTGAGTTGCCATATTGGAATTTATTATGGATATGGTTTGATGGCATAAAAAGAGCATAGACTTTGTATCCAGCAATGTTATATGATATTTCCATGCTTCAGAGCTGTCATCTGCACAGAGGGGAATGTTAATGCACCCAAGCGAGGATTCTGTCAATGCTAAGGGACAGGAAGTCACAGAAAAGTAACAGATCTTGTTCTTGGATCACCCTGTCAGGAACAGGAGAGTCAAAAGTTATATATCTTATCTGTTGAAATAATTTCCTAAGATGAAATTTTAAGTTTGAGCTAATATTTGATTTTTATATCCAAGGGGCCATTTATTCTGCAAGTTGGATTGGAACAAGGAGATTTATAATTGATCAAAATCTGATTTTGTTGTCATCTTTTTTTTTTTTTTTTTTGAAAGAGCAATTCTAGAAAAGATAAGCATATACAGTTAACCATACATGGCAACAAGTATAATGAATGTTAGGGCTGTGTTGTAGTCTTAATTTAATCCTTCTTTAAACTATTAATTGCCCTTCCAGGCTTTTTGGTTCACTGTCGATAGGGCATTGACATATGGAACAGGACACTCAAAATGCAATCAGAAATCAGAATCTATTTAACTAGAAACCAGAGTCTCATATCTCCAGAAACACATGCTTCAAGCAGCAAAGGGCAAAAGGCTACTTAAAAAAGTGGGTAATATCAGGACCATATGTGAAACGAACAGGATTATAGGAGGATGGAGAGTGAAAGCTAAATGGAACTGAAATCCACAACAAATGACTCCGTGTACATAAGAAATCTGAGCCTTGAATTTTCATGCACTATTGGTGGGACTGTACAGTGTTAATCTGTCTCAAAAATCCTAAAAGTAGGGCAAATTTTTTGACTAAACAATTATACTCCCATAACTTATTTTATAGCAATTATTTAGGGTGAGTACAAAATTTTAGTTACAGGGATATTAGTTGCAGCTTTCCCAAAACAACAGAGGCAACTTAGATATTCAAAACTAGGGGACTGGTAAAATAGGGTATGGTTCATTCTATGTTACAGAAAATAGTGCAGCCTACAAAAATGATAAGGACATTTGCATAATATTTTGCCTGGGGGACAAAGAACACAAAACCATATGCATTGTATGGATACATTTTTGTAAGTTTTGTAACACATTTTTGTTATGTATAAAAAGACAAAAATGATAAGCCCAGAATTCTAAATATCTGTTATTTTAGGGTAGTAAGATAAGTGTTTTCATCTTTTTCTTTCTGTTCAGCTGAATTTTATTTCTTCTCCAAAGAACAAGAATGATTAATGGAATTTTAGGGGAAAAAAGCAAAAATATAATTAAATGCACCAGGAAATTTTGTAGTTTCATATTTCTGAATATCCACTATATTTCAGTCTTTCCAAACCTTCAGAAACTGAAGTCATGATAATTGGCTTTACTTTGTAAAATGTAAAACTGGTATTTATGGTGACAGAAAGCTAAATAGAATTAAATATCACAAAAGTTGACTCTCATCAAATAAAATAGAATGTAGACTTCATATATAAAAACCACAGGCCTTGAAACGCATAATATGTGATGAATATAACTCACACTAAATGAAGTCAACTTTGTGAAAAAGAATAGAAGGAGATGCCTCAGCTAAGCAATGAGGTTGTCTGCAGAGGCTGACCTTAATGGCAGACCCCTGTGGTCAGCAGGAGAGTTTATCTTGTGGGCACACATTATAGATAGGGTCGAGTCATAACAGCTCTCAACTGGCCACTTACACGTATTGGTCTGTAAGATGCAGGCGTCTGTCTGGAACAAGACAGGTGATGTTGATGTCCTGTCAGTGCCTTGCAGAGGTGGCAACCCTCATACCACGGGAGGATGAAAGTGTTTGATTAATTGGTTGATTCTGAGGCCTTATTTTCTTTACATCGGTACTCCCTTAAAAAGATTTGCTAAATTCATTTTGATCTCTTGCCACTGTGTCTCTTTTTTGAAATCTGCTTTAGATGATCCTCCCCCTTTTTTTTCAAGGAGAAGAGGGGTATCAAGATAAATAGCAATGTTAACATTAAGAGCTTATTTTGCATAGAAATTCCTGGAAAAAAAGCTATCTTTTAAGATAAAAAATTAACGGAAAGCTAATGACAAATGCAGGGAGCCTGAAGGAAGCAGAGTGAAAAAGTCATTTTATATTTACACCTCTTTGCCATTTGATTGAGCTATTTCTCTCAGCATTTTAAAAATGTTTCTTATGTATCCTTTGCATTTTTTTTTCAGAACCTCTACTCTCTGTCCTTAGAAATGTAAGCATGTTGATATTTCATAAACTCACTCTTTTCCAGTTTGATCAGTTTCCAGGGTCTCAGGCCGACAAAGTGATATGGGATGCTCCCAACTTCTAATTATAATTACTTTGCTTTCTAGGATATTCAGAATTAGAGAGGATTACTTGTGAGTGTGGGAAGGGCCAAGGAGCACAGGGTGATTTTCTGGGAATGGGGGTGGGGCCAGATAGAAAGGTCACAGAGGTCCAGGCTGCAAAGGATCCCACACTTCTAAGAATAAAAGGAAGGTCAAACTCGCTTCCTTTTTGATAAAGTTGATTCTTTCTAACCATGAGTAGGGAATATCTTTCCATTTCTTCATATCTTCTTCTATTTCTTTTAATAGTGTTTCATAATTTTCTCTATATAATTTGCTTCTTTTGTTAGGTTTATTCCCAAGTATTTGATTTTTTGGCCTCAATCGTGAAGCAATCTATAGATTCAACACAATACCAATAAAAAATCTCAATGAAATTATTTAAGGAAATAGACCAAATATTGATGAAATTCATATGGAGACACAAAAAACCCCGATTAGCCAAAGCTCTAGTTAAGATAAAGAAGAATGGGGGAATCACATTCCCAGACTTCAAACTCTACTACTAAGGAATAGTAATTAAAACAGCTTGGTACTGGTATAAAGACAGACACATAGACCAATGGAACCACATAGAAAGCACAGAAGTAAAACCACACAACTATGGACAACTGATCTTCGACAAAGGAGCAAAGAATCTGCAATGGGACAAAGATAGCTTAGTCAATAAATGGTGCTAGCAAAACTGGTCCACCATATGTAAAAAAATGAAGTTAGACCATTATCTCACACCATGTATGAAAATCAACTCAAAATGGATAAAGACCTAAAGGTAAGACCCAAAACTATAAAGTATATAGAGGAAAACATAGGTAAAACGCTGCAAGCCATACATCTCAACAGCATCTTCGAGGTGGCAGTCCCCAAAGCAATTAAAAATGAGAGTGAAGATAAACAGGTGGGACTACATCAAGATAAAAAGCTTCTGTATAGCAAAGGAAACATTAAACAGAACAAAAAGAAACCCCACTGAATGGGAAAGAGTCTTTGCGCTCCACACAACAGACAAGGGTATGATCATAAAAATACACAAAGAACTCATGAGACTCAAGAAAATCAAAGCAAACAACCCAATCAAAAAATGGGCAGAAGAACTTAAAAGACACTTAACCAAAGAGGATATACAAATAGTCAACAGGCATATGAAAAGATGCTCAACATCTCTCATAATCAGGGAAATGCAAATTAAAACCACAATGAGGTACCAGTGGTAAGAATGGCATACATCAAAAAAACCAACAACAATAAATTCTGGCGAGGATTTGGAGAAAATGGAACTCTACTACACTGCTGGTGGGAATGCAAGTTAATCCAACCACTATGGAAGGCCGAATGGAGGTTCTTCGGCCTACTAGAGATGGAACTACCATATGACTCAACAATCCCACTCCTAGGGATCTACCCAAAGAACACAAAAACACAGATCCAAAAGAGTACCTGTACCCCCATGTTTATTGCAGCACTATAATCGGTAAGACCTGGAAACAGCCCAAATGCCCAAAAGTAGAGGACTGGATCAAGAAGATGTGGTATATATACACAATGGAATACTATTCAGCAATCAAAAATAAAAACCTAGGGACATTTATAGAAACATGGATGGAACTAGAAGGAATTATACTCAGTGAAACAAGTCAGAAGGCAAGAGAAAAATATCGGATGGCCTCGCTTTTAGGAGGAATGTGAAAGAACAACAGCCACAACAAAAAATAAAAAAAAAAAGAAAACAAAACAAACAAATAAACAAACAACAAACAAAAAAAAGACAAGAGAAAGCTCAAGGAAATGGGCAATCATAACCAAAAACAAACAAACAAACAAATAAAAGCTCAAAAGATCAAAGATAAACCCAAGGGACCATGGGGGTGGGCGAAGGGAGGGGAGGGCAAAGATGGGGATGAGGGCATAAAGAGCATAAGGGACTGAGGTGGTGGTGCATGGGTGAAATGGTGGTGGGAACCCCATGGGGACTATAAACGATCTATAGATTTTTAAATCTAATAAAAAAAAAAAACTCGTTTCCTTGAGTCCCCTCCCCCTTACTGAATGCAATAGCTAGACTTTTACAATGAAAGTGGCTCTCTGTGGTTTCACTCCATTTCATTAAGCTGCAGATACAAGATGATGCTGACAATACACTTGTCTCGCTGACTAGTGCAGACAGCTTCGTAAATTACTAAAAGTAGAATACCATTTCTGGAGAGGGATAATTCATTAAGATATTATTAGTTATTCCATTCCTTAATGCATTCTATTCTTTAATGGATGGCTATATCAGTACTCTTGTTTCTATGTACAAAAAAAATAAATCAGTGGGGTAAGACTAAAGCAAATTTCAACAAAAAGAGACTGTACAAGAGATCAAAATGATTTTAGCAAATCATTTTAAGGGAGATACCATTTTAAAGAAAATAAGTTCCCAGAATATTGAAAAGGTAATAGTAGAAAGACTTCAAATGCCTAAAGGAAGGGAAGGCAGGAAAGGGGGGTAGGGAAGAGAGGGAAAAAGAGACTATAAGGTGAAAATAAGAGTGGATAAAAGAATAGGTGGTAGAAGCTAAGAGTTGTCAGCGGGCTTCAAAATTTGGAATAGCAATGGATCTTGTACTTATGGGTCTTTTCCATTAACACCCCACTGGAAAATTCCATCCACTAGTCCTTTCCCTCCATCTGATAAAAGTTCACCAGAATTGAAATACATAAAAGTTTGCAATAGCTGAATTTTAACCTACAACTCTAAGTCCTTTGATCCACTGGCATCACTAATGGAATTTATAAATGGCTCTACCTCTGGCTTAAGTCATCCAATCACATGCCTAGGAAACTGGGAAGCTCTGATCTTTAGACACAGAGGCCTCTTGCTTAGGTCTGCAGACCAGGTCCTCTGGACTCCTCGGCTCTGCTTCTTCATCTGGAGATGACTCTGTCTGGGTCTACCAAAGTGCATCTAGAAAAGTAAAATCCTCCATCTAAACCCCAAATGTATGGTCTATGAAAAGACATCTGGCCAGTGGGAATCACCGAATTGCACAAAGGAAGTGGTCAGTTTTTATATAAAAAGGAGTGGCAGGCACCTATAGACAAAGGTAGGATTTGTGAAGTTCAAAGAAAGAGCTGTACTGAAGTTCAGGCTGATAAACGTAATTCACAGGGAGGAAGCAATTCTGTTGCACTTTAATTTGTCAGAATCCTGAGCTGATCCGCGGGCCTGGGGCACATGGTTGGCACCTCTTCTTTGGAGAGGGGACAATGAAGTCGGTTTATGTAACTTATATTTCCAAAGCAGTTTTAAACATAATCAAAATAGCAATGTTAATAATTATGCCTGGGGCTCATGGAGGTCTCCAGTGCTATCAAAGGCCCTTAATCCGTACAATTGTACTTGTGTGCCAGCTCTTATTTATACATTTTTTAAAAAGGAAATAAAACAAGCACTTGCACATGCAGGCACTATTGTCTGAGAATATACAATAAGCAAGCCACAGAAATTAAGACTATGCAGATTTTTCTCAGGCAGGTGATTAGATTTTATAAATGTCTTCTAGAAACAGGCAGTAGGGCACATATTTCCTTGTGCTGAATAGGAGACATTAACTTGTCTTTCAGACATTGTGAACCCTGCAATTGCCATGCAGGTCACCAATTCCAATATTCAATCTGACATATCTTAGGTTTTGCTTCTGAAGAGTAATGGAAAATCTCATGAAGTGAAGGTGCAGGAGATGCAATCCACACTGAGTGTGGTCTCAATGGGCAATGAAGTGCCCTAAGTCATGGAAGCTGCATCTCATCACACTACTCTCTGTGTGGCCTGTAGACTATCTCCTAATTGGTGACCAGCAATGCTGCTTTTCAGCAGATAATGCCTTCACATATTTAAGATGTCAAAAAAATTAAATAAAAAATAAACTAAAGAAAGAATGAAAATCAATATAAAATAAAGATCCAGAGAGACCTTAGTTTCCATTTTGCTTCTGTCCTTAGGGAAAATTATTTAAAATCTTTCTGTGTTTAGGTTTCTTCATATAAACACAGTGCTAGAAATATCTACTCCATAGGCAGGGAGAGTATCCAAATGTAATGAGGTGTCTTAGTCTAACTGGGCTGCCATCACAAAAACAACAGATTGGATCTGATAGACAAATGTATTTTCTTATGGCTCTGGATGATGGAATTCTAAGATCAAGGTACCAACCTGGTAAGGTTCTGGTGACAGCCCTTTTCCTGGCAGAGGCTATCTTTTCTCTGTGTCCTCACATGTTAGAGAGACAGAGAGGGAGAGAGAGAGAGAGAGAGAGAGAGAGAGAGAGAGAGAGAGAGAGAGAGAGGGAGAGAGAGAGAGAGAGAGAGAGAGACAGAAACAGAGACAGAGACAGAGACAGAGAGAAAGAGAGAGCACAAACTTTCTAGTATCTCATCAAGGCACCATCTCACCACGAGGGTCGAACCTTCATGACCTCATCTAGCCCAAATCGCCTTCTTTTTCTTTTTTTTAAAAGATTTTATTCATTCATTCATTCATTCATTCATTCATTCATTTATTTGTGCATGCATGCATGTAAGAGCTGGGGTATAAGCCAGAGGTGTGGGGGTGAGAGGATTCACCAGAGACAGAGTGGGGAGCAGAACAGGTAGATCTAATGAAATACACTGCTGAGGGGAGCAACAGATGAGGCAGGAGAGGTCTGCCACGCCATGTGGGTCCCCTCCTTGGCCAGAGAGAGAACTCATGCTGCAATGGCTGGTGATAGCTTGATAGCACTGTGTCTTTAACTCTGGGCCACCAGGGAGGCCCCCAAATTACCTTCTAAAGGCTTCAACTCCAAATACTATCACATAATAGTATTAGAACTTCAATCATGAATTTTGATGGGACATAAAATATTCAGTCCATATTATGAGGTAAACCTATGGGGGGCCTTAGTAAGCATTGGTACTGTTTTACTTCAGCTATTATAATTTGTTCTAGGAAGGATAAGATGTCCTGTTTTGTGAACATCTTTGTGAGTTGATATATCAAAATTAATTATTGACAAGTCTTGGTATTTCAACAGTAAATATCTCCAGGCGGTGTTTTAAGTAGAATATCCTGAGGTTGAGAATTAAGTGTGACAATCTTTGTCTAAAATTTTCAGTTAAAAATCCACAAGCATTCATGAATGTGTACAAGTCTTTGCAAGATATTTCACAGGCATTCATTGCAGTATATAGTATACCGTACTATATGTATGGTATATAGTATATATGGATACATACCAAAACAGGGTACAAAGAACAGATACCAGAATCAGATTTCTATTTTTGTTGGATCCTAACAGTGTACCTTAAATTCTGTAATCTTTCTAAATCTCTGTTGTCCAGGTAGGTTGTTATAGGTGTCAAGAGGATTATATGAAAAGCACCCAGCATAGTTTTTAGTACCTAAGAAGGTCACAATAAGTAATTACTAGGTTACTGGTGCAAAACATGGCTCTAGTTCTGATCTTGAGACCTTGAGCCAATTATGTAAGCTCTCTGGTTCTCAACTGAGCAAGTATTTCTTGAGCTGTCAGTTGAGAGTTTGAAAGGCTTTTTGGTTCTGGGTCTTACTAGCTGTTTCCAATTTAATTTCTTATGCTCCAGGTTCCTCAACTATAAAATAGGAACACATAGCTATTATAGAACTAAATATGACTCCAGAGCCTGTGCGCTCAGCCAGTACCTATCCAGCATCTTTCCTTTTTGGTAACTCTGTTGTTAATACTGGTGTTTTATCACTCAAAGTCTCTCCATAAAACCCATGTGAGAAACACGTTTTGCAATTTGGTGGTAGGAAAAGCTTTGTCTCCCACAAGAGTGTTTCCTCTTTCTGAAAGTAAGAATTATGAAACGTATCATGTGTTCTTTTTTGTCTTGGCTGCCAGGAAGCTCAGAGCCAAACTGTGTATTCAATCATCACCACCAAGTTGTTTCCATCTTCCTATGTCTTTGTTCCTTATTTTCCCTTTGAATTCCTTTTGTGCTAACATTTTTATTTGTGTCTCTTGTTGTCAGAGACCTTCCAAGGTGTTTAATTTTCAAGAAAAAGTTAAGTTTTGAACATTCTCTATTTCACTTGCTAAAAGAAAAATGGTCAAGTGGAAATTTAAAAGAATAATTTAAGAGCTGTATTAAAGAGGAAAAACCAAATCAACAGAAAAAGAAAACAACCAATACTAACAGAGTCAACTGAAATGAAAACTGCAATAAATATGTCTACGGCTGGAAATGTTTGTGTTTTCCCTGGCTGGACCCTATCATTTCTTAATTACATCTTGTGTGTATTGTGCAAGATGAGAGCTGTTGTCAAGAGGAAGGACAGTCCCAGACAGGGCAAGGACATGGTCTGCCCCTTGGTCCTTACTTACCTGTACAGAAGAGAAATCCCCCGAGGCACAGGCACCCAGAATAGCAGCACCCAGGAGAACAGACTCCACCTCTTGTGACAGGACCACAGGCATGCCTGCGCAGGATAAGGCCACACCTTGGTTAGGGAGCTGGCTGGGGATAGTGTGGGGAGCCAGCAAATAACCACAGCAACAAAACACTTGACCTGAAGGCATCAGTGGACAACTCCTCCCCACCCCCTGCAGGTCCTGTTCTTTAAGATGACCTAGCTCTAAAGGATTTCAGTGCTTATGCTTGCTGGCACAGTAGCCAGAGCCCCGGGAGAGCCAATACCACATGGATCCACTCATGAGAGCTACTGGCCCTGGTTTTCCAGGCTTCCGCTAGCTCTACCTGGCATTGGGTTCAGTTCAACAAGTAATTGTTGGATGGCTGAGCCCAGGCAACAGAGAAGAATCTGACTCTGCCCTGCTATTCATGTCTCAAAGAGGAGACAGATGAGAAAGAGATAAAGGCTATGTAGGGGTTGGTTCTCTGAGATGTGGTAAGATAAGGGAATCAGTAAGAGAGGGGATGATGAGTCCTTCCAGAGGCTTCCTACTGCTTTCAGACACAAACCACAGCCTCCCATGGCTGACAAGGCCCTCCAGAATGGGGACCGCTTCTCCCCCGGATCTCCTGCTCTCCTCCCACACTGTCCTGGCTCCTTGCTCTTTCTTGAGTCTGCTTTAGGGCCTTTGCCTGTGCTGTTCCTTCTGTCCAGTCACTTTCTCCCAGACATCCACAGGCTACTCCCTTTCTTTCCTTCAAGTCTTGGCATACACATCTTCTTCCCACCGACCACATGATTTAAAATGACAGTTCTCCCCCATGCCCCCCATCTGTTTCCACATGGTTGCCTGACACCCCATGCCTGGCTTGTCTGTTTCTCCTGTTTCCCTGCTAGAACAGAAACTCCATGAGGGCAGGGGTTTTGTCCGTGGCTGAATCCCTGCGATGGAGACTGGTATCAGCACCCAAATGATGAAAGAAAGCATTTCTGGGGTGGGGAGGGGGGTGTTACATAGTGGAGGTGGGGATGAAGCAGGCATTGAAAGGAAGAGCAGGGCCATCCAGGTGGGGAGGAGCACTCTACATGCCAACTCCCAAGGTTAGGACTTGTGGTGTGTTCAAGGTTAGCAGAAATACTTTCAAATTCTAGGATTTTACATGTGTGTATGTAATTTTAAAAAAAACTGTGTAAACACAAATATATTTGCTAATCAGGAGATGGCAGCAAACTCCACAGAGGTAGGCTTTGTGACTGGTCTATAAAATCTCTCTCAAGACATATGAGATGCTTTTCCAGACTAGATTTTTTTCTCCTTTTCTGGGAAGACTTCCCTGATAGCCTTCTCTGCACTGCCACAACATCACTCACCCTTCTGCTCTGGGGCTGGTGAGCTGCCCCAGTGTCCCAGGCAGAGGGACAGGGAACAGGATTTCCACACACCCCAGAGGCTTGGAAACACCAAGCCTGACACTGCAGGGCCAGCAGCCCAGACTGTTGACAAGGTGTCACGTACAGTGGAGTCTTGTGGGAAAGACTCAAGCTTAGGTTTGCCTCCTAGTCCCATTAGCTCTGTGTCCTTGAGCAAGCCATTAAAACTCTAGCCTCAGTCTCCTCCTGCATAAAATGGCGATCAGACCTATACACAGGTTTGCTGTGAGGCTGAGAGGGCACTATGGGTCTTAGCACATCTTCCGGCCTAAGGTGGCTGCCACTGTTAGGATGCATATATGGGGAGGGGAGCCCCCTATGTGCACTTCACCAGCACTAGAAAGAGCTGTGAGGAAGGGATGGGGCAGGTGCTTGTCACCCACCTGTAGGGGAAGGATAGATGAGGCCTCACTGAAGGGCTCACTGAAGGGCTGAGCTCACTCAAGAGAGAACATTTCTTGCCTCAGCAGAACCCAGGCATCAAGCAGATGGCAGGGTGACGCCCTCGACTGGGTGACTTTTAGAAAGCAGCACCTCCCAATGCCACTCATCCATAAGTCCCTCCTTATACTTCATCAACTGTTCTCAGCAAGGAGGCGCCGCCCTTAAGAGCTGAACACCAGTGTGAAGCCAGGGAATCCACCATCACTCTCACGTGCATTCCAAGGGGTGCTGGAACCAGACTGCCAGGGCGAGTCCTGGCTTCCTTGCCCACCTGGCTGCATGATATTAGGCAAGTCACCTAACCTCTCTGTGCCTCGCTTTTCCCGCATACAAGATAGGGTTACAAGTCCACCTATCTCAAAAGGTCGTTGCAAGGATTGTAAGTGCTTTCTTAAGCAAGTCACTTTTTTTTTTCTTTTATTAAAATATTTTAAAATTTACATATACTTGCCATTAATTGTAATCCCCATGTATTCCCCATCACCATCTCACC
>JAGFMF010011617.1:6975214-7005065 GCA_019455555.1 Galemys pyrenaicus | reverse complement strand
TGAGGAACCGCCATACTGCTTTCCATAATGGTTGGACCAGCTTGCATTCCCACCAGCAGTGTAAGAGAGTTCCTTTTTCTCCACATCCTCGCCAACATTAAGCAAGTCACTTGAAACTAAGCTCGGCCAACAGAAGGCACTAAATTAGTATTAGATGTTTTCATTCTTCAAATGCACATTATGTCTGCAGTCTCCCCTCACCCACATGAGTGGAACCAACTCACTGCTGCCTTTTGCCCCTCAGGCCAACCCCACCTCTCCCCTTCCCAACCTGCTCTAGGTCTCAGAGACCGGTCTATGCGGCCTGCACCCCGGGTCTCCTTGCTCCTGTCTCAGGCTGGTCACCTCCCTGCCCTGACTCCTACAAAGGGAGGGTGGTGATGACCGTGAGTAACCCCAGGGTGCTGCCTGGCAGCCCGCACCCTGCTCACACCTCTGTAAGTACAGCATTTATTAGACTGTTCTCCAGGAACTCCATTCAGGTGTGTCATCGCTCCCCTGTCTGGACCTGACTGGTACTGACACCTCTGTCCCCAGGGTCCCTGTACTCTCAGGACTTGGGTGAGCGCCCTGAGTTTACTTTCCTGCTGTAATTGCCCTCTCCTCTAGGCAGGGTGTTATTCTTTGCAGCCCCAAAGGAGCTCAGAAAGAGCTTGTGAGTGAATAAGCACAGGGACAAGGGACTTCAGTAAGGGATGAGATAGGAAGAGGGAAACCCCTACTGAAACTGCCAGGGCTGAAAAACAAGACTTAAAAGGAGGAACATTTAGTCCTAAGTCAGTGGGGGAAACCTATAATTAGTCAGTATACACCAAGTATTTCTCGAAACCACAGGTAACTAAATGCCCAGGGAACAGGAGGCTCCTCCTCATGGAGAGGACATTCCCCAAGCTGGCCAAGAACAGCTGGCTCCCCCTGCTTGCAGGGAGCAGGCTGTTCCCCAAGTGGAAAGGATTTGTTTAACAAAATAATCAACTGCATTTTTTTTTCAAAGGCACCTCCTTCTTTTTGGCATGGGACTGCCTCAAAGGGGAAAGTAAATTAATATTTATTGAACAACTAGTTTGAGTCAAACACAGAGCTATGTGCTCAAAAGCTCACAGGAATTTAATCCTCAGCACAATCCATAGGAAGGAAATAGTATTATTTCTGTCTTTCCGAAGAGGGAAGCGAGGCTCAGAGAGGTAAAGGAACTTGCCCAAAGTCACAGAGCTGGCCTCCCACTCTTTTCAAAATACCATACTATCTCCAAAGAATCTTCCAAATTCCTTGTGTTTCTCTATTCCTTAGAATTATATACCAGATCTATGGTCCTCTCTAAATCTTGCAAGAAAACTAGAGTAATTACTATGTTTAAGGGCCCTGAGATTCTACCTAGACACCCACTGCCTGTGTACGTGTCTTTTATAGGCACAGATGCAAATGTGTTCTTTTTTCTGAGTGCTGGGTGAGGGAGAGGAAGAAGGCAGCTCTGCCTGGAATGTGAACTATTTTATCTGATGCATTAATGAGTTTAGCAGAACCCAGAGCATTTAAAGGCAGATGCACTTTGCCATCACTTGTCAGTCACAGACTTTGCAAGGCAGAGGAATTCCAGGCCAAAGAAAAGGTCCCTTTGTCTGGAACTGTAACTGGTCCATAGTCAGAGACAAAGGGTCCAGTTTCAATCGGAATTCATATAACGATTAACAGCCTTTTCATTCAACAGCTTGAAGGAGAACAGTTCCCAAAGCAGAACTTTCTGAGAAGCCACTGCACCCCCTGCTTCTGAGTCAACTCAAGGGTGTGAGGCCTGGAAGGAGACCCATTTTCACAAATGTCAGAGCTGCAGAGTCCAGCCAGGGCCCCAGGGTTACAGGGGTTGCCCTGTACTGAGGCCCTTTTTCTGATCCCTGGGTGTGTTAGCCAATACTGATTTTATCTGTATCCAGGTAGGATGCCTCTGAAGCTACTGAAAGGTTGGGAGTTGGAAAGTTCCTTGCAGGTCAGATTTGAAGTCTGAATCTTATCTGATCCAGCTCTCTGAGAAACCTAGACAAAATGTAGTTATGGTGTTTCCTCAGGGAAAAATAAAAGGTCATCTTGGTTCCTTTTTATATCTTTCCTCTTTCTGACTTAGAACAGGCCACTTCTGTAGGTTTTAGATGCGCCTGGGGTGGGAAATCAGCACCAAATGGTTAGTTACAAAGTGGGCAGAAGAGTTAGGAAACTTGGGTGGGCAGCCCTGAAGAGGGGATGTCGGGCCTAGACATACCTGAGTTACAAGCCTGGCTCTGTCCCACTGCTGTTGACTTTGGACAGCCAGTTTAATTCACCACCCTGATCCTCAGTTTCCCTTATGCACCAATCACTACCTGCGTCGGTGTGTAAGGATTTCATGCATATAGACTGCTTCACAATGACACATGTTTGAGCCTGGTTAAGGGCAGGAATTTCTATATTTAATTTCCATGTTACCCTGACACTTTGTGATTTTTATACTATCCCCTGGCTCATGCATCGGTCTACCTGTTTCTTAGCTGGGGATAAGCAACTTATTTAACTGATGCTTGCAAAGTGCAGGGGTCAACTGTGTCCATCATATTTGGTAAAGCTTCCATCCGTGAGAGTCTGCATTGCCTGGAGTGGGCAGGAACTATGATGAACTAAGTCAAGGCAGAGACGTCTGACCTACACAACCACTAGAGCTAAGGAAATCCAGGGAATGCGGTACAGCAAGAGATCGCTATGAATGGAGACCAGTGTGGGTAGGCTCATATCAGGCTGGATTTGGGGCGGTAAGCAGAATCCAATGCCCTCTCTTTTTCTCCCCTTGCTCTGCCCTGGTACTTGTTCATCATGGGATTGGATTAGGAGGGAACACCAGTCCCTAGGAGACTTTGGGGAAAAGGGGGTACAAGGCAAGGGCATAAGCTCCAAAGAGACAAATGCCCAGGACAGTCTTGGCAATGCCAGTAACTCTCCTGCCAATGGGGCCCCTTCCCAAGGGGTCAGGGTTATGTCCTTGGGATCTAGCTCTGATGATCCCTGATTCTGATGAGCTGAGAAGAAATCAGAGGACTTCAGGGTTTTAGTGCTCAAGTTCCTATCTACAGACAGGCCCATGATTTGCACCACAGCTGGGCTCTGCAATTACAGGTCCAAGCCAGGGGCAGGTACCCTAATGTGCTAGCAAAGTACACTGCTTTTCTCACCCACAGCTCTTGCCACACTTTATTTAATGCATGTGCTTGCTGTCTGCCTTCCTCAAATGACCTTGAGCTCCTTTGGGGAGGGATCAGGTCTTACTCATCTGTGATTCTTCAATATGCCCCAAAATGCGTGAAGCAGAAGAGATAACTCAAGCCTGCTAGGTAAACGCTGAGTTAAGTAAGATATGGCCCTTATGACCTCTCTTTTTTCATTTCTCATCTTCAGTCAATAGTTGTATTTGCATAGAAATCAATTGCCCAAAGGAAGATTTCATATTTATCTAAAGAAAAAAAATGTATTTTTAACATGGATATTCAAAATAACATGGCACACCATCTACCTTCCCCTATTCCCAGCCCTGTCCAGATTCTGCCCATATGCCCATTTGCTACCATGCCTAAAGTGGTCTCCTCTCCTCCTCATTAGACTTACCATTGATGTCCGCATGCATTTGCACAAAGAGGGGGTTCTTGCTGAGACCTCCACACAGGAAAAGAGTGCTGATTGAGTGCCCTGCAGCCTCCATGGCCTCTACAATGAGGCGGGTCCCAAACTGAGGGGGAAAAGCAGGAGAAAGCATCAGCATAGTTGCACAGGAATTGATGGGTGCATTTACCAAGTTGGACCCGGTGCTGGATACCAACCCTAGAACTTTCAGCACACTACGTCAGGATCTGGGGGGAGTTTATGTTGTTATCGGTGACACGGTTATTTTAGCTGCAGAGAGGTAATTCCAACCCGAGCTTGTCCAACTCCAAAATCTTCATGACTATACCTTTTGCTTCCAAGGGTAATGATACAACATTGACAATGTGAACAGTTGATATGAACACAGTCCTTCACACAAGTATTTGTTGAGTGTCCATTGTGGCCCAGGTCCTCCGTTAGGTACTAGGAAAGGAGTGATGGGCCACACTGACCTGCAGTTAATGGTTACTGGTCCCCAAGTCAGTTTCCCTTCCATAAATAAGAACTAAAGAGGTCTGATCTTTGGAAAAGTATGAACAAATTCTACAGCAGACATGGAAAGTGGGTTCTGATTGCCAAAGAATTGAGACAAAGTCTTCATACAGCAAACGGCTAAGCTGACCTTCATTATTACTTGAAATCAGGGACTGTCTTTCTAGTAATCTGACTTCCAGAGCCAGAATCCATTCCTTCAGTCAATCTCTGAAGATCTGGGATGATGCAAAAATCATGGTTGGCTCCCTGGTTGGCTCAGGGTTTCCTTGTGTTTTCATATCTTCTTAAAATACTTATTTTTGTTTACTAAAAATGCTTGAGAAACAAATTCTACCATAAGGTCATTGAAGTGAATTTTAACATACAAATTTTTTGTTTTAGCTAGACTATTTGAATAGTTAAAATCATAATTTATTTGGAAATTGAAGTATTGGAAAGTCATAAATCATACTTCTTTGGAGGTAAGGATTAAAATAAAAAAGATGAACTGTGAAATGATCTTAGGATATAATCACATGATAATGTTTGAAAAAGGGGCTCAGGAGTGAAATAAAGCAGAGGGTGTTCTGGTTGGGAGAGTGAGCATTCCTGGGGGTTGACAAAGTCCCAGGTGTGGACAAAGAGCAGTTGCTGAGGCAGAAGGAGAAAGTCAGGGGCATAAGGAGGGCAAGGATCTGGAGGTCACAGGTGGTGTTGCCAGTGAGAAGGCAGAGCTGGGGCTACAAGGAAGATGAGAACCATATCACACATTTAGTAAAGATGGTGTAGCTAGAAAGATGTACCCAAGTTCACAGAATAGAAGGCAGTTTATCCTGAGGGTATGCAGTATCAGAGGTTTAACCAAAGTAAAGGAGAGGGTTTTGGAAGCCCTCAGGATGTTCCCTGTCCCCTACCAGGGGTGGGATGTAGAACTGGGGGACCTCCTTTGACAAAGCTGTCTGCAGTTATCTGCCCAGTGTACAGGGTGCTCCAGGGATGGAGTGGCTACAGGGGCTCATGGAACATGAAATCCTGATTACTGTGGAGGAAATGATGAGGGACAGGGGCAATTCGGGAGCAGAAGCACGGCAATTCCAGCCCAGAGGTCTTCAGGGTTTGGTGGTGCCATTAGTGAGTCATTAGTGAATCTGCTAAGAGTACGGATTAGGTGAAACTTGGGCTTCGAAAGATAGCCACAGATGTAGTGTGTTAAAAAAAAAATTAAAACATGTTGTACTGTATAAGACCAGATCCTGCTTATTGAATATGGCTGATTACCCCCAGATGTTCTTTTTTAAGCTTTGAAGGGTCATGAACCCTCTTGAGGATATGATAAAAACCTACTGACCTCTCCAAAAAAGAAAATCCATACAAAGTAGTATTATAAATAATTTCAGGCCTACAGATGCCCTCACATCCACCACAGATCATTTGGTGTCTGTAGATTCCAGAAAATCCTAGTCTACTTCAGGGGTATGTAGGTAGTAGCTATAGTATGGCTTTCATTGAATTAAAAAAACTGAGGATGATGGTATTTGGGCATCTCATTTATTTTTTATATATAATCTTTCTAAGTTTCAATTCTCATTAAAAACGAAACAAAACAAAAAAGGAATAATGCCATTCTTCATTCAATTGAAAATTCTATGATTTGCCAGAAATTTTAATATATCCAAAATTAAAAATGGTCTTAGACTTGATGAAATCCAGTAATACCCACTTTGCAGCGTCGCTGGTGCAGACAGTATAGAAACTCCAGCACATGGAAGGTGTTCTGGTAATTAGCTACATGCCAGGAACTTGGTTGTGAACTCTAATGTCACCTCTAACCTTATGACAAACTCTAAAACTGCAAAATGTTATCCCCATTAAGAGTCATATAAATTGCCCAAGGTCAGACAGTCAGTATGTGGGGGAAGGGTAGCTGCCTCCCAGTACGGTTGGAAATACCATGCAAAATTGATATTTCGAAAACCAGGGACCCGGGACACACATGATTAACAGGGCTGAGAGGAGAGTAATACAAAGCACATTGCCTGGGAAAAGGGAGGAAACACTCAAACAAGAGGCACTCCCTCGAGAGTGGCTGTGACAGCCATCTCTCCCCCATGTGGCTTTGTCGGCTGGATTTCCCACTTGGGCTGGCGGTTAGTTACAGGGCATTCCCATCCTCTGTCCCACACTCCACTCTGAAAAAGCTCCACCCTCCTTAACCGCCCCTGCCAAAGGGCTTTGTGCTAAAATGATTTTGTGCTCACCTTTCTGGAAAAAATGTTTTCACAGAGAAATTTAAATTAAAATTAGGCCATTCCATTGGGAATGTACAGAGCCAAATGCAAATTGAGAGACTTCAAATGCAAATAGTACCTTTTAAGGGTCTGTTCAGAAAAGAAAACTATAGATGAACAGGCTATGGGTAAACTGGGTGTTTGACAGGTCTTTCAATTAAGTGTGATCAAGAGAGAATTTTTACTTCATGGACTGTTTCACACGAAGTTAACTTCATTACAATATCTCTTTAATTTCATTCTATTCCTACAAAATACTATCTACAGATATTACTAAAGAGAGGAATTAATTTAACTTTATTAACAATATATTGGTGCCAGGGCAATATTCAGACCTAAAGAAATAAAAATAATCTTTCAACTTAAATATCCTAAGAAATGATGTTATCAGAATGCTTCCCTACAATGCACATTTCTGCATATAAGATCAGCACAACCAAATATTTTTTGCAAAACAGACTGAACTCTTCCCAATTCAAATGATTCCACAATAAAGCCTTATTGAAAGATCTCTGTTTTAAATTGCCTTCTCTTTGTGTTATTATTAAGGTCATTAAGACAATGGACAGAATAAATATGATAGCTTTTAATACATGTAGGGCCCATTAAATACGAGATTGATTTTCCAAGTGTGTGGCATTTCGGAAAATGTAGCTGGCTCTCCCCTCAACCCCCTGCATTAAATTTAACCTCATGTATATATTATATTCTTGGACTTTTGTTGAGTGTTCTTACCAGGAAGGAGAGCTCTATAAGACAATCTCGGCCAAATTAACAATGTTTTCTAAGTTGTGTCAAGTGAAAACTATTCTTGGGAGTGCCTGAAAGCTTATTTTATCCATGAAGCTTTTACAAATAATCACGGATAAATGCAGCCTAGTCCAGTGTGAAGAATAGAAGCTTGGGAGTGAGACATAAGAGTGAGAGGTTCAAATTCCAGTTCTGCCATGTACTGTTGTCTGCAGGACATGTGTTCCCTGTCTGTGAAATGAGGACAATCCCACCTACTTAGAGGGTTGATGCCCTAAATGCAGGTGGGCAAGACACTAGTGCCTGGCCCAGTGGGGGTGGGGGGTGGTGGTCAATGAAAAGAACAGTCTCTTGATATCGCATTAGTGACGGTGCACTTAGCGCGTCCTATTTGGCCTCGTTCTTTAAGTCTGCCTCTTAACATGGACTTTGTAAACATCACACTGCTTTGATTTTGCAGGATTAGTCAACTCGAGGCAAGCTGATCACTCCACTAAGACTTCTACAAATCAGATAGTTTCTCACTACTCCATATATCTAGTTTTACTTTATTAATTTTTGGGGTCAAATCACAGCTCTCCTATTTATAAGTGGCATGAAACTAAGCAAGTTAATTAGCCTTACTGAGGTGTAGGCTTCTAAACTGTAGAATGGGGATTATATTAATAATTACTTCATAAGGTTGAGTCAGATAATGTTCGTAAAATATTTAGCACAGTGCCTGGTACAAGATACCCCAAATCCCTATTATTTATTATTATTATCACCATGATGATAAAAAGGGGTCACTAAATAATTATATTTACCATAGATGTACATTTCTTGTTCTTTTTGCTTTGCTCTTCTTTTTAGATGTACACTTTTGATCTCCCTTTTCATCTTACTATTCATTTTATCCATTTCGATAGCTGTCAGAATTGTCTGTTTTTGACCAAGTTCCCATAAATAACACAGGCTGATAGATTTCACTGAACTGGCCAAGCTATTAAATCAATAAAACAGTTGCTTTAGGAAGATACAGTCAAACTGGCCCATAAACTAAAAGGATTGTTTAATGAAGCTGACTGATCTGTACTCTGTGTAGCTAACTAAAGACTGTATATTCTGTTAGTAGTTGGGAAATTCTGCTCTCTTATCAGATCCACAGACACCTGAACAAATTTGAACATAAGAAAAAGCACATTTGTTGGTGATAACATCTACTTAGCATTGTTGGGGAAATCTACATAATTCTATTATTTGAAGCAATGAGGTTATGAAAATTGTTATGTGGAGAAACAAAATACCTGAATAGCATGTAAATATGTCCATATAGAATTAACAGACAAACAAACAAAAAGTTTAAATAATTATGGTCCAGAAAAACAAATTTTGAATCAGAATTTAGTGAGCTGACATTCCTTTTTGTTAGTCCCCATTCTCCTTCTCTCAGCCTCAGATGATTGTTCTTATGGGAAGTCCCTATTCATTCTGAGACTCTGAAACCCATGACCTACTCCCCGAGATAATGTTTCTAGCATATGTACATACCCAGTTTTTCATGAGTGATTTTAGGGTTTCATCAGAAACCTCTTGTAGTCCATTCATGGATCATCTCTCAGGAATATGATAACGATGTTTAAGCTTCTAGGATTTTGTCTCCATTTTTGAATTTGAGTTTAGGAATCCCTAACACTTTAGATGTAAATTCTCCCTTTCCTTCCTCTCTCACCATCCAAGTTTCTTATTGAAGCAGCTAACTAAAACAAACATGTTCATGTTCTAAGGACGCTTAATTTAAAAGACCCCTATAAAGAATTCCTTTGCAAAGTGAAGTATATCATGCATTTTACAATTGTGGACAGCCTTCTTACACTAAGACTAGCTTCTTAGTGTAAGCATATATGGCCTCTGCTTGTTTCTATTTAATTGAACTTAGAGAAAACATTAGATAAATGACAAGTCTGATGTTTAAAGATTTAAACTCCTTTCCAAAGCATTCAACTGTGTGAGGTTACTAAGCAGGTGAAGATCTTTGTCAACATTTCCTTCCGGGAAAAACAAACATCTCTTTTTGGCAAGAACTCCCTTAATTAAGAATGCCTGTCACAAAAGCATATGATGTATTTCAGGGAGTATGTGGTCTAAAGTTTACCGGTAGTTCTAAGTCCCAAAATGGCATTAAAGAGTCTTACAGCAATGGCTTGCACTGTGGCCAGGTAAAGAATGGCAAGATCATCTAGGTCCTGAGACAGTTTCAATCCAGTAACCTGTAGGGATGAAGAAAAGAAGGAGATGGTCAAAGGGAGCTGCCTTAGAGATAGTTCCCACGAAACACGTTCAGATGTGTTTTCTTGTTGAAACAAGTTCATATGCAAATCCCCTTTATGTGAGCTGTACGTGAAATGCCTACTAAATTGTTTAGTTTTCAGACCTGGGAAAACTATGCCTTCTTCCATCAAAAGGAAATGCCTTATCTTGGGTTAAATACAACCAAACAAAAAAATATAGAAAGAGTGTATTTGTTATTTCTTAGGATGGAATTGCATAGTCTTCTTTAAGGTGGCTTTTACTATAAATATCTATTTTATTTGGTTTTCAGAAGTCAACATGCAACAGTGACATTCTAGTAAAAGATGTTCTTTTGTTTAAAGTCCTAAGAAAGTAGCTGCCATAAAAAAGATCTAATCAAGTTACTATTATTAATCTGTTTCTCTCTCTTATTTCCCTTCACACCCTTTCCCCTTAACCTCAGAGTCCTCGTGGTGTTTATTGATATCCCTGGATGTTGAGTATTTTACATTATCGAATTGTCTGCTACCTAACTGTCCAATATATGTTTTTTGTTGTTGCTTTGACTTGTTTTGCTATACATAATTCTTTCAAAATCCTCCATTTTATTGAAAATCAGTGCTGCCTTTCTTAATCTATAGGGTGGATATGCCATATCTTTTGGATCTAATTGTCTGTTGTTGGATATTTAGGCTGTTTCCATGTCCTAACTATTATAAGTAATGCTTCTGTAAACATTTGGGAACATATGGGTTTTGTGGATAGTTTCAAATTCCTTGGCTATATGCCCAAGAGTGGGATTACTGATTTGTACAGTATTTCCATTTTTAGTTTTTAAAGCTAAGTTCAGATTGCTTTCCATAATGGTTACACCAGTTTTTCTTCCCACCAACAGTTCATCCTCTCCAACACACTTATCAGATCTTTTTAATTTGTAACATTCTCACAGGTGAGAGCTGTTATCTTATTGTGGTTTTAACCACAGTCACTTTTACTGTAAGTGACAATGAACATTTTTTCATATGTCTATTGGACTTCTGAATAGCCTCTGTGAATTGTTTGTTCCTATCTGCTACCCATTTGTTAATTGGGTTTTTCTTTTTGGTTGTTGTCCGCTAGTTTTTTTTTTTTTTTAAATACATAGATATATTACATATATTATTTATATCTTGCATTGTTTTCCTTTATCAGTTATATTTTGTGTGAATATTTTCTCTCATTCAATAGGATGTCCTTTAAATTGTATTTTCTTTTGCTATAGAGACATTTTAACTTGAGGCAACACATTTATTTTAGTTTGAATTATCTTACAGGGTGTTGAGTCAGCAAAAAAAACCTTTATTGTTGATATGAAACACATCACCCATGTTTTCTTCTATATTTTTTATTATTACAGTTCTTATAGCTAAATCTTTACCCATATCTTATATCCAAATATATCTTTTATCTTATATCTAAATCTTTATATCCTTTATCTTATATCTAAATCTTTACTTTTGTGTATGGGATTAGCAAGTGATCCAACTTCTTTCTTTTATGTGTGGCTTTCCAATTTACCAGCACCACTTATCAGAGAGACTGTCCTTTTCCTATTTTATGGTCATAGCTGCTTTATCATCTGTTAGATGCTGGTATGTACATGGGCTTACTCTATTCCATTGAACCATGAATCTATTTTATGCCAATACCATACTGTTTTAGTACTACTGCTTTATAGTAAAGTTTGAAATCAGGTAATGTGATACTTCCATTTCCCTCCTTTTTTCCTCAGAATTGTTTTAGCGAGTCAAGGCCTTTTGTGGTTCCATATAAATTTCAATTTTTTTTTGTTCAATTCCCTTGAAAAATATTTTGGCATTTTTAAAATTAGATTTATTTAATTGTATTTGACAATATTTGTAGTCCCTAGGGAGTTCCCACCACCATTTCACCCGTGCACCATCACCTCAGTCCCTTGTGCTCTTTATGCCCTCCTCCCTGTTCCCTGTCTTTGTCTTTGCCCTCCCCTCCCTCCCCACCCCCCAATGTTCCCTTTGGACTATCTTTAACCTTTTGATCTTGTTGAGTTTGTTTGTTTATTTTTGGTTGTAGTTGCCCATTTCCTTGAGATTTCTCTTGTTTGTTTTCTTCTTTTTTATTTTTTGTTGTAGTTGTTCTTTCACATTTTTCCTAAAAGTGAAGCCATCCGATATTTTTCTCTTGCCTTCTGTCTTGTTTCACTGAGTATAATTCCTTCTAGCTCCACATTTTTGGCATTTTGATGATATGTGCCTTAAATTTATACAACATTTTGGGCAGGATAGTCATTTTGATCATATTAATTCTCTCCATCCATGATATGAGAATGAGATATCCTTCCAGCTCCTAATGGCAATACCTAAGCCCTTCAATGACATTTATAATTCTCATTTCTAAATTTATTTATCTATTGTTTCTAAAAACTTTTTGATGTGATCTTTATGATTTTCTATATGTAATATCATATCATTGTAAATAGTGATAAGTTCACTTATTTTCTGAGTTAGATCCCTTTTATTTTCTGTTTTTGTCTGACAGCTTTGTCCAAAACCTCTAATACTAGGTTAAACAGAAGTGGTGACAGTAGGCATCCTTATCTTATTCCTGTAAAAATTAGGTAAAATAAGTATTTTATTTTTACCATAAGTATTAAGTAAAGATGATTTTTTTCAGAGTTCTACTACTGTGAAAATTCAGTGTAACAGAATTCAGGGGGTGTCCTCAGTAAAATAATATGTGTCCTATAAAATTTATACCTACTAGGAGGTAATTTAGGATCTGTGGCTTGTAAGGGAATCCCATTAAATTCAATTGGAACCACATGCCTACATGGAGTATGTCAATCTCTAAGGATTCCAGAACTGAACAGGATGCTCAATTTAGATGCCTATACGATTTGTTCACAGTTCTACCTTACTATTTCCCATTCATTAAGATGTCCTCTTGGGACATTTCTAAAGGGTGAAGAAATTCTGGTTTCTTCTAACCTAATCTGAACTTTTTGGGGGGCCAATATTAGAGTTCACTTTAGATTTTCACATTGGAAAAATAATTCACAAAACATACACATTTAATTATCCATGCATTTAATTATATTAAATGCAATTAATCATACATTTAATTATATACTGTACTGAGTTCAATAGGTAGCCATATGCAACACGTTTAAATAGGGGAGTTAAGTGGTTTTTACAGATCCCTGTCCTCCAACTATCCAACTCCATTTAATTACTCTCTCCAGGTTCCCCCAACCACCCAAAGCCAGTATTGACCCATTGCAGAGCACGGATACTATTCCATTGCTCACACAAGAAACCTAGGAACACACCTGATTTTTCCCTCCCTTACCAAATTTAATCTGTCTCTGAGTTTTGTATATTTGATCTCCCAAATCACTTCTGAATATATTTCCTTCTCTGCATCTTTGTCTCTCTCTTCCTTAATCCAGGCCATGATGTTATGTCCTTCATGAAAGAGTCCCCTGCCAACCCCCTCTTTATAATGGTGCTACTCCTTCCAATGGAGTTATTGATTTTTCCCAAATGCAGATATGATCATGTTATCTCCTATTAAAAGTCCACCTCTCTTCCTCAAACAGAATTGTCTTGACCATCTAGTCACTTCTCTACTTACTTTTGTGTCTGTTTTTGCTTTTCCTTTTAGCATCTTATGCTGTAGCTAATCTGATTACTAATTTGTTGATGTGGGTATTGCTGAGTTTTGTAGTACTATGTGTTGAGACTATTTCTTGGCAAATAAATGAACAACCCAATGAACATTATAGGTTTGATTTTAACACACAGGAGCATAGAAGGTTTGGGTGAGAGACCAGAGAGGAGCTCTGGGGTTGTATTTTCCCAATTCAGTGTCTTTGTGAAGGAACAATGCCTCCTAAAGTTTCATGATTCTAAAACATGTTAAGGATGCTAGAACTAGAACATGAACAAGGCTGACATTATCTAAGTCTCTCTCATAGAGAAGAACATACTTTGCCTAAGGGAACACAGAAAATGGAAACTAGAATGTAGGTATTTGGACAGAATTGTGTTACTCATCATAGCATCTCCAATACTTAACAATGTGCCTGGCACACAGTGGACACTAAATTAATATTTGTTGGACTTATGAATTAGTGACAGTTCAACCCTTTTTTTTCCTTCAAGTACATTACTCTTTTTCCTGTCCTTTTTTGTCTAATTATACAATTATAGGAGGGTGATATTTACTACCTTGAATACTCATATATTCACAGAGGGAAGGGAACCTCCTAGGCTCCCTGTTACACTGAATTCTGAAAACAGTCTTTTACTTAATAATATAGTGAAAATAAAATACCTATTTTACTTGATTTTTGCAGGAATAAGACAAGGATGCCTATTGTCACCACTTCTGTTTATCTTAATATTAGAGGTTTTGGACAAAACTGTATACAAAAACAGAAAATAAAGGGGATCCAAGTCAGAAAATAAGTGAACTTATCACTATTCACAAATGATATATGTAGAAAACCATAAAGATCCATCAAAAAGTGATTAGAAACAATAGCTACAGTAAAATGGCAGGTTACCACCCCTCTATGCCTTGAAAGAGAACACTGGAATAGCACTTCTAGTTGCTCAGTGTATGCTCCCATGCTCACCCTCCCACTTTTACATTCCCTTTCCTCCTCAGAGGAGTGACTTACATGAGAATGAGGTAAAGGTAGTGGCCCTGAGGCTCATAGGAAACCCCTGAGTGATTAGAAATAGGTGCAACTTCCAGGTGGACTAAAGATAAAAGGCGTCCCATTTGGGAGAATAAATTATAAAAAAGGAGACGATTTCAGTGGTGATATGCCTCCACAGCTGATTATCTCTTATAGGAGCAGTCAGCACCATGGCATGCAGCGGTCCGGCGCAAAGATGACTGGTCATGAATGGTCTCTTCCTCCTCTTACTAAGCTGATTTTACCAGCATAGCATCTCTACTACGAGTCTATACGGGAAACTGTTTGGGCCATAGTTTAGAGCTCTCTTCCAGAGCTATCCCAGGAGGCAGGCTATCTCTGGCTTCCTCTTCCTGGTTTTAATGTGATGTCAACGAGGTCATAAACTGCTGTGTGGCTGCATATATGTCTGCTTGGCAGACCTCCCTATAGGTGACTCCTAAAAAACAGATTGGGATACATTGTGATGGGTGCGAGGGAAAACAACGGCATTGTATGATGCACTCACTTATTGATTCGTTAGAAACCCCAATAATATTGTATAGTGATATTGATAAAATGAATGTTTCTTATATCCAGTTACATTAGAATCCAATCAGTCAGAACTTTCTCAATCAGTAAAAGAGAAGGGTATACTATACAGATACAGATTTACTATATACTATACTATATACTATATAGTATATAGTATATATACTGTATACTATACTATACAGATTTAGCTTCCTTGATCCCAACAAATATTTACAAGAAGTTCCAAAAAGTATTGATAGTTAAGAAAAAAAGATATGGATCCTCCTCAAAATTTCTAGCACCTTTACAACTCAGAAATCTAAAAAGATAGTTTATTTTCTCCAGAAATTTTTGAGTAGGAAATAATGTAAATTTTACTTTGGCATTTGTTAACTGCTATGTCAAAAAATGGACATGTGATGATTAAGAAAGCTTTCCTTTTTCTGACAATAGAAAATAACTATTTTTCAAGAGAAACAAAATTATTCTTGGGAAGAAATTTTGGATGGGGTTTACTGCATAGATCATTATATGGAAGGTACTGAGCAGCAAAGGGTTAAATAAGCGAACAATTCTCCCAGAGCCATTTCCCTCATTTCCTCAGTACTACACCAAGGTCATGGAGTTGAACTGTGACTCAGCCAAAGACATTTTTCTCTAAAGTGTGAAGCTTCTATGATCTGAGGCCCCTGCTTCCTTAACATCTCACCTATGATATGCACATGGAACCACTAAAAAGGCAGATAGTCATTAAGTCCATTTGATTCTCTTCCAAAAACTGGGGACCTCAGCCCAAATGGCAATCAGTTCAAGATGAAACATTCTAAAGAGTGCCTGTCATTAGAACACTGGGGAGCTACAGAGAACCAACAGGGAGCTGCCTTGGTAGGGAGGTGGTGGCAGTACTCTAGGGATACCCTGGAGGAAGTACAGCTTTAGTAATCAATGAGAGCGATGGGGCAGGTCAGATGAGCAGACACGACTGGCTGAAGACTGAATGGTTGCATCTATAAGAGGAAGGGGGAAGGTAGCCTAAGTGGAAAGGCTGTGTTTATAGAAGTACATGTGCCTAATTTGAACGTTTAGGCAAGACAGTGAAATGTGTGGGGAAGCCCCATGGCAGAATTGCATGACAAGCACATTTTATTTATTTATTGTTGTGCAACAACAAGAACTTTAAGTAAAAACACTAATATTTAGAATCGTGTGATACTTGCAAGTGGTTGCCAAAGAGAAGTGAACTGAGATTGATAACTTCAACATTCTATATAATGGTTATAAAACACTTACATAAATATCAAGATCTTCCAGCATAGAAGAGATAGAGGTGAATGGAAAGACAGTGAACTTTGAGGACACAAGAGTTTAAATCTTGACACGGCAATGTGAATGTTATAACCCCTGAGTCACCATTTTCTTTATTTGTAAAATGTACATATATATTTTTTCTAACCAATATATATATAATGACATAATTCCTTTAATGACTAGGATAGAAAAAAAAAGTTGGCTAAAGTACTAAATATCATTTGCAAAATCTGCGTTTTCAGTAAACTTCCCTGAGTCTTCAAGAGCTGGACACTATGGTACCAACTATATGTGTATATATGTGTATATATGACACTTCAAATGTGCATTTTCTTTCCTTTTTATTAATACTCACTCTCTTTCTCTTAAATTGCATGAAAGGTTCAATCCCATTCATTACTTGGGATATAGCAATAGAATATCTTCTTCAACAAGTTATGGTACCACGAGGGTGTTAATAAAGGAAGCTAAAGCCTAGTAGCTATAGATTGGGAAGGAAATAGGGCAGAAGGTATGTTGACCACCAGCATCATGATGACAAGGTCATATGGATGAATACCTATAATTGTGGAGCAGTGTGCCCCTGATGAGTGGCCAGGGAAAGGACAGTATGGTATCACTTGCAAGAACTTCTTGGAGAAGTCTTAGTCCTTATCAGCCAACATGCATCCATTTATTCTGTGAATAAGAAAGACTGTCTTTCTTCCCTTGGACTTTAGTTTAAATCTTGCTTCCATTAAGTAGTATAAACTTGGGTTCCTTTCTTAACTCTTTCCTGGGATCCTGACTAAATGAAGATTTCCAGGGTTCTGACACCAGAGTTATTGAACCTTTGATTTGGGCCCAGCAATCTGCATTTTAAGCAAGGTCCTAATGCACAATAAATTGTGGGACTGCTTATTTTAAACTTTGATATTGTGAATTGTAGGTCATGAGCAATAAACCAAAATTATTAGTAAATGTACAGGTACTTTAGTATTAGACTATTCTAGTCATTAAGGGAATTATGTGATTATATATGTTGGTTAGAAAAAAAGGGTTTAGAAGTGGATTCTCAATGGGTTGTTAAAGGTTACAAAAGAAAATAGGATTTCTACTCCTGAAAACTATCTAGGATCAATGGAGTTTGCTGGGCTACCAAAGGCTTAGGAGAAATCAGTTGAAAGTTTTTTAGAACACAAGGAACAACAAAAAATTCTCTGTTTGCTCAGTCAATAATAAAGGTGGAGCTGATGGGTCAATAGCTAGGAAAAGGGTGAATCAGAGGAAGTTTTATAGGAAACTTCTGGAGAGAGAATAGAGATTGGAGAACAGGTCTGAGTTAATCAACGGCTTGGAAGACAAAGGGGGGACAAATCTCCCCACATTATTTCGAGGTTTTAGTGTCAGGAATCTAGGCTAACAGTTCGCATTTCCTGAAACTCAACCAACTTAAGAAATAGAGATAAATGTGATAGTACAGTGGGGTTCTAAAGTTGTTCTCCCACAATTCTTGTCCCGTGGTTACTTAAACACCAATCAGGGCATTGCTGAAAAGGCACTCTGAGACAGAACTAGTTAGTAACCAGTTGACCTTAAAACTGGAGGTAGTCCTGGATTGTCTTATTGGGCCCAATGCAATCACATAAGTTTTAGAAGCAGCAGCAGCAGAAGAAGGCATAAGAGTTAAGAGATACAGTACAAGAGGAAGGCAGGAGTGGTGAGGAAGAAGTAGATATCAGACCTTAAAAGCATGAAAAGAACCTAACTAGCCATTGCTGGATTTCAAGATGGACTGAGGGGACAACACACCAAAGAATGTATGTAGTCTCTAGAAACTGAGGACTACTGCGTGTAGCCAGCCAGGAAACAGATCTCAGTCCTACAAGTGCATGGGGCAGGATTCCATCAATCACTTGAATGAATTTAGTGGCAGGTTTTTCTCAGCGCTCCCTATAAATGGATCGAAAAACCAGCTGATTCACTCCTGGACTTCTTACCTATATCACTCTGACAATAAAGATAAGTCTCTAACTTTGGTGTAAGTTATCACAGCAACAATCCATGAACACACCACCACTAGTGAGGAACTGGTATTTTTCCTCACAAGTTCATCCTACTGGTGAACTCTACACAACACTAATCTACTTGCTGATTCCCACATGGATGGACACTCCAGTCTTTGCTCTGTTCTGATGCTCTACATAGAATTCATTGTACGATGGTCACCATAATATGGGAACACCAGTGTCCCAAAGCTGTTCTGGACAATGATCCTGGTTGCCACTTGCTGTCAACTAAACCTGTTTAGGTTTACAGGCCAAACTATTGCTGCTGTGTCTCTCTGGTCTTAGTTCATACCCATTATTGAGCTCCTCGTTATTCCTAGTAGATTTCTACCTCCTTAGTCTTTTATTACTATAAACTACCTTGGCAAGGGCTCCTGTTTATAAGTCACCCCCACACTCCTCCCTACCCTGATTTTACCTGTTTCCTATTTATAGGAAAGATAATAAGCATGAAGATTGATTCTGTGGTATAATTTTAAAAATCACGGAGTGAGAATTATGGTAGACACCTTAGACACAGAGCAGGAGTATGAAAAACACCAAGATCTAGTTTATGATTGTTTTTCTCAAAAAGAATGTCAGTGACCTCAGTTTGAGCCTAAGTTCTGATTCCACTTTTGCTCTTTTCTCCTCTGAGTTAATTACTTAGATTCCGAGTCTCAATTCCTCTATTCTTTTAAATTACTTTTTAAAAAATTACTTAGCTTCTCTGAGTCTCAGTTCCTCTGTTCTTTTAAATGGGGTCACACCATTGTCTTGCAGGGTTATTATCAAAGTTGATGGTGACAATGCATGTGAAGCTTCCACATACTGTGACCCATTAAAAATGGTAAATATCATGACTCACAATACCCGCTGGCAAGACCGTTGCTTCAATAAGAATACAATTTGTCAGAGAACTGGTTAAAAGACACTAAGGATATTAAACTATGTTATAGGATTCAATTTTTCATAGGCAAAAACAATATGTTAAAAATGGCTAACTACAATAGCATTAAGCAACAAAAACATCAACAAACTCACGTCAGAGTCCACTCTTTGAATCTAGTTCCAAGGCTTACATATTGTTCAAGAGCTGCTACACTGAGTTCATAAGCTTGTTTCTGCAAGCTTGCTGCTTCCAGTATGAGGAATCCAAGGCATAGAAACTATTTGACTGTGCCTGCCTGGTGGCACAAGAGGTTAAGCACTGCACTATGAAGCATCACAGCCACTGTAGCACAAGTTCGATTCCTGGCCTGGGAGGTGACACACATGGCACAGCAGACCTCTCCTGCCTTACCCGCTGCTCCCCTCAGCAGTGTACTTCAGTCAATTTGCCTGTTCTGTCCCCCACTCTGTTTCTGGTGGATCTTTTCACCCCCCACACCTCTGGCCTGTACCCTTTTCTTGAATGCATAAATATTTTTTTAAAAAAATGTAAAGAAACTATTGGACTCTTGCAAATGCTTGTCTGCTTGCTGACTCCATCCCGATAGAACCCTGATTAGCAACATCCCTTGCGAGCTGGAACATGGTCCTCAGAACTGGCTAAGATCTCACAGGAGTCCTCCCTACCTCTTCTGGCTCTTCACATGCAAGCAGGTTATGTGTTCGTGTAGAAGTGCCACTGGAACAGCACTCAACCTCCCAGCAATTTGAAGGGCATATGGCCTTGTGTTAGAAAGCACAGCTTTTCAAAGAACCAGACAATAACTTCCATCCTGGGTTGTGCTGTCCTCGAAAAATGATGCAGAGAAAGCTATCTCACCCAGTGTGTTCTCAGAGCCTGAGCTGTCTGAGGGGATGCAGTTTGGATGGATGTTTCAGGAAAAAAGAGAAAATCCAAATGAAGAGAGCCTATCAATTTGAGAAGAGAAACTGGTCATTCTATAGAAGGAGGTAAAAATGATCAAAACTCCCACAACGCCAGCTGCTTTTTAAGGTGCACCAACTTTGAGTTTCCCTATCATAGTGGTGAAATTGAGGGGTGAGGACTGAAATACAGAGAGGCGTGACAGCCACACCTGAGTGAGACTTGACACTTGGGATGTGCCAAGTGATGGCTCTGCTTCTCTACTGGCTGCTGAGGCTGGACCTTTGGGGCTGGGAGTCATGACTGGCAGCGCAGGCTTCCCTGGACACAAGAAAATCCTGCTGGTCACTTTACAAACATGCTGGTATGGGCCACTGTGCAGGAGCTGACGCTTGGCATTTGCTACTGCTGGCAGGCCCCATTTGATTCTTCCAATCCTAGAGATCATACAGCTGAGACGTCTGAGAGCCAGGATGCAAGTACAGGTTTTACTTCAAAATCTGGGCTCTTTACTGCTTCACATGGGGAAAACCATGCAACCATTCAAAATAAAATTAATCACAGAAAAAGAACTAAAACATGCAACCATGCCTGAAGGTAAGCACTTGGGGTCACCTGTTTTGATGTGTGCCCATGTCATGCTTCTTTACTTGAAAAGTAAGCATGGTTATTTTCTTTGGTTTTAAAGAACTTGGTACTATCAGTGTTAAATGTTATGATACAGATTGCTAGACCCTGCTTCTGCTCCTTTCCAACATCTATGCATAGACTTTCCTTCAACTGAAAGGAAAAATAAGTACATAGGTGGCTACCTAGTCCCGACAGTCTATTAAATTGCCCACCCCCCAACTTGCCCTCCATTTAGCCCAGTGTTGCAAGTCAACTGCATCACCAGAGGAGAAATGAAACAGCTAGTTCCATGGCAGGGAGCCAACTGTTACCAGAACAAAAGAAAATGATTCTATCAAGCAGAATGGAAAGATTCCTGGGTCACGTCCTGTTCCTACTTAGTGGGGTGGGCACCTCAAGTGAAAGGGTTTAGAATCAGGTCAAATCAGCAGGGGCGATGACCTTTGAAATCTGAATCAGCGAGGTTGAGTAGGAAACTAGAGCTATTACTGGGTCACTGCTGATGTCAAGCATGAGAGTAAAGACAAAGAAGGAGGCAGTGCGAGAAGGCTGGTGGCTGAAACTAGGGGCAAGGACAAGGTTGGGGTTGCTCAGTAGTAAGGCGTGCGTGATGCAGTTGTTGGGACTCCTTTTTCTAGTTCTCAATGTCGCTTTTAGAGTCCAGAGTTAAAAGTTAAGGCAGATTTATGATGGCGTATAACCAAAAAGCCAGGAATATTGTTTTCACTTACGCTCTGCAGTCCCTGGCATTGTGACTTTGGGCAGGGACAGATGAAGATTGAAATAACTGTGTAACACAGAACAATTAGGGTACCTGTCTCCAGTTAAACACTATTGATGTTAAAACAAAATTCTCCTACCCTTATGTTTTTCTGATACATTCAAACTATATGCTACATCTAAGATCGTTCTGATCTTACTTTCTTCACTAACAATTGTTTTCTATTGCCTTCAAAGCAGGTTTTGATTCTTCTGTTGTATTTATGGTTGCCTTATCATTTCTTTTTTCTTCTCATTCCACGGTGTTTCCATCTGAGCTCATTTTTCCCTAAATAAGTTGCTTCACTATTTTGTAGAGATATGCCCTTAAAACAATTCTACTGAATATGCCAAGACGTTTAAATCTTTTCTTTTGATTTCAGCAGTAAATAATTTTGGAAGAGGTCTTTCCCTAAGTGTTCAAAATGGTCTTTCTTTTTCTGTGTATCCAAAATTTTCTTCCTGTGGGGCGCATTTTATTATTTTCTTATTCATTCTAATGAGAGCTGTACACATTCATTGTGTCCCACGATACAGTACACAGGATTTACTCTCAGCCTCACTCACTGTCACTTGGATTTGCCACTTCAGATCTACAACTAGTTGCCAATTCCCAGGGTCTACAGATTTTATTTTGTGTAGCTTTGTTGGCCTGAGATATACTTTCTAACCCTTGAACAGATGGGTAGACATGCTGACTTTCGGCCTCCTCCATATGCATAGCCTCTGGGGTCTCCCCATCTCTGTCCCATTCACAGAGTCTCACAGTTCATCTGCAGTCAGACTTCTGCGCATTTGGCTTCTTGGGTTGGCAGTTTGCTAATGGATTATATTGAAAGGGAAGATAAGGTCTGGGTTGTGGAAGAGTTCTGGGAAAATTAACTCACTAGCTGCTTCCAAAAATACAAAACAGCAACAACAAAACCCAAAAAAACCTTAACCAACAGAAGCAGAATAAAGGGATAACAGCCCTGTTTTAGGCTGAAAGGGATCCTGTATTTTTTAACTCTGGAGCAGAAGGTGGAACAGTCCAAACTCTTTTAAGGCTGAAGGTTTACTTTGATTGGAGATCACACATTATGCTTACCAAACAAGTCACATTAAGACTTTTAGATTCTGGAAAATCTTCCTGGATTCTCTCTGAGAATGTCAATCCAAATTCCAGTTGAGTGTCATTTCATTCTAGTTTTCAAAAGGAGCAGGAGCACATGCTTTGTTTTGCATCTTCACAGATATTTTTCAAGTGAAACAGAGAAAGGTGATAGCGGGGCTTAGCAGCCAAATGCCAGTTTATGAAGAATTCAGTCAGACATATATACTGAGCACCTGCTTTGGTTTGCATAGACACATGCCAGGATCACTACAGGTATAGTGCATAATAATGTCTCCATCATACATAATTATCTCTCCCACTTTTATGTGTTTATGTGAACCCAGGACAGGAATAGTTTTCTTTCTTCTTTGGGTCCCCTGGGTTTATGTGCCGGCACATACTAGGGGATCTTTTGTTGAATGAATGAATGCCTAACAAATGTTAAGAGATTTTCTGTGAACTAATGAGAATAAAGACCTGGGAGAATGTAAGGCTGTTAAGACAGAAGAGTACCAATAGTGCTCACATATGCTGAGAAAACATATTCTTCTTACCAAGATTCAGTACCAAACATGACCTGCCATTGATGAGACAGTGATGAAAGGAACCAGCATCACAGACATGCCTTGTCCGTCCCCTCTGAAGACTGAGTGTCTTCTGATTGCCCTGGTCTCAGGGCCTCTTTTTCACTTGCATCAGCTGAAGCCTTTCTGACTATGAGATCAGGGTGGACAATCATCTCCCACACATCTAGGGTGCCCTGGGCAGAGTGGCACCTAGATCTTGACCGCATATTTCCTCTGCCTGTTTTAATTTGTGTTTGCTGCCACCCCCCAAAGACAATCAATTACTGAGGGGTAGAATTATGACTGGTTACTCTTAGATCCTTCCGTTCATCAAACTATA
This sequence comes from Galemys pyrenaicus, assembly GCA_019455555.1. Taxonomy (NCBI): domain Eukaryota; kingdom Metazoa; phylum Chordata; class Mammalia; order Eulipotyphla; family Talpidae; genus Galemys; species Galemys pyrenaicus. Next base: position 6,981,847 of record JAGFMF010011617.1, on the reverse strand, counting down.
ACTGAGATTGTGTATGTTAAAATAGTCATTGATTGATGAACAAATGTACTTATAATTATGATAAAATAGGAGCTTCTTAATTTGCCTGGAATTTAGCATAGCATATGATAAATAAAAAGATTTATCATATGGATATTAAGAATTAGTAACCATGCACATTTTAGTATGAATAAATTGGTCATATATACTTTTTCCTAAAGCAATAGATGATTTTTAAATTATCTTTCTGTTGACTATCAATTATCAATAAGAATATATTATGTAATTAGTATGTGCCCAGAGAAATGTTTTAGGAGCCAAGAACAGAAATCACTAGTTTCTTGCTCTACTGTATAATCCTGATAATTCTAGTTAGAATGTATTTTTTTAACCTAATATTTTATCAAGGACTTCTTTCCCTTCTCTCCAAACATGTTCCATGAATGTAGGAACCTACTACATCTTTGGCAGTACTGGTCACTGAATTGATGTCAAATATTTATTGCATGAGTGCTGGAAACAGAGTCATTGAAGGTTCTGACAAAAGGATAACATGGTAACAGATTTCAAGGTAATTATTTTGATCATCTAAAACTGGATTGATGGAAAGAGATTTTGGGGGAAACTTTTAGCCCAAAATTTCTTTCCTTCAATTTTATATAGGTTACCTTCTCCTTTCAAGGACTGAGAGTCACCACAAACTAAATCAATGCAAAGAACCGTTGTGAAGGGAAATCATTGCTAAAATATGGCATGACAGATGAGGTCTGTTTATAAGCAATAACAAATATGTTTTCAAGTAAATATGGTAGGATTTTTAGCTGCAATTGGCTATAGGCCCTCATGCAAGAAGACTCCCTTAGTGAGTATGTCTTTGACCTAATTGAGTACTTGCTCAAATGATCATCACAACACTCCATTGATGCCTTTGGAATTATATTCTGTGTTTGCACACTTTAATTAGAATATCCTTAAATTTTGTGAGTTCTTCAGTCATGGTAATTCTTATGACTCTAGATGTAAGGCTTGGTTTTAAGAAATCCACTGGGAGCCATGGCACCAGTCAGACTGGGTACACAGCTGCTGGGTAAGGGAGGAACCCCAAGGGAGGCAAATCCAAGTGCACATACCGTCATTTTATTCTAGATGCCTGTTTTGCTTTGGGGTCATTTTATAAATGGGTCACACTTCTTAATGTCTTCAACTAGTGTCTACTGCATTTGGTTTCAGATATTTATCTCTACTGAAGACACTCATTTTTGTATACAAAATGTGTTTTCCCCCTAACTGTTCAAACCTAGAGTTGGTTATCTGAAAGTATGGTTCTTGAGCTACAGTTTGTAGCCACATGGCTCTCTCTGGATACTTTTCTTCTGCTTCCAATAAAGGGCCAAATAAGGAGTCCAAGCTCATTATTTGTTGTGTGGTCATGCTTCAAGGATACCAGCTAGACATAGCCTTTACTATGTCTGATTTTATCTTATTTTTTCACCCAGACTCTCATTTATTAGCAGAAGTTGATTATGTCAAGTATGAAAATAAAGATCAGGTTTTCCTGTTGTGTCATAAAAATACTGAAAACACTCTTAACAAAATTAATCAGAAAACCACAGTGTTCTTGGTCCTGAAGTTCTTCAAGTAAGCAGAGCTGCCTCTCTGCACTGCAGTGCACACACCTTGCCCTGTTCATAGCCTCCACTCTCAGTTCCTGCCGTAACATACCTCACACTTTGGTTCTCAAATTCTTGAAATCTTCCTGTATTTGTACATCAGTGATGATTTTCTAACGTGCAGACTTTCCTGGCCTCTTGGAACTGAAGATTATCTCTAGTTCTCTAATTTTAACATACTTCATAAGTCCTCAAACATGCTTCTTGTTGACTCCCACTGTCAGCCCCCAATCTCCCTGGGCCCTTGAGATGTTCATCCTGATTAACAAGGTTTACAAGCTCCCCCAACAAGCTCATCTTAGCCCCTTCAGGAGGGTTCACAGAATCTTTGCCCTCGAAGTGACACTAAAGGTCACTAGGAACTGAATTCAACCACCAACATAAGTTACTAACTGTATTTTACATCTACCTAAGTTTAATCTGAAGTCTAACATTAGAGTGGACTCTGACAGCCCAGGCCTCAGAGCCTGGCCATAGGTGTTTAACAGGTGACCTGGGGACGGAGAGGGAACATGACTCTATAGACTGATGGAAACATAAAAATGACCCTGGCAGGGCCTCATGACTTGCAGCCACTCCATGGGACCAAGAGGAAGCAATAGCTAAATATAACATATACTGCTTTTAGTACTCTGGAGACTGGTTCAGAAACAACGAGAACATCCAGCAAAGGATGCTGGGGAGAGGAGAGGCTTCACGAGGCAACACATCTGCAAAAATTCTGGGGACCACTGGCCTGTTTTAATGACTTTCCCTCTTTTCTTTCTCACTTTGTTTCTTCCCAACTTTGTATAACCCTTTGGCCCACCTACACCTCACGCAAGGACTGGCTGTTACTTACCATGCCCTTCAGTGTCAGATCTGCTAAGGGAGACCGGTTGCCATGGAAATCTGGCCAAACATGTAAATCAACAGTAAGGAAACCCACAGGCTGAGTCTTCTTAATCAAATCCAGGTGACTGTTCAAATATGCATATATACTCTGGCATCTGGAAGAGAAGTAGATTTTGTTTTTAAAAAGGGGGGTAGAGCTGGGGAGAAAATTGCTCTGTAGAAAGAAACCATTTATACTTTCATATTGAATTCTGAAAATAAGCAGAATCCCCAAAGCAAAGAAATGACCCCAAGCCCCTATAAACTGTGACTCTCACTCTCAGCTTATGCTGTAGGATCACCACAAATAGGCGGCAGGTCCTAGTGGAAAGTGGAGAGGTTAGAATCAGGAGATCAAATCCAGGGAAAGCTTTACCCCTAGGAGGTGTGTAACCATGAGAAAGTTATTCAAACTCCAAACCACCCTCTTTGCATCTGTAAAAACAGATATCATGACCCCTGTCCTACTTACCTCATAGGGTTATTGTGGAGATCAAAGCAGACCATGTATGTACAGATACTATATTTTGTAAACTGTACAATACCATACATATGTAAAGGATTTTTAAAAATCAGTATGCTTGATTGCAATAATAACAATGAAAATACAAAAGAAGACCGGTGTAAGTTCCTCAACTCAGGACAGGAGCTTGCTAGGGGCGGGGGGAGAATGGAGTGAATGCAGTTTGAATCAGGAATTAGGAGACTTGATTTCCCACCTAAGCTTGTCAACTGACAGTGAGTCCGTTCTTTCTCTTGTTTAAGCCTCAGTCTCTTCACATATAGAATGAGGTCTCAGCTGTGAGGGAGACAGAGGTGGTAATGGGCTTACTAGTCAAGGGGTGCTGGGTTGAGAGCTTGGTTCTAACTGTCCTAGCTGGGCAGTGTATATCAGTGACTCACCCTCTCTGAACTTCAGTCTTTCCAACATAACATGGGTATAATAATACCTATCACTGTGTTCAGTCTCACTATATGACACAAAGATTAAAGTTGGCTACCCTTCTCTTTCAAGGTGCTTCCTTTTCAAAGTTCAAAACCAGTGATTCTAGAAAAAAGTGGATATGTTGAAGGTGGGATCTACTGGTGTCCTTGAAGGTTAGTTTAAACATCAAATTTATGACATAATGGCATAAGATTTAAAAAAGAAGAAGAAATACATTTTCAAGGGAGGTTAAACTCTAAGCTACCTAAGATGATATTTATTATTTATACCGGAAAATATGACATTAAAAAATATTTAGCCATATGGCTTAGTGATTCCTAATCCTAACTTTTGACTGTGAATGTCCCCATGCAATTTCAAAGTTTTCTAAATTAAGTTTCAAGAAACAAGCAAACAATTCAGCAGTGGTTTTCAAACTTTTATCTTAAATAAAAAAATATGTGGAATTTCAATATAGAAAAGATAAGAAGCAAAATGGCTTCAAGTAAGTGTGTGAGAGATGAGTGTAAGTGTGAGAATGTGTGTGCTGAGGGGGTGGGGAAGGTGAGGGCAGTCCTCCCTACTAGGCAATCTCTGCTTCTTGCTATGACACCTCATTTGTATTTGTGAAAATCTCCTGCCTTAAATCATATTAGGAGGGTGATTGTACTGTGGGGAAAAAGCTTCCCAACCACAGCAGCATTAACTGCTGCTCCCCGCAGTGTGTGTCAGCCCTTGACCACAGTGCAGAGAGCCAAGCACCATTAATAGTCCTTTGCTGAGGGGATGTTCAAAGACATGAAGATGTGGGACTGAGTCCAAGTATAACCTCTTCAGCGAGTGAGTCTGAAACCATGTGCTTTCTGGAACCCAGGTCAGAAATCTGCCAAAGCCCCACATGGCAATTCTGCATTAGCATGCTAGTGTCAGGAAAAGATCCTATGAGGCCTCCATGGAAAGCAGGACCAGAATCTTCTATCTGGCCCCTGGTTCTTTTTGCTCCTGGAGAGGCAGGAAACACATTTACGTCAAAAATCATAAGAGCACTTTTCTACCCAGAGTCAAGAGTCTGCACTAATTGTAGCAAGCTTCCACTTCAGAATAGCATCACTGCACTTAGAGTCAAGGTTTTTTTTTTTTTTTAATTTTAAAGAAGTGCATGTCTATAAATCTTTTCATTTGTCTCTCAAGGAATCTCAGAGCAGGGCATCTGGTTTCAGACATCTGGGTCAATATGAACCTATAGCCTAATTACTATTGATTCGTCATTGTCTCATTTGCTTCGGGTCTTTGCAAACAGTGAGATTCATTTAGCCTCCACATATATGGTCACTCATGCACTAACGAGATCCCTGGGGGATGGAGCATATGCTTACCCCTTTGACTCCTAACCTCCTCGCAGCTGTATGTTTATTCTTTGAATTCAGCCATTTGCCTGCATGTTTTTTCAATTATATCTTACCATGTGTGCTATCTGAGTATATCATTCAAAATGAAATGCACTTGGAAAACATTAAAATAACGAATGCACATCATTATTCACATAATTTTAACCTTGCATGATGCCTTTTTGGGTTCCGACTTTGTTTCATTTTTCTTTTATCAATTCCTTCTCAAATGGCGGACTGCCCTCTCTTAGCTGAGGAATCACATTTTAACTGTTCCAAGTGGACCTTTCTCCCTCCCACTCATGAATGCCTGGCTCATATAACTCTCTCAAAGGGAGAATATCTCGCTGTCCTAGTGCATTGTATATGATGAAGAAAATATAATTTCAACCATCACAATGTAGTTTTGCCCAGTACCAGCTGGGTGATCAGGCTTATGGAACCTCTTTAAGCTTATATTTTTTTTGTAATTGGGACAAATATTTTTACCTTATAGGTTGTTACAAATGTTAACTATACAGTTCTAAGTACTCTAAAATGATAGGCAATCAATAAACAATTCCCTATCCTTTCTCATCACAGGAAATTCATTTCTAGCTTAAAAAAATCCAAGTCTGAGGGCCTCCCTGGTGGCACAGTGGGTTAAGCAATGCACTGAAGCAAACAGCAGCCACTGCAGCACGAGTTCGATCCCTGCTGCCGGCCAGGGAGGGGACCCACATGGCATGGCAGACCTCTCCTGTTGTGCCCGCTGCTCCCCTCAGCAGTGTACTTCTGTTGATCTGCCTGTTCTGCTCCCTGCTCTCTGTGGTGAATCCTTTCACCCCCCTCCCCACACCTCTGGCCTGTACCCCAGTGCTTGTATGCATAAATAAATAAATCTTTAAAAAAAATCCAAGTCTGAGATTTTTTTTTAGACTATTGCTTACAATCTTAAACATAGACAGCACCCCTGGAATCTCTAGTCTCCCCTCACTCTCCATAAGTCACTTAATTTTGGAATCAGTAGATGCCCAGAAGTATGGTGATAATACTTTCAAACTAAACTTCTGAATACATAGTATAAGAGAAGACATGTGAGTTCTTTCTAAGAGTAAGAGAAAGTCTTGGGAAGAAGTGTATATACTACGTGTCTCCCAGTTTAACTTTTTGCCCTACAAAAGCACAGGTTGCCTAGTAGGGAGGGCTGCACTCCCATTACCCCAACAGCACATACCACACGCTCATTCTCACACTACCTCATACTCCCTCATGCACTTACTTGCCCCATTCATAACCATTGCAGTGAAGGCTGGGTAACTATAGATCCTATATAGGATACTAGAATTGGAATTTCTAAGTTGTTTATACATCTGCATCTCACTGTAGCATTTGGAGGCTGGACAGGATTATCTCTGGAGTTATATGGCCACAACCTTCCAGGTATGGTGGTGTATATCATAGAAGGGGACAGAGAAAAGGAACAAGCATCCTGTTTTACCTCCCACTCCACTTAACTCCACTCATGTGCCTGCACTGTGCTGTGCTACAGGTAACCTGTTGAGAGGTATGGGATGGAGATTATATTTCCAAAAGCAGCACAGCCTCAGTCTTCTTGAGAAAAGATCCATGTTTGAATACTCTCTTATCCTCATATGCAAAGCAGAAGCTAGAGAAGGCATTATAATAACAAGTTTATTTCTGTTTAAATAATGTTTCTCTGTACAGAAGCTTTTAAGTTTGATGTAGTCCCACCTGTTTATCCTCTCTTTCACTATCTGTGCTTTAGGTGTTGTATCTCCAAAGATGTCATTGATGT
>JAGFMF010011617.1:6931688-6974328 GCA_019455555.1 Galemys pyrenaicus | reverse complement strand
CATCATAAATGGATGCTGAACTTTGTCGAAAGCTTTCTCAGCATCTATTGATATAATCATGTGGTTTTTTTTCTTCTTTTTGTTGATGTGGTGGATTACTTTCATTGACTTTTGAATATTGAACCATCCTTGTGTTCCTGGGCTAAATCCTACTTGGTCATGGTGGATTATCTTGTTGATACATTGTTGGATTCTGTTGAAAAATGCTCAACTTCTCTTGTCATCAGAGAAATGCAAATCAAAACCAATATGAGATACCACCTCATACCAGTGAGAATGGCACATATCAAAAAAAGTAGCAACAACAAATGTTGGCGAGGATGTGGAGAAAAAGGAACTCTCTTATACTACTGGTGGGAATGCAAGCTGGTCCAACCATTATGGAAAGCAGTATGGCGGTTCCTCAAGCTACTAAGAATGGAACTTCCATTTTACTTCTAGGAATATACCCAAAAGACACAAAAACACTGATTCAAAAGAATACCTGCACCCCTATGTTTATAGCAGCACTCTTTACCATAGGGAAGACCTGGAAACAACCTAAAGGCCCAAAAACAGATGAGTGGATCGGGAAGCTGTGGTATATATACATGATGGAATACTACTCAGCAGTAAAAAATGAAAAACTAGATGCATTCATAGGAACATGGATGGAATTGGAAGGGATGATGCTCAGCGAAGTAAGTCAGAAGGCAAAAGAAAAATACCGGATGGTTCCTCCCCTAGGAGGAATATAGGGGAACCAAATAAAGATCAAGGAAAGGAATAAGAACAACAACAATAATAATAATAACAACAAGAAAGAAACTAAAACCAAAAATGAAAAGACAAAGACAAACTGGGGACACTTGTTGGGGAGGGAAGAGTGGAAGGGTGGAGGGCAGACGGGAGCACGGAGGACTGAGGTGATGGTGCACTGGTGATATGGTGATGGGGAATACACGGGAATACAATTGATGTCAAATATATGTAAATTAAAAAAAATTATATTAAAAAAATAAATTAAAAAAAATAAATAATTTTTCTCCAACCCAAATGCCCCAAAATAGATGACTGGATCAAGAAGATGTGGTACATATACACAATGGAATACTAATCAGCAATAAAAAAAGATAAACTAGAGTCATTTGTAGACATATGGATGGATGGACCTACAAGGGATTATGCTCAGTGAAATAAGTCAGAAGGCAAAAGAAAGATATCAGATGGTTTCACTTTTAGGAGAAATATATAGGAACCAAAAAAGGGATCAAGGCAAAGAAGAATAACAATAAAAAAATCATAACACAACAAAAACAAAAAGACAAACACAAATCAGAGGCACTTTGTGCAGGGGGGAGACTGACTGGAATGAAGGCAAAAGAGCACAAGGGACTGAGTGATGGTGTACTGGTGAAATAGTGGTGAGAATTCCATGGGGACTACAACTGATGTCCAATATATATAAAGAAAGAAAAAAATAACAAGGAAAAATAGTGTTTCTTGTCCAAGAGCTATCAGGACTTTGCTGATTATCCCAAAATACTGTACAGATGGAAGGTGCTAGTTAATATCATCACCATATTTCTGTAACTGTATTAGCACAGGGGAGCCAAAGTCAACACTTGTTGATAGGTTGATGGCCCATATTTTTGGCAAAACTGAGGGGGAAGAGTTTGAAGAAGTCATAAAGGCTACAGGAACAATCTGAGAACAGAAGAGCTGAATAGAAAGTGAGAACAATCTTTGGAAATGGAGTCTGAGATCTCCCTATAACATGCATTTCCTTATTGAGAATTAAATGATATAAAAAAGCTATCATTAGAAAAGTACCAGCACATTGAAAAGTGTTTTTGTTGTTGCTGTTTTTTTAAAGATTTATTTATTTATGCATACAAGAGCTGGGGTACAGGCCAAAGTTGCGGGAGGTGACAGGATTCACCAGAGACAGAGCGGGGAGCAGAACAGGCAGATGAACTAAAGGATACTGCTGAGGGGAGCAGTGGGTGAGGCAGAAGTTTGCTGTGCCATGTGGGTCCCCATCCTGGCCAGGGATCAAATTTGCACTGCTGTGCAGTGGATGCTTCACAGTGCTGTGCTCAGCCTGCTGCACCACCAGGGAGACCCTCGGCAACTTGTTAATAAATGTTCTTGTTCTCTAATTTTCTTTTGCTCCCTCCAAGGGGAGTTATAGGAGCTTTAAGGAAATTCTTAAACATAGCTGAGATTTGGCCTGTAGAGGACCAGTGTTTTTTAAGAAATTGGTTCTCAGTGAGATTATGGACATCACAGAAGGAAAAGAGGTTTAAGGAAGATGTCAAATCAAGAAAAACTGATTGCCCTCAAAGGAACAAATCAACAACAAGAAAAATCCAGGGAAAATGGGAGAAAAGAAAGACAGGTTGAGGGAGAGAACGTGACTCAGTAGACCTTCATGTGAACAATCCTGAGGCATCTGAAACCAATGGAAGCTCAGGAAGAGATGACCACTGCCTGCAGTGACCTCTGCAGAAGTCCTCAGAACAGACTGCGCTCTGTCTACACCTCCCCCGTACAGCAGACTGTGGGCTTGCTTATCTTCCCCATATATGTGGCCTGCGGCCTCTCTACACTGAGTCCTGCTCAAGTGTCACCCTAAGGAGTGTGGCTTCTCCACTTGACATGGTGCCCGCCATCACTCCTGCAGCCCATGTTCTAATTCTCTTTACTCATCTATATTTTTCTATAGAAAGTTTATCAGTGGCTCGCGAGCATGTCTGCATCCTCCACCACCGCCCTTCTTGCTCTTTTTCTCTGTCTCTCTCTACACACACACACACGCGACATACATATAAGCAAGAAAGCGAAATTTTTTTTCTTTGTTCACTCTTACATCATAAATACTTATAACACATTGATTGGACAGAGAACCTGTATTTTAATTTTGGTTCTGCCTACAAACTTTACTATAGTTCATGTGGATTATGACAACATCTTCCTATCAAGTCACGCCACCAACTAGAACCTCATTTGGAGAAACTGGTAGTTAAGGCTCTATAACAGAATTAAAAAAAAAATAGTCAGTTTTCAGGAAAAGAGCCAAAGTAACAATCAATAATAAGCAATCTCTGGCTAAGAAGTAAAATACCTAAATACTTGGCTCCAGACAGAGAGAGTCTGGTTGCCAGTTAGATGCATGGAGATATCTAGTTATCTTTTACTTAATCCATAAGCTCACAAACATTTCCCTTCAGGGACTGGGTCTAAAAGGATTATGGTACATCAAGAATATAAAATACCAAATCTGTTTATGAATACTTGTTTCTACAGTTTCAAATAGGATTTGTTGATACTAAGATCATCTCTGTTTTCAGAGATCCCTCAGTCACACCAACAAAGGCATATGGTTTCTGATTCCAAGGGATTTGTTGTCCCTTCCAAACAGCCAGCTTAATTTTAACAACAGCTTTGCCTATTTCTTTCTAAGACCTGAAATATAATGAGTCTTATAATCTTGGAAAAGTCTATTCAAAGATCTGATAAGATACAGATGCACTTCCCTTTGCAGGACAACAGAAGTAGAATGGAAAAAAAAAAAAACAGTATTGATTGAATAACTACTAAATATATGAGCTGGAGATAAAACTTGGAATTCATCAAAATACAGAAAGAAGTGAAGTCACAACTGTAGATGGGGATCACCTTGGAAGAAACAACAAAGAGAGAAAAGGGTCTGTAGTGAACTCTGATGTTATGATCAAGAGAGAAAAAAAAAACAAGTTTGAAAAGGTGATTAAAGAGGAGTCAGAGATCTAGGAAGAAAACTGGGGGATGTTTTGGAACGCCAAGGTGAGAGAGCATTAAAATGACAGGAAGGAGTGATTCCTGGTGTCACTGGTACTGAGAGCTCAAGGAAGCAGACTAGAAAACACCCCATGAACTTATCCAGACAGAGGTGACCAAGTGCCTCAACATTAAATGTCTCAGGCTAATGGTGACAGAATTCAAATTGGAGTGGTCAAGGGAGGAGTACACAGTAAGGGAAGAGTGAAGAAGAGTGCAGGTAACGTTCTGCCATAAAGAGGAGAAATTCAGTAAGGTTCTTGGAAGGGGGTATGAAGCCAAGAGACATGGGGAACAGTGAGATTTAAATCCAGTCTGACTCTAAACTAAGTTCTAGAAATTTCTATTTCTGGACCACTCTATGCTGCTGCTTCCCCAACTCTGCATGCTCATCTATAAATCCTTCTTTTTTTATTTTCAATTAAAACTATTTCTATGAGGGTCATCTACAAAAGAAAATTCTGGAATTTTTGAGTTTCACTACAAATATAATGATCCCTTAGGTGTCTGTTGAGCTTTAGGATCTTCAAAGATTAGCATTTCTATTATCTACTTTCATGCTTAGAATACCTATAAAATGAATAGAACAGAGTGGTTTTATTGTGAATTTACAGCGAGGAAACTGAGTCACTGAGATTTTTATGACAGATTGGGCACAAGAACCCAACATTTCTAATTTCCAGCCTGATGTTCTTACTACTCCACCAAATTTACCACAGGTAAGCAGGCAAGTGATGAAGGACTGACATATGATGCTGATATTTAGCCTAGAACAATCACCACCAAAACTTCCACTTTTATAATCATTCATCATAATAGCAGAAGTAGTAGTAGTTGTTGTCATTGTCGCCAACACATCACTCACTAAACTCAAAGTGAATTCTCAGAGGTGTTCAAGGGTTGTTTTCTCATAACTACTTTCCCTGTTCTGATGAAGGAACTGAGGCTCTCATACGATGTCTATTGTAGCTGAGATTGGAATCCAGATCTCTGAACTCCAAATCCAGTGGTCTTTTCTTTGGGTTGATGGTTTATAAAATCTTTTTTAAAAGCTGAAGAAAGTTATGTATCTTGTTCACAGAAATATAGGCATATATATATATATCATCTATGAAACTCTGCACACAATTGAAACATTCACTAATGATCTTCACTGCTCTAGATTGTGTGGTCTCTGAGTCAGCTGAAGTGCTAGGTGTTGAGGCAGCAAGATGTGACCCCTGTGAATGGTGATGTCACCATAAAGTGACTCCTCTTCCAGAGAAGGCTTGTGAGGCTTTTCTCAAGCTCCGCCAGGATCAACCTCTTCCTCTACAGGGCGAGGGCCCAGTGTTTATACTCTGGGGCAGCAGATCTGCTGTTCTGCTCCATTCACATGCACCGCCCCAAGGAGACTCTAAGGCCCTTGTGGAATGGAAGCTTCTGACTTAAGTAACTATGACCAAAAAAACAAAAACTATCATCTTTAACATTTAAAACTCAGTATCTCTTGCATCTCGACCGTTCATTGTCACTATGAGTCAGCCACTACTGGATTTCATTAAACTTCTCAATAATCTTATGAGGTGTTTACTGTCAGGGTACAAAAGCACAGAGAGCCTACATGAATCGTCCAGGGTCACACAGCTGCAAAGTGATGAATATGAGACACATGTAATTGGGTTCCAGAGTCTATGATATTTCCCTCTACCTTTGACTGATCTTCAGTCATGCATGGGCTAAACAAGGGTTTCTCTGTTAATATTATAAAATGCTTTTCTTGAAAGCCCAACAATTAAGCATTATTGTCATAAAAAGTTAAAAAAAATATGGATTACATTTTGTAATAATTTAAGATTTACATAAAAGTTGCAAAAATAGTAGACTTCCCTTATACTCATCATTTAGGCAGTGAACGTGGACAGTTCTGGTCCAAGGTGTATTTCACGACCATACATGGCATTTTGTTGTGGTATCTCCTTTGTCTCTACCAATCGGGCACAGCTTTTTAATAATTCCTTAAGCCTTTTTAAGAATAACCTTCTTTTCAAGCACACTGACTACGGTTTTGTAGGATGTCTGTCATTTGGGTCTGTCATTTTTTCATGTTTACATTGAGGTCATGCATTTTTGGCACGGATATCCAGAAACGATGCTGCGTCCCTGCCAGTACTTTATAAAGGAGACGTGTGATGCTGACACAGCTCATTACCAATATTGTTAGCTTTGATCATGGGCTAAGGTATTGCCTGCTAGATTTCTTTGCTGGGGAGTAACTATTTTCCCTTTTTTATTAATAGGCATCTTGTAGTGAAATGCTCTGGGACTATGCAAGAGTCTCGCCTCACCTCACACTCTCCTTTACTACTTTGGCATCCACTGATGATTCTTCCTGCAACAATTACTGCCGTAGTATTTGCCTAATGATGATTTTCAATTTGTATTATTTCTTCTACGTTTAAGTTCCATTGTCCTTTTAGTAGACAAGAAGATCTGTCCTCTCTTCTCCCACTTATTTCTTCAATTATTTACTTACAGCAGTCATGGATTAATTTTATTCTTTCATATTTATTCTGTTGATCAAATTATTCATGGAACAATTCCTTTTTGAATACCTCTGTACTTCCTGGCACCACAAAATATTGATATTTTTTTTCTGCTTGGGTCACAAAATTAACCATTTTCTCTAAGAATTTCTGATTACTTTTACTGAAAAGTAATGAGAATGACATCTAGAAACCAAGATCTGGATTGTGTATACCTTGCTTTACGATATCACTGCTTCTAGGCCTTCTTGGCAGAGAAAGCTAGGGAATATATGTATGTATAACCACACATGAATGTATATATCTATATTTCCATTTATATCCAGCCATACATATATTAAAAGTCATGGGTTGTTACTGATACCTCTGATTTCCATTAAGTACATGAGAATTCTAACCTCTTTCTTTTCCTATGTTAGGGGATACAGGAAATCATCCTGCACCCTTCTGGGTTCTTCTGGACTGCAAATAATTAAGCAAGTACAGGCAGATAGACAAGAGAAAAAAAGCCCACAGGAAGTTTAATAACAATGTGAATGTCTGCTTTACATGGGGAGATCCAACATATGAGTAACTTGGCCACATGGCTTCAGACACTATCTTAAATATTTTAGCAGTATAAGAGAGATTGGGGTAGAATGGGAATTTAGTTAGGGAATTTACTGGGGCAGGAACAGCAAACAAAAGGTATGCTCTTATTTAATTCTGCCTTCTCCACTGATGAAACATAGGGAGGCCTTCTTCACAGAGAAATTTATGTATAAATAACAAAAACAGCCTACAACCAGTCTTCAGAATCCCTTCCGTGAAATAAAACTCCTAATAAGATATAACTTGGAGGCTTTTGCATCCCCACACCTATTTGTGAGAAACCTGGCTCTTAGTACCTAATCTACATCTACAAATCTATATTTGCCTATCCATTTATGTTTTCAGCTGTGGTATACACATGAAAACTTTTCTGAATAGCTAATCCATATGTCAACAGAAAACACATTAACCAAGTAGAGTATGAAATTTATGTGCAGTTATTTTTATCTTTACCATATAGCATACTGTCAAAATTTTTTCCCAAACATAGGTTAACTCTTTTCTTTCCCAAACCCTCTTTAGTGTGGCTATGTTACTATATTTTTCATTATCAATACAATAGGCTCATTTTATTTTGCTCACCTTCACTGCACACACATATGCTGGTATTTATGTGTGTATGTATGTGTTTTTACAGTATACATACATGTCTGTATAAATCTAATCATCTGTCTATATTATGGGAAGTTTTACGAGTCGGAATTATATAATAAATTATGCTCAGAAAGCAATCGGTCGTTCCTACTACCTCATTCCCTTTCCTCTACGCCTTACCACTCCATTTCTTTCTAGGTAACCAGTCTCACTGGTCTTATGGTTTAACTTTCCTCCATTTCTTTTGCAAATGAATACATACACATATTTTCTTTCATGGCCTCCTTTTTATGAAAGGAGGTATATTACAAGCACTTCTTTACTTTCTGCTTTCTTCACAATGATATTCTTGTAAATCACTCCCTATCAGTTGTTATCCACAGCAATACAGGTAAAAAGACGGGTGTAAAGAGGTTGAATAACTTGCCCAAGACTACATACCTAGTAAGGAATAAAGCTGGATTTGAACCCAAAATGCTTTGACTCTAACATTCATGTTCCTTCTACATCAGAACTTATTATCCACAGTTCCTGACATATTCCTAGGGATCTTTATGTTCTTTAGATATCCTACATTGTTTTGAAAATTAATGCATATATGAGCTGAATTATCTGGATGATTGTCTCATACAAGTACTGCCAGGCACTTTCATCACCTGAAGAACCTAAAAATGATGCAGTTGCCTAGTGAATGTCTCAAATAGCATCACACATGGACCTTCAGGGAAAGCAGTTACCTGGCTGTGGCTTTGGCCTGTAGCTCAGGGAAGGCAGCATGGCCCTGTACCATATGGTCTATCTGTAAAACAAGAGAGAGAGGTGTTAACTTTATAGCTTTTTAAATCTATGTTTAAACCAGAAAATGAATATTAAAATGCCATTTCTTTCAACTCTGCCTATAGAGGATCCAAGAATGTTAAAATGCTAACTCAGCAAGAATATCTCACTTTGCCTAACCTAGTAGCAGCCTTTGGATTTATGAAACAAGTAGATGCTTAAAGAGAAGAGTAGTAGGAAATTAAACTCACAAAGCTGAACTGGTAGTAGCAGGTAGTATCAGGTCAAGAATGAGATCTGAGGGGAGGAGTTAGAAGGGTAACTGATGGTAAATGGAGAACCTATATGTTAAAAGAACTAACCTTTGCATCACCATTTCCCCTTCCCGATCTAAATTATTATCCTGAGGCAAAGTCTAGCCTTGGATTACTTACTGTGTCTTGCTAGTGGAGAAGCTGAGTGAAAGAGACTATGGAGGAGGGGTGCCCAGTTAAAAGGGGAAAAAAAAGAGAAAGACTTGCTTCTTAACGCTATCAGAAAAATCTCCCCAACTAAAAAGTTATCACATGGGCAACTGGGACACAGCCCTCCAAGGACAGAGATGTCTACTTTCTGCAGATAACCATCTTCTCCTCTGAAATCTCACATCTAGGATTTATTCTTTAATCCGCTTGGTGACTCTAAATAAAATAGTATGTAATATACAGTAGGAAGGGAAATGCTTCCCCATGCTGCTGCTCTGCTGAAATACAACCCAAACCGCTGGAATCCCTGAACCTCATCCGTGTATTTCCCAATGTTTACAGGAGTCACTAGTATTCTAAAATAACCACTATGAACAACTTATTTTCACTCAAACTATGAATGACTGGTTATTTTGGTCTTGTAGAGACAGTTTCTCTGAGCATGTTTCCAGAGAGTCAGGGCTATGTAATGAGGACAAAGTTTCTGACAGAGCCATAAAGGCTGGGTTGGGCTCCAACTCCCATATGAACTAGCTGTGTGACTGTGCAAGTCTCTTACTGGCTCTGAGCCTCGATAATCCTCCTCTCAAAATAGGATTGCTCATGGGAGAGGAACAATGGGGAGAAAACTCCAAGATAGTGGTAGATACTCATGGCAAAAGTAGAGCTTTTAGGGCCTCACCCCGATCTCCACACCACCCAGATCTCAGATGGTGGGAACTAGTGGCAGAGCTGTACGGCCATATTGAACTTAAAACGCTAAACATGTGTGTCCAGCTTCTTTGGCTTGCTTCTGAGTGCACCCTGGTGGATGCTCAGCTGATGCCATCTGCGGGTAGAACCCACTGTATCTAGTTATGCACAACCTATAAATCTTCTTTCTTTTTCATTTTTTCTATGTAAACAAATCTTTCTTTTTCTTCTTCTCTACGTTTGTCTGCATTTGAATCCTGTCCTGCAGTCATAAGTGTATGGGTGGAGACTTACCAAAAGGGGATCCCCTTGCTCCAGGGTTTGTCCCATTTTACTAGGACAAGAGTGTATGCACCTTGATGCCAATAATAGTATAAATATCATGTAACATTTATTGACTCACCAAATATTACACTAAACTAAGCATCTTGACACATTATTTCATTTTTCCTTAATCATTCCTATGAAGATAGTATTCTACACTAATGGAGATGGCAAAATTGAGACGAAGAGAAATTAAGTAATTTGCCCAAGGTGGTAGAGGAATAAGTAACAGGTTGTTTTCAAACTGAGGTCTCTCTGTGGCTTACTTAAGTCCTTGTTCTTAACTACTATGCCACATTGTCTACCACATTTACAGGTACAAGTTAATTGAATTCCACTTGGGTTGTTCTATAGAAATGTTTCAAAATATTAGCAAGACAATTGGTTATGTCAATGGAAAAAAAATCATAGAGCATTTTTACTTCCTACAAGTTTAGCTTTAGATTGCCATGGTGAGGAACAGTCTAGACCTTAAAGAGTTTACAACCAAGTGGGAGTTCATGATGAATCCACCGGGATCAGTAATGGAAAATTAAAGGAATTGCTTCATTTGATGCTAATTTATATGGGATGTGCTTTAAGAGTTCAGAGAAGAGATTAAAATGATCATTTAAGAGAAAGCATAGACCTAATATCTGGAACGTATGCTGAATGCAGTTACTCAGTATTTGCTGAGTGCATAATTCATTAGATACTGTTCGTAGGCATTCTGGGTATATAGTGAAAAATACAAAAATACTTACAGTTCATTCAATTCAGAGTAGAATAAGATAAGAGGTCAGTCTTTTGGCAATTATTATATAGTTGGGAAAAGTGAAATTTTAGCTGAGAGGCTAAGAATAGGCAGAGTTTGGAAGAATACAGGGCCAGCAGCAAGTCATGCCCCAAAAAAGAGGCCATACTGAGTACAAAGCTGAAGATGGAAAGACACATATGGTTTTGGACAGTAAGGATATTGGTTGAGCCCATGCCTGGTAGGTATATCATGCTCCTTTGTTGAATAAATGTGTAAGGCATGAACCATCATGGAATTACACCACATACTCATGTGCTTCTTGAGATACCACACTTTACAGACTTATAACAGATGACTTTTGTGTCTGGTTTTTCAGGACACCAGTTGATTCTAGATAGAGCAACTGTATATTAAATTAGAAGATAAATAAAATGGTGAAAGTATGAATGAATGAGGATGGTGGGAAGGGACAGTGGGTTTTGAGTACACAAATTATTTTGATTTGGGAAACAAAATGATGAAAAATTAAGGAAAATTAGGCTGGTGGTACATACAGATTAGGGAGATGACTTGGTGTAAAAGGCAGAGAATGTAAATAAGGTTCAGAGGCTGACAGTGGGAATAGATGGAACACATATTCCTGTTGCTCTACTAAATTTGTTAAGGTCTTTCACAATCATTAGCTTATGGGTCTTACGTCTTTCTCTTGCTCCACATACTGAGGGTCTTTTAAATTAAGTCTCATTAGTTAGTTTCCACTCCTCAATGCCTACAACAATACCTGGCATCCTGAAAGGATGAATGAGATACATTTTGAAGAAACTTAAGAGAGTATAAGGAAGTCAGAAAATGTAAGAACATCAATGAAGATTTTGAATTTTTGGGTCAGAAAAAGAAATGTGGCCATATTAATCATGTCTCCTTATTTTCTGTATTTCTCATGCTTTGATATATGGGGTCTTATGATCCTGGGCAGACTGCTCCTCCCGAGACTAGACAATTCAAAGAGATAGCAAGGGGCTCAATTCCTCTGCCAGCACATCTTACAAATGCAAATCAACCAATTCAGAGCCAAGGCCCCTACCACCTCAGGGATGGGCCATAGTTTCCAGGCTATAATTACACTAGGACCCAGTATCAGACACTAGGGGTGGCCTTGGTGCTTCCAGTGTGGCCCTGTAGAGATGCAACATTCCCTTTTCTTGAGAACTGCAACACACTATTCTTTCAATAGCACCTATTGATCTGTTAGCCCCATGGTAACTGACTAATAAAATTTACATTTCAAGATAGTGACTTAATGGAAAAAAATCTGAGCTTTGGAAACAGTCAGATTTAGGTTCAAATTCATGGTTTATATTTATATTCTGGTCTATCTAGAAAAAGTTAATCATTCAGAGCTTCATCTATAATTGTAAAATGAGGATAATAAAAGTTGTTCTGCAAGGCAGGCTGTGGTGAGTACATGTTTATATGTGGCTTTCAGAAGGGTACCACCAAAGGAACAAAAATGTCTGGGAAAACAGGATCTCTTAAATGGCCAGATGTACTTTTAATTTTTTCACAGTTATTTTTGTTGATAATGGCACACCCTGATTACAGTGTAGAGAAGGAAAAATCTGCTACCATAAAATCTATCTTTTTGATAAAAGATTAATTTCATGGGTCGGACTCTGAAGACTAGAAGGAGGCTGCTTTTGAAAAAGATACATATAAACGTCTATAAGGACCTACACAGGTCCTTCTATCTTTTTAATGGTGAAAGTGTAACTTGAAATCTGTATACCTGTTGTTTGCTGTGCCTTCTCCAGTAAACTCTCTAACCGAACTTCTTCCTTCTCCCATTATCCCCAGTCTTAGCTATTTAAGCTTCTAAAGCCATGTGGCCAGTTATTCAGTCATTCTGCTCTCTCCCATGTATACAGGAGGTATACATGCCATTATTAAGCTTCTTATTGTTTTCTTTCTCTTAATTTGTTTGATGCTTGTTTATTTGCCAGCCTAGAAAAACCCTGAGGGCTATGGGATGATTTCCTTTGTGCCCCTACAACAGAAAGGGAGTCAGTTTTTCCAATAATTGAATACTCATTTCAAAAGCCTGGAATTCCTATTTTAGGGCTGACCTCTCTACTTATGTTCTATCCTCTAATGTATTTAGCACAGTATAGAAGAACACAATGTCCTATTAGTGGTTATTTGTTTCCCAATGAAATAACCAGTTTCACCACAATCAACTGTATTTGCCAAATGGTTGCCTTAGAAATATTTAGACAGACTTAGTCTAACTCTATGACTATTTTCTTGTTTCCTTCATCTTCTCAGATTTCAGCTCTGAAAGCTGGCAGCTATAACAGTCAGCAGAAAAGTTAACAAACTATTTGGATAAGTAGGACAATTCAACTGGTTGGAATCAGATTTTCAAAATGGTTTTAAGGCCTATGACAAGGAGGAAAAGTCATCTTAAAAAAGAGTCTATATAGGAAAGAACGATCCAATTGCATTGAGAAGTAATGGTGGTTTGGTCACTGGTGAATCCTCTCACACCCCACCCCCACACCTCTGGCCTAAAGCCCAGTTCTTGTATGCATAAATAAATAAATCTTTACAAAAATGGTAGGATCATGTCTGCATTTTAGGAAGATTTCATTAGCTGCAGTCTTTAAAGAGGCCATTAGGACTGGATGTTTGTGTTCTTTCCAAATTTATACATTGAATGCTATACACTAATGAGGTGGTATTGGGAAGTGGGACCTTGGGGAGGTGAGTAGGTAAAGAGGTTGTAACTCTCATGAACCAGTTTAGTGTCCTTATATGGGTCTAAAGAGACCAGAGTTCTTTCATTCCACCATGTAAAGATATCTCTGTGACCTGGAAGAAGGCCTGAACCAGAATGGCTGTTGACTAATGTGGACTTTATGCTTCCAAAAATGTGAGAAATAAAGTACTACTGCTTATAAGCTACCTAGTCTATATTAGGTAGAAGCCTGAACTAAGTCATAGGTTTTCTGAGTAGAAAAATTAGACTTAAGATATGTAGGAAGCTGTGCAGGAACCTCAGGGACACAAACAATTGAGTGAAAGCTCAGGCAGGAGGTGGGACCAAGGAGACATTTGTTAACACAGAGTTAGTTTTGTATCCATGAAGTGATTTCAGTGAGCTAATGTGAAATGTTGGGTACACATCTAAGGCTACCCATAGATCCTGGCTATACTGATATTCATATACTTTGTTCTCATGGCCTTTCAAAGTGGCCCAACTCTATCTGTTTCAATACACTCGAAAAGAAAGTTACATAAGCTAATGATAATTGCTTCTCCAGGAACTCTACAAAAAAACTGTAAGAAAAACTCAGAAATGCAGGTCCACAAAAGTGAAGTCTGGTTTGGAAAGATCTGGAGCCTTTTGGTAACCCTTACAGATTTGAATCAAGGCTCTCTTCTAAGTAAGAACTTCATCACATTACCTCACTGTTCTGAACTTCTTTATTCACTAGTAAAACTGAGAATCATAACATGGACCACCTAGACAAGCAGTGAAGATCAGAAGAAATGCTGATTCTTAATAAGGGGCTAGAAGTGAATGGCACATAAAAGTACTCAAAGAAAATTAGCCTTTACCTTCCCAGAAGGTGGCAGGTATAGTGCAGTCTACTTTTACGTGCTACAATTTATAGTTACAATGATTGCTTTTATATCCAACTTTCCCATTTGAGGATAAGCTACTAGAGGACAAGAATCGACATGACCATCTTCTTGCCTTGCCCACAGTCATTACAATAAATGAATGTATGTAGGGATGAAATCATGATCACTATAACAACCATAGCACTGAGCCCATAGTGAACTCCTCATGTACCCACTTGTGGAAGACTGCCTGACTTCCTGAGGCTAGGTCTGGGTTGAGCATCCCTGGCTGTATGGGTGGAGGTTGAAATGAGAAAGCATATAAAAAGCTCTTAGAACTGAGACTAGAGGGCCTCCCTGGTGGCGCAGTGGGTTGAGCAACACACTATGAGGCAAACCGCAGCCACTGCAGCATGAGTTCGATCCCTGCTGCTGGCCAGGGAAGGGACCCACATGGCGCGGTAGACCTCTCCTGCTGTGCCTGCTGCTCCCCTCAGTAGTGTACTTCCATTGACCTGCCTGTTCTGCTCCCCACTCTCTGTGGTGAATCCTCTCACCCCACCCCCACACTTCTGGCCTGTACCCCAGTGCTTGTATGCATAAATAAATAAATCTTTAAAAAAAAAAAAAGAACCGAGACTAGAAAATAAGCCTTCAAAATAAATATTAGGTCTTGTGATTATTATGCACGTCATTAACAAGATCATGCTTCCATTAACACAAAAGCACACTTAGTAAGATGCCATTTTTGTTATTATCTTCATTATTGTTATTCTTACTTCATCTCATTATGTTACAGGTAGTTTCTGTTTCTTTGCTTGACTGCTCTGGACTGAGTCTTTAATGGTCCATCTGTTTTGTTCAGATTCAGATTCTGCCCCGTTATGCTAGCTCTTAGATATTTTAAGATTTCATTTTGCACCTCGTGGGTCAATCAGACTGGATGCCCATGTCAACAAACTGTATGTGGAACAGCCCAAAGTGAAGCTTCATACTCTATTTGATTAGCTGATGATCAATTAACTAGATAAAGACCAACAGTCACCATGACTCCTATTGAAAATCCTCGTGGACTATTATATGAAGATTTTATTGATGGCAAGAGAGAGGTCACTTTTTTTTACTTAAATTCAGACTCAGGAAACAGGCATACCCAAGTCTTGTCCACAAAGATTTGTCATACGTTTGGGTAAAGAGAGCTTATATCCATGGCAACAGCTCAAACTTTGAGCCAAATACTGGGGTAAGCTTTTCCAGACTAACACAGATGTTTAATTTGCATACTAGGTCTCCAAAAACCTGTTGATGGACAGCTTCATGGACAATGCATCACACACAAAGAGGTGGTTTAAGGGATTGTTATTTTTCTTTAAAAATTCCTCTGGATTGTGTCATTTATGAGTTCTGGGTCTGCTAAAGATGATTAGACCATGATGTGGGGTGAAAACAGACTATATTTCAGTAATGGGTTCACAATGTGTCATAGAATGGGAATGAATAGTTGAAAATTGTGCAAATACACAACCCTAGTTTTAAACAGGAGCATGTAAACCTCAACTCCCATTTCAACTTAGGCATACAGTGATCACAATTTTTCTAGTTCTGTAGATCTTTTTTCTATATTCACTAAACTTCCCTTTGGACAATGAACTTATTTGATTCAGGGTTTGATGGGATCTAACTCATTATTCATCTCTCTAGGCTAGCACTAAAGCAAGGGCCCAGACCATGCCCACTGAGTCCAGTCATCTACCGATGCTTCTTTACAGAGAATGTGAGGGAGCCTTGTATAAAATAGCAATATACCAGGAAATGGAAACTCATGGTTATTTGCATGTCTATCCTGCTTTGGATCAGATCACTTTTAATTTAGCTAAACATTTAGAAAAGTTGGTAGGAGAATCAGATCATAAACAGATGATTTCAATATAACATAGCAACCGTAAGGTTGGGTAAGTGAATTGATGTTTCATGTTCCCTTGTCTTCCACCTCTATCCCTCTGAGGCCTGCTGATCTCTTGACCTCAATTCTCAGTCTTCATAAGCACTTTCCTCATCCACGCCCTCATGGATTTTTGTCTGCAGGCTGGCATACACAAGTGGTTGCTCTACCTCCAACCCTGTGCTTACAGTCCTCTCTCCTCGCTGTCGCCAGGCAGGGATTTACAGCTGAGGTCTGACTGTATCAAGTTCATTCTTCCAACGTTTTTGCTGGTTCCTCCTGGTCTACTGATAAAGCTCAGTTCTTTAGCATGTTTACAGGGACTTCTTATGATGTGGTCCCTGCCCAGCTCTCTACTTTATTGTAAGTCATTCTCTTAACAACAGTTTATGCCACAACTGAAATTCGGGACCATTTACAATTACCCTCAAGTATGCCTTGGTTTTTTTTTTGCTCCCATTGTTCCTATGCCAATATTCCTGCCTAGAAGAGTATTCCCATCCTGATTTGTCTGGATTGTTCCTACTTATCTTTCAAAACTCAGCACAAATGCTTTCTTGCTTGCAAAGTTGTTCTAGTCACCTAGTTTTGTACCAACTCTTTGCCCTGTACCTCTGGAGTAGTACTCATCTCGCTGCTCTTCTGGCTCCCCTATGAGACAACCTTGTGATTCCAAGGATATTTTAATCACGCACCTCTATGAACCAGGCACTGGGTTTGTTACACTAAGTGTGATTATGGCTCTTTAAAAATCTCATAGCCTTCTGGAAGACAGACTAGGAAGCCAATAAGATAACAGAATATGCTAGGAAGTGAAATTTTGTTCTAAAGGAAAGGTGAAATTATCAAAGTGGTAAAGAATTCTCCAAGCAGGTAAAGAAGCAAATGCAAAGGCACAGAGAAGGGGGCTGAGGTGTGCCCCGGGGAAGCTGTGCATAGGGCATACGGCCATCTCGCCCAGTGACATGTGCATGGGTGAGGTTGGCAGGCACAGCCACAGATGATATGAGGAGCCCAGAACACCATCTATACTATGCCCAAGGGTCCTGGGAACCAAAGAAGGTTTCTAGTTGGAGAGAAATATGGTCCTTTTCACAAAGTAGAACACCATTCTTGCTGCCATGAAGAAAATGGACAGTCATGCTAAGGATAGGTGAGAAGAGGCTCAGTCACCACTGCCTGAAGCAGCATGTCCTCCTTTGGCAAACCACTGCTGCACACGCACCACATGTTAGTGTGTATGTTAAGGGAAAGTCAGTTCTTCTGAGGTAGGAGTCTGCATTCCAGATCCTAGATATGAGTAGAGGGACAAAAGACACCTGTCAAGGGTATTAAAGCATTGAAGATCATATGGAGAAAGTACCAACTTACCAGTTTTCCAGTAACGCTCTGACCACCTTCACTCAGCCAGAACCCAGGGACCATGGCTGAGAAATAAGGACCCCAGACTCCTGGGACAAAAATTGGGTCCTTGTTGATCTAGAAATAAAGGAGAAAAGTACATGAAAATAGTGACCCTCAGAGCCTGAGAAGGAGCCTCCTCTCTTCTGATGCTTCTATAACGAGGGAATTCAGCCTACTAAATGCCTTTTATGGTAAGGATGTCATTCACTCCCAAGGAAGGGCAAGGCTTCATCTTTGGAAACTTTTGATGTCAGAGTAGTAAAAAAGAAAACT
Organism: Galemys pyrenaicus; assembly: GCA_019455555.1. NCBI lineage: Eukaryota > Metazoa > Chordata > Mammalia > Eulipotyphla > Talpidae > Galemys > Galemys pyrenaicus. The sequence continues at coordinate 6,956,580 of JAGFMF010011617.1, read as the reverse complement.
TGGAAAGAAACTGATGAGGCATTTCCTGGCTCCCCCTCCATAGTGGACTGATAGCAGAAATGACTGCCATCGACCCGCTTTGTGATGAGACTTCTCGGCTCCTCTGAGAGGTGGGTTTATTTTCTTGCCCCTTTAATAAAGCTCTGACTTGTGACTTGTTCTGACCAACAGAATGAGGAGGAAATGACATTGTGCCAGTGTTCTGGATCCAGGCCTCAAGAGGATTGCATTTCTTTTGCTCCTCTCCCTTTGCCATAAAAGCGTGCCATTGCTGGGTGGAAAAGCTACCGCAATGGCTCTGATGGCCCAGATACAGGAGGGAACCTAAACAAGACTAGCAAACCCTCCCAGTCAAACAGCAGTACCTAGCCCACATTGCCAGAATCAGCCAGCTGAGTGACAGACTTGTGAACAAAATATGTCTTGTTAAATAAGCAAAATAAGTGTTGATGAGAATATGAAGGAAAAGGAATCCTTGTATTTACTGTTGATGGGCAGTCCCAACAGAAAACAGCATGGAGTTTCCTCGAAAAATTAAAAGTAAGGGCCTTCCTGGTGGCACAAGAGGTTAAGCACCTCACTATGAAGCTATCTGCAGCCACAGCAGCAGGAGTTCGAACCCTTGCCAGGGAGCTCACTCACATGGCGCAGCAGACCTCTTCTGTCTTGCCCGCTGCTCCCTCAGCAGTGTGTTTCAGTAGATCTGCCTGTTCCACTCCCAACTCTTGTCTCTGGCGAATCTTCTCACCCACCTATCCTACCCCACCATCTGACCTGCACCCCAGCTCTAGTATGCATACATAAATAAATCTTTAAAAATTAAAAGTAGACTACCATATGATCCCAGTAATTCAACTTCTAGTTATTTATCCAACAATTATGAAAACACTAATTTGAAAAGATACATGCACCCCTATGTTCACTGCGGCAGTACTCACAATGGCCAAGATATGGAAACAGTCCAAATGTGTGAGGACAAGTTATTATATTAAAAACAGTGGTCTATATACACAGTGGTATACTACTCAGCCATAAAAAAGATGCAATCTTACTAATTGAGGGGTTTATGCTAAGTGGAAAAAAATCAGAAGGAGAAAGACAAATATTGTTGATTCCATTCATCTGTGGGACATAAAGAGGAAAAGCCAATCAACAAACAAAATTAAGCCAAAAAATTTCTTAGAGTTATCCAAACAGAATGATGGTTACCTGAAGGGAAGGAAAGGAGAGGGAACAGATTGGTGGTAGATGGTAGATGAACATCTGGTGGTGGTCATGGTGTGAAATATATAGTTATTGAGGTAAGAAACTCTACACCTGAAAACTACAGTGTTATAATATCATGTTACCTTAATAAAAAGAAAAAAAGTAAATATTATTGTAGCTACTGATGATTTTGTGTTTGCTTGTTATGTATCATTTTTGTGGCTGTATAAAACTGACAGAGCCTCTTCCTTCAACAAAAACTTACTAGCCACCTAACATATAGCAACATGCCAACTCTCTCTATTGAGTCTAGAGACGAAGGGGTAAATCAGAAAGGGTTGTTGCCTTTAAGGACTCTCCATATGGATGGGAGATAGATAAGTAAGTAGACAAATAGAATTCAGTGTGGTCCACTGAATGACAAAGACAAAACACAGAATGGAGAGGCAGAGGAGGTGCAGAGTGAAATGGTTCAGAGGTGGCTTCTTAAAAAATGCTTATACTAGTTATATTGAGCCAGGTAAAGTGGAACAGGTATTCTAGGATAACAAATAGGTTGAAGAAAGTCATGTGATCTTAACATTCAGATACTTAAGAATTTCTGTAGCGGACCATGGAAGTGTCTCTAGGTATTAGGAAAATATATGGAGAGGAGAGCTAGGACAGGCATGGACCATGCATGAGTCACGCATCTAGAATGGCACACATTCTCATTCACCCAGTAGGAAAGAATGCTGAAGTTGTATTTATGGTTGTGGAAAGGTATAGCTAGAAGATGAGGAGATAAGGGAATTTGGTATGCCAGGTCTAGCTACTCCCCCATATCTATAAGCTGAACAGAGAATCTACTCATTCATTTATCTTAGAAATATTTATTTAGCTCCAAAATTATGCTTGGTATTATGCTGTACCCTAGGGATATCGCAGTGACTTTCTGTAACTTCTGCCCTCATGGAATTTACAAGCCACATTTTAGCATAGAAGAGCAGACCTTTAAGTGTCTGGATCCCAACTACCTTGGTTCTCTTTTCACTAAACTAATGAGTTCTCAAAACAGTAGGATTTCCCATCCCCACACTGATAGGGTATAAGGGAAGATAAGGAAGCTACTCAATACTTTCCAATTTACATTTTCTCAAATAGATGTAATTTATTAAAAACAACAGGCACCTTTAACAACCGAAATGAGAACAATCATTTTAGGGGAAAAAAGGAAGTTTCTGTAGGCAAGTCAATTTGGCTTAATGTCATATTTACTCATTCCTTTATTGGTTCAAGAGATGTTTTCTGAGTTCCCATTGTGAACTCAGTCTGTGTCTTGTAAATGGTAATCAGGAAAGCACAGTGTCTGCCTTCATGGAGCATGGCCTCCCTAGAAAGGGAGGCAGACTAGATGACCAATCATTCAGGGTTGGCCAGAATTTCCCACTTTTGGCACTGACAGTCCTGTGTCCTGGAGAACCCTCCATCCCACCAAACTAGAAACTGCTTACCCTGATATAGACATCAGCCAAATTGTCAAACTAATGTGTAATTATACACTATGATAAATGGAAAAAAAGAAAATCAAAGGGCATTATAATAGTATATACATCAACTATGAGTCCAGGGGTCAGGGTGGGTTATTCTGAAGAAGTGATGCTTGAATTAATATGTAAAATATACACAAAAACTATGCAGGTGGGTGTGATCATATGTGCATTTGTGTATTTATGTGCATGTGTGTTTGTGTCTATGTGTATCTGTGTGTTTGTGTGTGTCTGTGTGTTATGGAAAGGATTCCAGTCAGACAGAATATATACTATATGGCCTTTATTTTTGTCACTTTGCTTTTCACAGCACAATTTTATCACCAACATTAGAGAGTAGCAAAGTGCACCCGAGAGCTGCTCTGTGGTGAATAATATAGGCTGTGTTAATAACCATTTAGGACGCAGGGTTTGGATAGGCAGATGGACACCTGACAAAGTCATCTATTTTCATGCCCTGTATCCCTTCCCTTCCAGAACTCCTCACATTTGACAGATTAGTCTCAGTGAGGTTGTATAAATTGTTCACAACCACAGACCTCAGGAGTGATGATGTGGGATTTGTACCCAGGCAGATTTTGAACACAAATTCATGAATTGCTTTATTTTTTGCAGCTATTTAAACTTGTACCTATAAATTGTTTAGGAAGGTTTTATATCATTCCCTGTCTTCCCCCCCACCCCTGCCCCAATTTCCAATCCCCATGATTTAAGGATGTTACTGTGAAGATGATGGTTGGTCACTAGGAAGTGCCTGGTGAAGACGGTGCCCTGACTCTGTCCAGGGAAGGGATCCAGTGCTGACTTGTGTTGTGCTCGCTCCTTTGGAAAGGCCCGTGCCCCTCATCACACGCTCAGAGTAAAGCAAGGAAACAAACACACAGAAACATGTTTCCCAGGGCACTTCATTCACTCCCAAACCCTGTACTCTAGGAGAAAAGAAGTAATAGTTGCTTTAGCAGAGAAACATTTGTGTGTCTATGCATGCTTTACTCCTTTGAAATGAATCTAAATATTTAAAAAAGATTTTTGGGGAAGCTCTTTTCCATGCTGACAGCTATCTTGGCCTGGTGGCTGATGTTTCACAAAAGAGGGTGTGCATCTCACCCCACTAATGACAGGTGTCTGCAGGGTACTGGCTTCCCCATCATAATGGAGCTGTTGGCAATAACAACAGCTGAGTAGGACAGGGTACTCACTAAAAACCTTATTCTAAACAAATTCAAGCAACAGAAATCACATAATTCTCATAGTGACCCTAAGAGAGGATTCTATCATTATTCTTATTGTACAGATGTATAAACTGAGGCAATACTGTTAAATAGATGGCCAAGGTTATAAAAATACAAAGCACACAGGCTCTACAGGTTCTGTATTTGTCTTTGACAAAGTATGGTCTTATTTGGTGGCTATCATTGCTTCTTCGAGTCCTTCGTTTATCTTCCAAGGGCAGAAAGTCAGGGCTCTTAGAGCCAACATACAGTCAGTTGAGCTGAATAAACCTCCTGGTCTTGATGATGAGTAGGTTAGAGAATTTCACTTTTGATGCTTCTTCCTGGCTACAATTGTATGAGAGGAGCACATGGATGGGGAAAAGACCTAGATTGCTTCTATTCCTAACTGCCAGGTGCTAGCCAGGTGATAAGTGCCTTTCTGAGCCTCAGTTTCCTCATTTTCAAAACAGGAGGAAAGATATGTCAGAAGATTTTGTGAAGATTAAAGACACCATCACCTATGAATAGCTTATTATATGTTAAGTACCAAATAAATGTTATTTCTCTTTGAAATGAGGCTCATGTAATAGACATACGGTCACAGTCAAGAATAACTGTGACTATGAAAGGAAGTCTCTAAATTGAGCTTGTGCTTATCAATATTCTTGATAATTAAGTAGAAGGAAATACAGAAGTCGAGTTTATCATATTTTCAGATGGTATGAACTAGAAAGATCTTTATGGGCATGTTTAAATCAAAATTCAAAATTACTTTAAGAGTTAGAACATTTAGCAAAACAGATGAAAACAGGATTTATTTAATCAGTTAATATTTTTCACTTAAAAGGAACTGGCATTATCTCTGATGGTTGGGTGATGGTTCATGACTGTTCAGTTTAGTGTTTTTTAAACTGTACTTAGACCTTTGATATAGTTTCAGTTATATTTGCTATAAATGAAGTTGCAAAGACCTGAAGTAAAGCAAACATTTAGTTGCATACTATATGCCAAGCACTGAGATGAGCACAAGTCTGTAAAAATGATGACGCAAAATATTAATAAACACTAATGCACAGCCCCTTTCAGGGAACTTCTATATGAACGGGCAGACAGAGGTGGAGGGAAAAAAAATCAAATTATAGTAAAACATGTCAGCTGTTACAGTGAGGTAAGAGTGGGGTGTGCTTGGAGCCCAGACTTCCTGTGAAGAGCAAGTGCATTATGTAAGTGATCACATCGGAACGAGGCCTTGAGAGGAACACGTGTCTGCTTAGGCTGAGAGGGAGGGCATCCCAGGCAGCCAGGGCTATGTGGACAATGCTCTGAACCATAAAGTTTACCGGCATTTTGATTTGCATGCAGGTTTAGTTCAAATCTCCCCTTTTTACTTTAAAGAAAACATCCTATGCTTTGAAGGCTCGGTATATTTTTATAGTAACACACCCCATAGCTTGCCAAAATTTCATTTTTTAAAAAGCCGTGACTGGGAAAAAGTCTTTGTGAAATGATCCTCAAAGTCAGGCACTAATCATAAGGAATAATAATATAAAAATAATAATAATAAGGAACACTAATAAAATAGTAATTGGTAATCATTACTATAGCTTATTGCATGCCAAAGAGTCTTCACGGATCTGCACAGACTTTCTCATATTTAAGACTCATGTCTACCCAATGAAAGAAGCCCTATTACACTTACTCCGTGAATGAGGACAGCTAATTTGATGGAGTTCAAACTGCTTGTCATTAGAAAAGGAGTTGGCTGGTGAGGTATCCAAACTATGAACTAACTCATTTCCCCCTCTCTATTTTCCTTATTCTCCTCTTCTATTAAATAAATAGTTCTAGATAGAGATGTTTGAGCTATCTATCTTCTGCCTTTGAGATTCTAACAGATTCCATGCATTTGAGTCATTCTACCTCAGACAGTCAATCAAAACTCCCCAACAAGCTCCTTAGTCCAGACGCTGCCCTCCCATGGCCTGGGACTCGGGGGGTTGCAGTGAATCATGTCTTGGGTGTCTCTAAGTACTCACTTTGCTCTACTACCCTATGAACTGTGGTCAAGATTACAGGGGGTTGTTCATGAGTTATACTTAATTACTACTATAGTAGCTGAGTTATATTTAATATAGTATCTTACAGTAGCTACAAATATTTACTGGATACACAGAGTTCAAACTAATGATTTATTTTATTTCAAAAAATTTTTTAAAGATTAATTTATTTAAGCATACAAGACCTGAGGTATAGGCCCGAGGTGCAGGGGATTCACCAGAGACAGTGTGGGGAGCAGAACAGGCAGACTGACTGAAATACACTGCTGAGGGGAGCAGCGGGTGAGACAGAAGAGGTCTGCTGGGCCATGTGGGTCACCTTCCTGGCTGGGGATCGAACTTGGCACTGCAGTCAGTGGCTGTGGTCAGCATCACAGTGCTGCTACTCAACCCCTTGCACCACCAGGGAGGCCCAAGTTTGAATGATTTCTTCTGACCTTTGGTATACTTTACTCCTCTCTGAGTCTCTGTCAAACTAACGATTTATACATGAATAGAAATGGTAAGATAGATATCATGAGCCATGTAAAGGATACACCTGTTCCCCTAAAGACTGCAAACTAGAAGAAGCTGGGGGACAGGACAGTTTGGGGTCCAGGAGACTTGTGTACATTTGCAATCAGACTTGAAATAACCCTGACAGCAAGTGGAGTGAAAATCACACAGCCCATTTACAGCTGAAGACATAGACACAAGGAAGGCAACAAAGCATGCAGGACCACGAAGATGAGAAGGGGCAGAGCTGGGATTAGAAGGCTGTCCGTGTGTTATCTTTTTTCATGTCTGTGCCCAGGCTGACTTCATCAGTGGATGCCACTGGCTGAGTCTCACACAAGACTATGCGACCATTAGCTGAGTCGCCCCACAGTGCTTCAACCCACGCGCCTGCTCAGACCTCTTTCTGGGAGAGATGACTGGGCTCGGAGCAGGGAGCTGCTCCAAGTGCATCCATTCTGCTTCCCCCAACCCATCATCCTGAGGTTGGCCTAAGCCTCTGGCAGGGGCAGGAGGCAGGCTCCAGGCGCCAGTGTTCCTGGGAGGGAACAGGAGGCTTTGTTTTGAGTGCCTCCAGCCAGGTTGGGAATGTTAGAGGGTAGCCACAGGCATGTGTGGGACTGGGTATTTCCGTGGTGGCTCATCTCTCCCTCCAAATGGACTGTGCTATCATCTTACTAGAAAAAAAAATTATATACATTCCAGCCAACTCCCAGCTCACTACACAGTAAAAACAGCATAAAGAATTCTGTTTATGAATGGGGGTTCTTAGCAGGCACCTCTATTTTTGCACTTCTCTGAGTGAACCATACTGATTTGCTTTCTTCTCTTATGAAACAGTAAGGGAAAATGTCTTAACAGCAGTGAACATAGTTCAGTCATAGGAGCATGGGCCAAGATTCAGACAAACCTGGGTTTCAATTCAAGTTCAATCCTTCTCTAGCCACACACTCTTGAGTCTCTCTGAGTCTCAGTTTTCTCATGAAAGAGCTAATCGCATCTACCACAGCTCTGCACTGGTCCCACATATAATGATCCTAGGACATAGCATGTTCTCAAGAAATGTGAAACCGCATTTGGTTTAATTCTACTCCTTTTTGGGACACTGGGAAGATCTCAATCCAAAGACCTGGGTTTAGGTGCAGCCACTACCCTGATTAGGCTTTTTTTCCTCTTTTCTCCAGGATCATCTCCTCTGTGTTTGTCTAACTTACCACATTTCCTGGGGTTAGTTCATTCATATCCATGCGTATAATGACAGTTTGTATGCCGTTGAGTTCCAAAGTGTTACCCTAAAATCGGGCCTTGCTCCTGGATGTCTAATCTGCATGTCCAAGACGGACATGCTTGCCCTCCTCCCACTCAGGGACACTCTTGTTCTGGGGCCCCTGTCTCGGTGAAGGGTACCCTATATACGCAACTCCCAGGATATCTTTCTTGACTTCTTCATATCTCATCTCACCCCACACGAAGTGACAGGTGCTCTCAGCAAGGTTTTTCAAATACAAGCCTTTCAGTTTCTTTCCATTGCCCTTACATCAGTCTAGTCCATCATCTCTTGCCTGGATCACTGCAACAATTATATTCCACTTCCTGCCTCAAATACTGTCCCTCACCCTGCACTCCCACAAGCCCCACTTAGAGACACCAGCTTCCCAAGTTCCAGCATAATGATCTTTCTAACACACAAACCTAATTATACATTCCTTACTTAAATCGTTCTGCAGGTCACTGGGTGAGCTGGCTTTTATCTATCTGTCTGGCCTAATCACACATTTTCTCATTTCCCAATTCCTTGCTTCCAATCATCTTTTACTGCAACAAGCACATCACAGCCTAGGTCCCAACCTACCGAACACCTAGAAATTCCCCAAGTGTCCATTTTTGTGTTCATCTCTGAATCTTTATAACTTCCTCTCTGTGTGAAAGGTATCCCCTCTCCCCTTCCCCAGCTGTCACATACCCTTTGTAAGATGCAGATGTTCATCTGATCACCACAATGCTGAGTTGGGTGCTCCTCCCCAGATCTTGATTCTCTACTTCCACATCGTAAGTTGTCCCAACACACATCATGTCATTATAGCAATACCATAGCTACAATATATGTGCTTATTGTGTAATATTTATGCAATATCATTGTAAACTAAGTCACTGCACAAATGGAGGACATGGCTAAAAGAATTAACATAACAAAATCACTTGACACAAGAACAACAGACTGACTATAACATGTCTATTCATCTGTAAGAGGTACATAGTTAATAAAGCTCAGACTTGCCAAATTTTCCTCCCTTCTGTCTGGAGGTTTCTGAAAACTTAGGAGTTCTATAGTAAAGACTTTGTCCCTCCTAGAAACTCAATCCCTTTACTTCAGTTTGAGAAAAACAGGAACACATGAAAGCTGCCCATAGCTATCTCTTAGGACTTACCAGTATAAGAGGACAGGGAGGGCAGTGAGCAGGCATGTCACCTAACCAACAGTCCCCAAAGTTGGGGTGCATGGTGGCAGCCAAGTGTTGCCTACAAAGTCTGAAATATTTACGAAGTATTTTGGATTCCTTACACCCTGAATCCCTCATTCTTCATCATTCTGAAACCCATACGTGATCACAATGAAAATGTAAGCCATATGTTTCTCATACACATATACTTAATGTGCCCAAAGTCGCTTTGTACTAAAGAGTGCAAGAACAGTTTTTCTTGAACAGTCAAGAAAACTTTGAGACCTTTCTAAAGTTGTCTCAAATTTTCTCTCTCCTTCAGACAAGAAGTCACACTTGACTTCCTTTATACAAATGTGAGCTCAGACTGAGCTTTTGGATTTGAAAGCTCTGAGCGCTATCTGACTCCAAAGATATAAAAAAGCCCATAACTTGTATCATTCTCATAGTCTCTGAGGACCTGTGGTAGGTAAACAATTATTGGTCTCTTCTGAGGATCCTCTAGGGGAGAGTTGGGGGGAGCAGAGTGTGGTAAGGGAGAAGGCTGGTGAGGAGGAAAGGTGTCTATAAAAACACAGAGGAGTTCCCAGCTCTGCCCTCAGCCAGAGCTGTGTCTTTTATTTCTGTTGCATCTCCAGGAACGAGCATAGTATTAATTACTGTGAGTCTCAAATATGGTCCAACCTATGTTCTCTTTTGATTCTGAACTAGCTGTTCAGAAAAATCAGCTCCCACTTACAAACTTCGGAGTTTAGTTAAAGAGACACCTGCGGGCCATCTCAGAACCACGGCTGATTAGCAGGTGCACACAGCCTTCCCGCAGGAAGCACACGACACCCAATTAGTCTGGTCAGCTACCTTGTGATATCTGAATGCTAATATCATTTTGTGGACACCTCCTCTTCCTGCTCTGTTTCTGTACCATTTAAGGGTTTCTTCTGTTACAACCTTTTGCTTTGACACAGTGTCTGGCCTCAGATATCATTTTGCAAATGTAATGACCTACTTAGGTTTTCCGGCTGACTCTCAATGTTCTATCTTAACTTGCTATGTGACTTTGGTCCACAGGATATATGTACTTTAAAAATGGAGTAAATGGGATATCTTTTATAGATTTATAAAGATTAAATGTGGCATAGTCAGTCTATTACAGGCTTGGTACAGAGCCTGGTACATTCAGTGACCCAGGGAAATCTTGTCTGCATGAATATCATGCCCTCCACACTGGCCAAGGTGCATTTCCTATTTATGGACTGGAGTACACATGAGCATGTCATTTAAAAAGATCTGACACCATCTTGACTACAATTATAAAATAGGGTTCAGAGATAGTAGCGGCTCCAAAGAAGAGAAGCAAGATATGAATCAACACGATTATTCAGATGGGTTGATGTCTATGTACAAGGTCTGTCACTGGGAATAAATGCATTTCAGGCTTTACCCTGCAAACAGCACGTGTAAGGCAATGAGAGCCCCGGCTGATGGCTATCAGGGTCTCATGTAATAAAAGTCAGAATTTGGGGATATGTATCAATTATTGTTCTTTAGAAGTACTCCCCCAAAGAGCCACTCAGGCTTCTCTGGTTTAGCTCAGAATTTTGGATGTGTATTTATAAGTCTACACCTGAAGACTCCTGATTCTCAGAATTCTCTATTTTGGTCAGGTAGATGAGAAGGCTAACCTGGAAGGGTACAGAGAATTAAAAACTATCCACAGATACTTGGGTAATTCACTACTAAGTGATTACAAAAGTATTAGAAGTTGAGAAGTGTTTATCTAACATCAGCCAACATGCTTATAGTGAGGCAGTTTGTCCCTTTCGCCATTTTTATAAAAAAGGAGACTGAAGAGCACATTAAAAAATAATGATGGTTAGGTGAGAGGGGCACAGGGGTTAGAGATGGGAGGGAGAGGGGGTGAAACCAGAGTGCCTTGGCTGTCTTCTGTCTTGCACGGGAGGGACAGCACCTAGGAGGCACATGCATCAGCAGGTCATGGCGGACAATGGACCATGGCCCTCCTTCCCGCTATTTCCAGACTAGCATCCAGTGTACCAGGAGCCATTGCCATCAGGTGAAGTGACAAGAGCCATAAAGGCCCACTGGCATCCCCATATGGAACAGGTCCACATTCTCCCACCTAAGATGCTGGGCAAGTCATGTCATACTTGATTTGACAGAAAAGGCATCTGGGCTTCAGAGATTTTTTAACTCAAGTGTCTAGGCTCAAAACAGGACAGAAACCAGGACTTAGATTCAAATGGCACTTAAAAGTCTAAATGCTTCCTGAGACCCTTTTTTTGTTTGTTTGTCTTAATAGCAAAATGTTGTAAAAAGGACTGGCAAGGACACAGCAGGCAGGTAGCACTTTTTTCAACATCAGGTCTGGAACTGGCCCAGCGATTCCTGCACCCTGAATGGATTTGTCCTTGCAAATCCAATGGGCATGGTGGGATTTTCTTATGATGGGAGAGTGAGAGAAAATTGCATTCCACTGGTATATTTTCCCTCTTGTCCATATTCAACAAGCTCTTTGGGGATGTTAAGTGAGCTTCATGTTAATGAAAAAGACGAATACACTGAAAAAAGATGTTTTTCTATTTAAATGAGCTCTTATGAAAGAGCAATGGCTATACCACAGAGGCAGGAACCAGAGGAAAGAAAGGGAGCTCAGAGAGAAAGTTGATCTGGGGGAGGGTTTAACCTCTGTGTGTACTCTGTAAAAGACCACACTAATACCTAAGATATGTAAACACTGTAGAACAATCAAAAGCCAAGGAAATGATGACTTCAGAATAACAGTGTTCAGCTGTGGGCAATGGTCAGGAACAGCTTTTGTTAGGAACAAATCGTCTGCATATGAAGCAGGCCTGATTTTAATCGAGTGTGTGAGAGTGGATGGGGCCCATCTAGATTCTCTTAGAACAGAGAAAAGAAAACGGGGGTGGGGGAAGAGGAAAAACAGCAACAGCAATCTGATCTGTAAAATAAATGGTATGATGCAGAACACAGTGACAGTTCCGTAACAGTGGTTTAAACAGTTTCTGTCTTATTTATCAGTAATGTACTTAGCTCACAATGTAACAGATGACAACTATGGCTTTTGTTTCATAAAGATCATGACAAATGAATGCAGGGGGAAAGGGAGAGGAAAAAGTGAAAACTAACACTTGCTAAACATCAACTATATGTTGACTGTTTTATAGACATTCTCACATACAGTCTTCATAATAATTCTGCCTTTTCCTTCAGTTAACAGATGAAGAAACCATGGTTCATAAAAATTCAAAGCCTTGTGCCTTGTCAAACAGGGACCAAGTAGCAGAAAGGGAATTTTATATGGACCTGTCTGACTCCCAAAGCAATGGGTGCCCCTCCTATCACATCCGGTTACCTCTTGGGACAGGTTGGAGACACAAGTCATATGTGAGTATCAGCGGGCTTGGGGAGCCAACCCTTACCCTTCTGAGAAGTTGTAGCTTTTGCTAAAAAGCTGAGCCTAAAGAGAGGAGCCCATGTAAGGGCAAGGGTGCTATTTAAGGGTGCTCTTAATGAGCAAAGCAAATCCAGATTTTGGAGATGACTTGTACATCCTCAGGTCCCAGCCTTTCTCCCTCATTCCACTTACCACGCAGCCAGCAGAGACCAGAATAAATGAAAGTGGCCTCTGGGGCCAGCCCAGTTTCCAGGAGTGTGAACTGCAGCAGAACTGTGTGTACTGATACCCACTGAGTGTGGTTTGGGCTTGCCATGGGTCTAACAATTGAGAGTTTGGCTCTCTAGATGTCAGAGTTAAGAGTAAGAGCTATTTTCCACTCCGTTGGCTTGCTCTCGTAGGGTGGTGACTGGGTACTCAGCTGTGATAGGAAGAAACACCCTTCCATGCCTGGCCTTTGGGGGCTACAGATGGGGCATGCTGGTTTACAAGGCCTGGGGGTCCAATGAGGATTTGTGGAATATCATGCAGAGGGGTTTGGGCTCAGCCAGATTTGGAATCACAGCTCCATGCAATGACACATGATACCAGGGCACATTCTGCTTTCCTCCCATGACAAAGACAGAAAAAAAAAATACCTTTCAGGATGTTTGGGAAGGTCATAGGTCATGAAGAGGAAGCCTTGGCACACAACCTCATGCAGCAGATAACAGGGAAAACTGCTCAACTAACTTTCTATATGCTTATTCTTTTAAAGCAGAATATGTTAAATTTACATTTTTCTGAGTTGGCCTTGGTAATCCTAGCATGGACAAACAAGAGAGGTTGGAGTAGAGCAGGAATTGCTGGAGGTATAGTAGGCTTTAGGTGGGAAAAATCTGGGTCTCACTTTCATACTAGACCAAGAGGATTGCTTGGATCTCAATTTGTATCTCCAGTGGCTAATGGTAAAAAAAAAAAAAAAAGCATCTAGTATTTACACTTGAGGTACTTCTGTTAATTGAGGCTCTGCACTCATCTTTCAGGAGTTTACATAACAGCTGCCTTCTAGGCCTGTGGAGCTATTTGTGACGGTATATGCAAAGCACCCGGTACAGTTTCTGACACAGAGAAGGTGCTGAAATGAGGCAGGCCAGTATGCCCAGAAAGCATGTGGGGCCTCTTGAAAACCAAGATTCTCTAGAATGGAGAATCTTCTTTTCAGTAATCATTTAGTTGAGTGCCTACTTTGTGTCAATTCCTTGGGAAACAGATGATAACGATACTACACTTCTCCAGCTTCCAGTGTAAAGCTGTCTGACAAGTAGGCTGAAGATGGCAAGGTAACTGTGATAAGTACCTCAATAAATATCTAAGTTCTTAGTATGACAATGGCTTGAAGAAGGAATTATGGTTAAGCTAGAAAGTAAAATATATAATAATAGAAAGAAGAAAGCTCACAAAAATATGTTGCATTGGCCTCTACTGTGTGCAAGACCGGTGATGGCTTTATTTTACTAGTTCATTGAATAATCATTACAAGCCTATGATAGGTATTTTTATACCCATTTTACACATGAGGGAACTGAGGCTTAGAGGGGTTCTGTGACTTAAACAAGGTCAGACAGCTCTGCAACAGGAGAGGCAGAAGTGAAACACCCAACCTATGAGTAGAAGGGCAGGTAACGGTCACAGCAGGAAGGTCCTTTCACCATGTGGTAAGGAGTTGGAGTTTTTTGGTTTTTGTTTTTTGGGCAATGGGGGAAATAATCCCAATTGCTGTTTTGGGTGCCTTATAGTTAGAAGTCCACAGCTCCACTGCTGCTTTCTCAAGTACACAGCTAGTATTACCAGATTGCAAACTTGCACAGTGGATCATTTTGGTTTGTTTTGATTTACAACCAAATGCATAATGAATGATAATCATCTGTTATGTTGCTGAAAGTTCTTGTGGTCACAAGCTACGTAACTGTTCTACACAGAGCAGGCCTTTCCTGGACCTCCAGAGTCTCCGAGCTCCAGATCAGCCCCTTGGCCTGTAAGTATTTGTGGTTACTTCTACTTTGCTAAATCAGCAATTTCAGGAGAGGAAAGAGGCTTTGCCTCAAATACATTTCTCCAGAAAGCTCTTCACTATTTCACCGCATTCTACCCATCTACTCATCTCTAAACCATGCTTTCCACCACCTCTACTCCTCTACGCTTGGGACATTCCAATGCTGCTACTTTGACACCAGACTTTAAACTACCTGATCAGTCCGAGCAGAGAAGCCAATACGTAAAGTGATTCCTAGACATCTCAAAAGTGACATGGAGGCAATTGTCAGCCCCTCCAGACCTACTTGCACCCTGATTTAGTAGGCATCTGGCCCAAGACTTTTGTCTCCATGGCATGCCTCATATTGAAAATACAGCATTTTAATTTAGTCTCCCACATCATGACTCTCCTAGGTAACTGTGACTTAGATGTACTCCATTAGCGCTCCTCACTCTGAAAGCCTTGGTGAGGACAACCATGCAAAACTGAACTCAAATTAGGACACCCAACACCCTACAGAGGATTTTTTACATGTGGTCAAAGGCAAAGGTGCTCTTCTATGGAGAATATGCTCCATCAACAAAGTTTGTTCCTCACTGAACCTCCTTGTCTCCCAACCTACTTGATGTCTCTAAGATGTCTCCATGGTATGGAGGATTTCTAGCTATCAAGACCACTCACTAGTTCAGGCAATCGTTGAGATGCCTCCAGACTGGAAAAATCACTTTGGACTCTCTCACCACCAACACATGGAGAATAATGCTTCTTAGTGTCACTAAAAGGATTAAAGAATACTAAACATTTTAAAATATCCATCACATGCCAGTTATTCAACAAATGTCCATTTACTCTTAAAACTTGTACTAGACAGATAAAAGCTCATATATTCTTTCTACTCATTCTGTATGTCTGATACATGCTAACCTTAGATGTACGGAGATGAATAAGCTATAATCACAGCCTCCGGAAGCTCAAGGTCCAGTGGCAGAGCACACATTTAATACATTTTTATAGAACAAAATGCATATGACAATAGACCTGCGAATAAAGTGCTATTGTAATACAAAGCAAGGTGAGATTAATCTTGTCTGGGGTCATAGAAAGAGGCACAGGCAAACTTTTAGAGATAAGTTATATTTATCAATAATATGGTGACTGATAGTTAATTAACAATCTATTGAAGATACTATTCAGTTTATTTCACTCAATAGAATTTGTGAAATAATCTGATCAACAGATTTATTTTGTCCAATAAAGAGGTTCTCAACTAAGGATTCTAATGCAATTTTCCTCATGCAAAAGATCCCAGAGAATGAAAATAAGGAGAAAGGGATAAATATAAGAAAAACATTATTTGCAAATTTTTAATTTCTTGAGGTTTTGGCATGAAAGAGTATACCAGGTTCTTGGACCCAAACCTAAAGGGATCTTATTAGGGAGGCACCAAGCTCAAGTGATGGAGCTGTCCCACCCCTCAAATCATTTCAGGGATATTAGAAAATAATTTAATCTTCTTGAGAGCTCCATGTCATTTCCCTCATGTATGTTGAAGAAAAGTTTATCATTGTCATTATTGACCCTCTCCATTCAGCTATACAATATAAACTGTTAGGGGCATTTGAAATGTGAAATAAGCCAGCAGAGAAGGAATTCTTCTTTTTCAAGGTCACATAACAACCACTCAGTGTAAGAGATGAACTTCGTTCTTAACAGCAAATGAAAGAAGCTTCAAGAAAATGAAATGACAGACAATTTATGCCTGAGATTTATTTTTAATAATGAAAAAGAGGAAAGAAGAAAAAGGAGAAAGGAAAATACATGTGGTAGAGAGTGAACATTGTAGATTTAGGATTTATATGGTTGTATGGAGTTCAAAGTCAGCTACTTTACAATTGTACAACATGAGTAGGGCCTGCGGTTGCTGAGTTAGTCATCTCTAAAACCTAAAAATCAAGAAACAACATGAATTTAAAGGGCAGTATGATGTAGTAGTTAAGGGCAAGAATTTGATTAAAGTGAAAAATAACCAAGAGTTATGAGTGCTGGAGAGAGCAATTAAATCCAACAAAGGACCATGGCACAGAGAAAGTAGTGTAGAAATGGAGACTCAAAGTATTTTGGTAGCCTTCATCGGAGTTGGGTGTAAGAAAGGGAATTATGGGCAGTTTTATAGCAATTGGAATGCCTAAGCATTCATTTAAGAAGTTTTTGTGTGTCATTATATACTAGGCACTGTCCAAGGCAGTAAGCAAACAGCTGTTGAAAAAGCAAAAGTCCCACAATCATGGGATTTATAGCCTAGCAGAGTGTGAGATGGTAAAAATACATGATTATCCAAATATTTATTATGTCAGTTGTGATAATTCTATGTAGAAAATGAAAGCAGAATACAGAGGTTATGTACTGTGGTGAGGGCAAGTATCGTTATTTCAGTACGGGGTGGTCTGGGTAAACCTGAATGATGATTTTGCATTAAGTAGTAAGGGACAAAAGGATTGGAACATGTAGTAAGGAGTGATACAGTTAGAGAGGTAAAAACAAGTGCAAAGGCCCTGGGGCAGGTGTATGCATGCTATCTTATATAAGCAGCAAAGAATCAATGTAGCTGGAGTGGTGTGAACAAGAGATTTGATAATGTAGTCAAACTGGAAGAACAGCTAGGGAGGGAGGGGAGAACCAGGGTTTGTATATGTCCTAATTTATTAAAAGACCTATACAGTTATAGGTATAATGGGGAAAACTGCTTTATTTTCTTGTCTTCTCTCTGTTAAATTTGTTCCATGAACTGCTCTAGTCTGATAAAATTTGAGGAGGATCCATAGTATTCCTAAACTCAAAGAATAAAAAAATCCTTGGTTCATTTTGAAGCATTAAATGTATACACTCCACATATTGCTCTACTTCTCTTGTAACATTGTAAACTCCCATCTCATCTAATTGAGAATTTTTTACTCCCACAGCTACAGATTATTTCAGGTTTAGAAGTATAGGCAGAGAAGGTGGGGGCTGGAGAAGATGGGCTTGCTATGCTGCTTCTGTTTCCTCACTCACCTCTGCTGGCTAGTTAGAAGCTACATGGGCTCAATTACACAGAGGATGAGTGTCTCAGGAACGTCTTACTTGATTGGTGTGGTCATTTTTGATCTGATTTCTGTAAGTCCTCAGTGTGAGGTGCCTGTCCAAAAATGTCTCCTTTCATATGTGTGTGTGCTTTTAATTGAGTTATATATACTACATGTGATTCAGAGGTATAGGCTTATGCCTTTTAGATGTAAATTACCACATAACACCCACAAGCAAGGCACCCAGAGTTCTCCATCAGAGTCCACTCGGTCCCCTCCATGCTCTGATGATGCTATGATGTCCCCACTGGGATCCCTTTTACCCCATAGCAGTGTATTTAAAGCATTAGAGCTTGTGTTCTCCCTGTCTCTCCTTCCTCTGCCTCTCTGCCCCTGCTACTGTTCTGTTTAGGACTCCCATTCATTCTTATCCTTCAGGTGGTTTACCTATCTACTGGGTAGTTGGATAGTGGCTAAACTCCACTGCTCTTTTGGTTGATCCCTTTGGATGGGGTCAGGTTAAAGATCTGCTCAACTGGCTCCCTTGTGCCAGATGAAGCCACACAACTTTGCCCTTTTCTTCAGGGTATACATTGTTTCCAAGCAGCCTTTACTTTTGGTTTGCTATCTCAGACACCCAAGTCAGCTTCAGCCTATTTCATTAGTGCTCGTCCTTGACTTCTTCCACTTTTATTTTATATCCTTAGTGTGTCTTTTATCACTAGTTTTACAATCTTTCAGCAAGCTCTTCATAGGCAGCCTGATCTCTGAGGCTTCTTCCCAAAATTCCAGGACAGGAAAAACCCTATGGTAAGTTCCTGCAACATTGAACTGGAGCAGAGAGCATGTGTGGTGAGAGAGGAGGTGGACAGAGGCTAAGTAAGTTAATCTTCATTTTCTAGGAAACAGGGAATCATCAAAGACTTTTTGGGTGGAGTTTTAAGTCATAAAAGGTAATTAATTCCTGGATACCAGAGATTTTAGCTTTGCATATTATTTTTAAGTAACTTAGTGAATCAAATTCCTTATGAAATGGAAATGCATATAGGATCAGAATCACCATGAAGTATTTAAAACTACTAAGATATACTTACCTAATTGCCTGTTTTATGATCTCCAACCACCCTCAGTTATTAACCAATAAATCTGGGTAAATCATCACTCAAGCATTCAAATCTAGCTGGATATAAACTTTAAGCCTAGTACTATACCAACCCCTTTCCATTGTAATGGTGGAATTCTGGACCCTCTAGTAATACATTAAAACGGTGTTTTGAGGGTACTTTTGTCTTATTCTGAATCTTCACTTTCAATACTTTACAGGGAACATATATAAATTGAAAGGCAGTGGCATGAGATGAATGGTCATCTTTAAGAGAAAATGAAATAAGCAATTATTCCATTAAAGAGAGTATTCTATTTTTGTCCTGATTAAATCATCTTTACCACCTGGCTTCAGTTCAAATAAATGTGAATCTGTATTGGCAGAGTCCAACAGCCAGCAGCAGAATGTTCTGTGACTGACTCATTCATTTATTTTTTCATATGTCAGATGACTAGAGGACTGTGCCAAGCACTGAAAGGTTGAAAGAATGGCGGGACAATGTGCTCAACTCATGGTAGGAGGGGTATAGGTAGCTAGAGTTTTGACTCCTTTTAAAAAATAGTTTGCTAACTTTTATCTATTCATTCAACAAACACTTAATATCTTCCATTAAGTCATTCAATAAACAGTGAATGCCTGATTAAGTTCCAGGCACTGTACTAGACACTAGGACTATAATGACCCCTGCCTTCAGGAAGCTGACAGTGATGGATTCCACAGATTATGAAATGGGATTGTCAAATAATAGAACCCTTACTGTTCAAGCATCAACTAATGATCATCTGTCCTACAAGCTATAGAAGAATATTTCCTCAATTTTGTATATTATACACATTGAAAATCTTCAGCATATATTGTGTTCACTGGGGAATTTGTTACATTCTCTCTCTTACAATAGATCACCTAGCACTGTAATTTAAAATTACTATGAAAGGTATTATGCATGCAGAGAGTGTGCAACACATGTACATTTTAAAATTTGATAAATAAGAGTGTTTTAAAGGTTAGTAGATATGACAAATTCATGGGGACAACAATTGATGTCAAATATATATAAATAAAGAAAAAAATTAAATGTATTTCTCTGCTTCAGCAATAACCAAATAGGAAATATAATAGAAAACTAGTTGCAGTTAAAGTCACTTTATAGGAATCTGATTCCTTTGCATTACTGTGCTCCTTCATTATACATCAGTTAGAGCATAGAAATACTTTATATTTCCCAAGTAGATATGTTTTATCTTTATTTACTTAAAAATTTATTTACTTATTTGTCATTTCTTTTCATTAAATATATAGAGGTCAGAACAATATCTCTGCAGAGACACCCATGTCCAAATCTCACAACATATGACTGTTATCTTATACAGCAAAAAAAAAAAAAAAAGGATTTTGTAGCTGTGGTTAAATGAAGGATCCTGAGATGGGAAGATAAACCTGGACTGTATATAGGGTGTGCTGTCAATCAATCCTTATTAGATCGATGTGGAGAGAGATTTGGCCAACAGAGAGGAGAAGGCAATGAATGCCACTAGAGGCCAAGAAAGAAGTGAGTGGCCATAACTCAAAGCATGTCAGCAGCTGCCAGAGGTGTAAGCAGAAGATAAAGAACAGATACTCCTCTAGAGCCTCCCAAGGGAATAAGATCTTGCCTTCACTTGATCTTGACTTAGTGAATGTAAGTTTGGACTTCTGTTATCCTAGACCATAGAACTAGATGTGTATTGTTTTGAGCCACCCAATTTGTAGTAATTGGCTAACAACAGTTATAGGAAATCAATATAAAAGGTTTAAGATATTTTAAATACCAATGTATATATTTGAACAACACATAAACAAAAGCTATAATGTAAGATGAATGAAAAGAAGGAAATAGGACAAACAGAAGACTAAACATTTTAGCTTAAGTGTTAATTTTTAGCTCTGAGTGTTCTGGTTTGCAGGATGAAAACAGTATGGGCAGTTACACAGGTTTTACAATTCATAAATTCTAAAAAAAAAAGTTCAATGAGAATTTATATGTCATACAATGTGTAACATATTAACTTATCAATATGGTTATAGCAAACACAGACATAGCTATCAAAATATGGCTTTTTTGGGGTATTTGATTTCTGAAATGATTCAGACTTCTAGACAAGTTGCAAAGTAGTACAAGTAACTTTTTACACTCTTCACCTAAATTCTCACAATAGTTAGCACTGTCTACCTACTTACCTACCTGCCTACTCACATACACACACTTAACTTATATGTGTAGAAAATTTTTATGAACCATTTGAGAATAACTTGCAGGCATAATGCCTATTTATTGTGACCTAAATACTTCAGTACGTATTTTATAAAAACAAGGATATTCCCTTATATAACTATAGAATAATCATATTAAGAAGTAAACATTGATGCAATTCCATTATTTAATACACAGACCTTAGTCAAACTTCATAAATGGTCCACAAAATGTTCTCTACAGTAGAAGAGAAAAAAAAGTTTTTCTAGTCTAGGATCCAATTCAGGATCACACCTTGCCTTTAGTTGTTATGGCTCTTTCATCTGGAACTCTTTTTGTTGTTATCTTTTATGATCTTGACATTTTTGCAGAGGCAAGTCATATTGTAAAATACCCCACAAATTGGGTTTCAACATTGCCTCATCATGAGATTCAGGTTGGTATTTTTTAGCAGGACTACCACAGAAACATTATGTCCCCATGACTACTTTGTGTATGAGGGGGAGCTGGGGGGCCGTGGTGGTGAATCTTTGGTAAGAGTCAAGGATCAAATATATACATTTTATGTAAAAACATATAGCTGTGTCCACCAGAAAATAAAAATTCTCTCCTGTACTGCTATTCTGTTTAAGAAATGTCTGAAAGCCTGTTGTTCTCTATTCAGTTATCTCTGCTTCCTGGACAGCAGTTCATCATAGCAGACTGGATAAGCACTTCAGAAATCCTCTTGTCACATCCACCCTGCAACCCTGGCACTCTGGCTTGTGAATATGCATTGATTTTATCTTCTAAGCAACTTTCAAACACACATTTCTATCTCTCCTGCCATAATCTGAGACAAGCTACCATGGTATCAGCTCTCACCCTGACCCCGAACTCCTTCTATCTGATCTCCTAGCATCTGCTCTTGGGTCTTTTGAAACTGTATTCCAAAGTGCAATTATTTCAATCCTTTGTAAATTCAATTATGATACCCACTGTATTTAAAATCTTTCAGCTTCCCTTAAGACAAAACATCAAATCCTTCATGAAGCCTACAAACCCAGCATGTCCTATACCCATTTGCCTCTCTAGCTTTAACTTGTATCACTCCCACCTCCTATACCACCCCAAATCCCCCAGTTTCCCTTCCATCATCTAGTTGGATTCTCTTCTAGGAGTACTTTTCTCTCAAGCAACACACACAAGACTCCTTTCCTCCCTATCAGACTGCTTAGTTACTTAATCAAACTTATCACAGTTCAAACATTTTCAAACAGTCTCAAATTGCTGGAATATCCTACCAGATACTGTTCTCAAGTTCTGACTTCCAGTCTGTATGTACCTGATCTACCCACAGAGCCTGTACCTGGCTGCCTCACAGAAGCCAATCACCTTCATCTGTGTAACATACTTGGACTGATGCTTTGGAGGTGTTCTCTGCTTGACAACACTTTTATACATACAGAATAAATGTATAAAACATATGTGTACATGTGAAAGACTGGCAATAAAAACTTATGCATCCTTCACAGTAAATCCCAGTATCCCAAGGCCCTTCTGGAAGGCATTTTTTTCCTCAATAACCAACATCCCCAAATACTACTTGATGTTGTCCTGATATTTGTGGCAATTAGTCTCCTGGTTGTCTTTCTAAGGTTAGTGCCTATATAAACATTACTTAAATATACTAATTCTGTGGCCTCTTTCTGAATTTTACATAAATAAAATAATCCTGTATGTCTTTCCTATTTTTTTCACATAAAAGCATTTGATTCATCTATGTTGTTCCATGTAGCTGTAGCTCCTTCATTTTCAATAGGTGCCACACCGCAGGGATACTTCCATCTTTATTCAACTATAAAATCTGGGCTGCTTCAAATTTACAGCTGTTACGAACAACAATGCTAAGGGAAACTCTTGCATTTGTCTCTGGCGCACCGGTGCAACATTTCCTCCTGGTTTTCACCTACACATGGAGTTGGTGGAATACGGGGCATGTGCTACTGAAATTTATCAGACAATGCCATGCTGTTTTCCAAAATAATTGAATCAATTTATATTCCAGCAGCAGGGAATAAACACAAAAAATACTTATGAAGGTCTGTAATTATATTTCTGTGATTGTTTGGCATTCAGCTTCTCCAACAGACTGTAAGGTGTGCATCTAGTTTTGCTTTATTACTCCAGTGCCTAGAACATAGTAGATGCTTAAAAATACTTGACTGAATAAAACAAGACATGCTAAATATCAAGGTTTAAGTATCCTGGATGTGAACACATCTATCTAACTTCAAAACCCCTATCTTAACGACCACATGTGTGTGACCCTTATCTTAAGATGATGATGCTCATTTGTATCCTATTTATTCTTTCCAGCGTAATAGTGGCAATCAAATGAAATTGCAGGCGTCAATCCAACAGAGTACATATTAAGCATCCACAGTGTTCTACCCTGCACATGGACCCAAAGGTCCACAGATGGGGTATGTGCAAGAAGATTGTCAATGGCAACTGCTCTATGAATGCATGTGGATTAAGATTACTTTGTAGAAGAAAATGGGGGTTTCAGATATCACTGCAGGGAAAAGCAGGGAGACCAATTAATGCTTTCAAGTGCAAACTGCACCTGTGCCCCAAATTATTCACCACCACAAACAAAAGAAGCTTGCTCCATACCCTGATCAACATTTTTAAATGCTTTTACCCAGGTGGCATCATCTTTCATCTGTGCCCGGGCTCAAGGAAGGGCTGGGCAGAGAGCTGGATTAAACGCTGCATTTTGGCCAGGCACTGTGGATTCAAAAGTAAACTCTGACTTCCTATTTACACTGAGAGATCTTAGGCCTTTGTGGTTTCCTGCTGAGTCCTGGTGTGTCTGTGCTTCAGTTTCTGGGTTTGTCTGCACAGAGCTGCAAATGAAGTCTCACTATGTCACTTCATCCTGCTTTTTAGGACAAAGCAAAAATTCTACAGTCTCTAATTGCTGGCAGATTCCAACAGGTTCTGTACCCAAATGCTGACTTCCCCAGTCTTGTCTGTACCTAAACCTACCAAGATGGACTTTCTTTGAAAAGATGCAGTTTCTAGGGATCTACTGTGCCCCCAGCTGGCAGGGACTGCCTGTTCAACTTGATATAATTTGTATTACACCAATTTTACATTCACTTACTTCACTCTCACATTCTGCAAAGATAAACTTAGAGAACATCAGTACAAGATGCTCCCCGTGGCTTTGAGGACAATGATGGAACTATGACTGCTACTCAAAAAAAGCTTAAAGCAGATTTTTCCCAAGTTCTAGATTCATATGAAACTTACTGACTTATGAGGGTAGGGCCTGAGGAATTACATGTCTTTTAGGACATCTCGAGGTATATTTGATGTCACACACTGAGAGAACTACTGGCCGGCAGCTCAATGGAGAATTTGCAATTGCCACAGTGAAAAGTGACGCAGGATCAAGTCCTGTGATGGGCCAGATGTCCCCCAGATGCAGGCCCCCCCATCTGACTAAAAATGAGTTGAGTGGAGACACAGTGGAAGTGACTCAGAAAGTTACTCAGGTAGGTATGTGAGCCTTGGCCGATCACTCACTAGTAGTGGGACTTAAGAGTCTCATTTTCAAAAGGAAACAACAGTTACTCTGACTGTCTCACTGAATTACTCTGAGCATCAACCACGATGGAGCATTTTACGAACTATACATCACCAAGAAAAGACTAGTCATTTTATGATCACAGGCACTTTTTTTTTAAACTTTTGAGAAATGTTTATTTTTTTTATTTATATATATTTGACATCAAGTGTAATCCCCATGTATTCCCCATCACCATATCACCAGTGCACCATCGCCTCAGTCCCCTGTGCTCCGGTCTGCCCTCAACCCTCCCCCTCCCCTCTCCCCACCAAGTGTCCCCAATTTGTCCTTGTATTTTCATTTTTGGTTTTTGTGCTTTATTATTATTGTTGTTCTTTTTCCTTTCCTTGATCCTTATTTGGTTCCCTTATATTCTTCCTAGGGGAGGGACCATCTGGTATTTTTCTTTTGCCTTCTGACTTACTTCGCTGAGCATAATCCCCTCCAGATCCATCCATGTTCCCATGAATGAGTCTAGTTT
>JAGFMF010011617.1:6903909-6931432 GCA_019455555.1 Galemys pyrenaicus | reverse complement strand
TTGATAGGTGCCATTCTCACTGGGGTGAGGTGGTATCTCATAGTGGTTTTGATTTGCATTTCTCTGATGACAAGAGAAGTTGAGCATTTTTTCATATGCACAGGCACTCTCACAAGCAAGAAAATGAACCCAACCCCTAAGGTTTCTCAAGAGTCAGAATCACCGGTCTCTCTCTACCATCCCAAGCTTTCCTTGTAGGGTCATTCTTTTCCTAAACATTAGAGCTATGGATTATGTGGTTCCTTTGCGGTTCCAGCAGCTATTTCCAAAGCCAGGACCAAAATTGAGCCCAGTTCTGAGTAGAAGAGCAGTATACAATTTACTTCACCATGTTGACATTTTCAAGAAATGGTTATATTTTTTTTTAAGATTTATTTATTTATGCATACAAGCACTGGGGTACAGGCCAGAGGTGGGGGGGGGGGTGAGAGGATTCACCACAGAGAGCGGGGAGCAGAACAGGCAGATCAACAGAAGTACACTGCTGATGGGAGCAGCGGGCACAGCAGGAGAGGTCTGCTGCGCCATGTGGGTCCCCTCCCTGGCCAGCAGCAGGGATCGAACTCGTGCTGTAGTGACTGCGGTTTGCTTCATAGTGCGTTGCTTAACCCACTGCGCCACCAGGGAGGCCCCCTCAAGAAATGGTTATAAAGGACAGGAGCCCAGCCAGACCTGGCTACCCTGCCACATCCTAGCTCTGTAGTATCTCTGACCTCAGGACCATCATTTTGTACATGGAGAAATGTACTCTATGGGCCATTTTAGGCTACTTCCTGTTGATGATATTTAAATGATGTTATTTTTGTTTAAATCTGAATATACTAATATCCCCTCTACTCTGATGGAAAACATGCTTCTACATCTTTTTCTTTCATAAATTCATGTCACAAATTTATTGTGAGGATTCGAAATTCTATATATGGGCTGTCTGGCAAAGAAGCTAGCACATGGTAGTTATTTAATAAATTCTAGGTATCAATTTTCTTAAGTATAAACACATTCCTTGCTCATCCTGAAAGGTTATCCTCAACAAACTTCTCTTCCTTACACACCATACATAAAACTGACTGCCCTTTCCCATTGAGAATATTTTTCTTTTTTAGATCCAAGGCTTACATCCTTGAAATTGTGGTTTGAAGTCTACTCATTATTTCACTAGGGATACACATTACTTGCTATCTATTAGCAAATCTCCTTAGGTAAATTTGATTGTCAACTCTGTGCTGAATACCTACTACGTGCCCTCAAGAAGGAGCATAACATAGATTTTTTCCTTGGCTGCTCAAGGTTTGTGGGGATGAGAAAACGATGCGCATGACACTAGACCTGTGCACAAAGACTTAGGAAGGCCCACACGAGCACAGGCGCAGCTGCACATCGGGGCCCTCGGGGTGGTATCTGATACTTCCGAGGGCTCTACATGACTGTCTTCAGCATTTTTTTTTTTCATGAACTTTCACATGAACTTCTAGAAAAGCACAAATGTTCTGTAACTGCTAGGTCACCCTCACCAGCCACAGTATCAGAATCACCCACATAGGAGATGAGTGGTAAATAGGAGTAGGAGAAAAAAATCAATGTGGTTTTCATTTCATGCTTTTCCAAATGAATAGAAAAACATCTTCAGAGTTGGGTAGTAAGGCTGCGTGTCTTCAAATTGCCTGATTCGGTATTTGACCACAGAACAGCAGGGAAACAGGGAAGAATAAATAAGAAGTCTCATAAATACTCTCTTCCCAGGGGATGTTGGTGACAAGTGATGCTGTTTACTTTTATTGTTATCATAAGGCTGGTGGTCTCTTGAAAGGCAGTGATTTGAAAGACAGGGAAGAAGGGAAAATGAGAGTAGTGTGGTTGAGTTGCGATCCAACCCTAATTTCTTTACAGCTCTCATAAGGCATTGGGAATGATCGGCCTTGTAATCGCTCTACCCCCATTTCCACAAAGCATGCGTGCACGTGGCCAAGCCAGGCCACAGCCGATCTTGTAGCTGTGCTGAGAGCTGACAGAGGAGCTCTGGAATTGACAGCCTAAGTTGGAAGCCCATTTCCAGAACTTACTAGCTTTGTGTTAGTGGGTAAGTACTTTGTCTGAACCTCCATTTCAGTCCCTGTAAACCGGAAGGACAACTCTGATAACTGCACAAGGTTATTATGAGGATTTCATAAAATAATATACTCACCTTTCCTAGCCCATAAGTGTGAGTAATACTAGTTGCCACGGCTGCTAATGTTATGCTTCCTCTCTGCTGTGTGTATCATCTCCCAGGCCAGTGGCTACTTTTTGTGAAAATCTGGGTTCAGGCCATTGGTATACTCTGGCCACAAGGACTCTGTTTCAAGAAGCCTTGTTCTTCTTGACATTGCTGTGTTCCTGGTGGCCCTCCAGAAACAAGAGACCAGATGGTCCTGCCTGGTTTTCATAGGAATGAAATGCTGGATCGCACAGGTGTAACTTTGTAAGAAACTCCTATTTTCCAAAGAAGTTTCACCATCTCACATTCCTACCAGCACATGTAAGAGTTTTAGTTCCCCACATCCTCACCGCAACTTTTACCCTTTCTAATAAGCACGTAGTTGACTTACTGTGGTTTTAATTTGCATTTCCTTAATGACTAATGATGCTCAGCATCTCAGGTGCTTAGTTGTTCAAATCTTTTCTTTGGTGACATGTTTACAGCAACATTTGCCCACATTTGACCCTACTCTGCTCTCCTCTGAGCCTTTGAGAGAAGCTATTTAACTGAAAGAGAAGAACAAGGACTGTGTGGTCAGTGCCCTAGACACCTCAGACAAGTGCCCTCTTCCTGTACACGGTGTGACACACATAACTACTCTCTGCCTGAGTTTCCTGGCTTGTGAAATGGGGTCAATAAAGGTGTCTCGCTTACGGGATCCTGCAACTGACTGCCCAATGTAAGGTTTAGCACAGTGGCTGTTTATGCTGCCAGTTCTGAGAGTCGCCTGCCTTCATGACCACAGGTGATTCTCCAGCACAGCACAGAAGAGTCCTGCCTCAAATGCCAAGAGAGGCATCACACTGTTTCTTGAGTGCATTATTTGTCTTTTATTGCTCCCTGAACTGCACTGACCCCTCTCCTCACCAAATCAATGTGGAGCACACAGTCTGTTTGTAGGGCCCAGAGTGACCTCAATATAGACTCCAGACAATGCTGGGTGCTAGAGGGATACCAGGTGGTAGGTCCTGGTAAATGAAGAGGTTGCTGAGCAGAGCACCCCAATCCTTTCACTGGAGGGTGGTAGGGGTCACGGTATTTCTATTTGTTGTGACTGAACTCCCTTCTCCTTCAGTCTCTCCAGTCATCCTGCCAAAGCTACCTGCTAAAGACACCAGGGAAGAGATAATGGGCCCAGATGCCCTCTCCCCTTTTGCCATGGTATCATGTCAAAAGCAGATCATTAGTTCAAGGCATGCAGCTCTTTTTCTCTCTTGGAGTCCTTCTCAATGAGCCTGTATATGCCCACATCCCCAGCAGACCTCAAGTGAAGTTAGCTGAAGGTATTGTGAATACAGGGGATAAAAACAAAGTGAAGAAGAGGATTTTCAGGGTTTACTTTCTAAGGTAGACTGGCAGGAAGAGTGAACACTGTGACCCCTACTATCCACCAGTGAAAAGACTGGGGTGCTCTGCTCAAATCCTCATAGTACCAATAATCAGTGTCATTCTTATCACTTCACCATGAAACTATGAAGCTGCAAATATCACTTCCTACTGGAAAACTTCCTCTTCAGTAGAAGACTCACACAGACCCTTCTCCATGTTCCCACGGCTCTCCAGTTATGCATTCACCACAGAATTACCATGCTGTGCAGATGCCATCTCCTCTGTTCTGCCCTTTTCAAAATAGGCAGACATGACACTTTTCTTTTATTTGTCTTAATAACCTTAGCCCTTAACTGGGAAAATACAAGAAAATGTTTTCCTAGTGAGTTAATGATTTAACAAATGATTTTTGAAAATAAACTTCTAATTTTTGAATAGTTTTTGATTTAAGAAGACTTATGAAGACAGTATAGAGTTTCCATATTCCCCACACCCACCTCCCTCATCATTAATATCTTTAAGTACATATGTTACAATTAAAGGATGATAGGGACATTTTATCACTGGTTGAAGGCCTTACTCTATTCAGAGTTCCTTACTTTATGCTAATATCCTTTTCCTGTTCTAGGATCCCATTCAAGATACCACAGTACTTTTATTTTTTTAAGTTTATTTTATTTATTTTTATTGTGTATATATATATATATATTTCACCTCATTCTTCATTTTTATACAGTATGCTTTCTCCTCTCAGGTGTAGTCCCTATGAAATTCCCACCACCAATTCACCCGTGTCCCATCACCACAGTCCTTGTGCTCTTCCCACCCATTTTGTTCCTTCTCCCACCTGCTCTCCTGGGGAATGTCTCAGATTTATAGTTGTCTGTTGATTTAGATTTTTAATTTGTAATAATTATTTTTTTCCTTAGTCCCTTATTTGTTTCCTCTACATTCCTCCTATAAGTGAAACCATCTGATATTTTCCCTTTTCTTTCTGGCTTATTTCACTGAGCATAATCCCTTCTACTTTTAATTGTCCACACCTCTTTAGGGTCCTCTTAACTGTGAAAATTCTCCATATTTCCCTTGTTTCTTGATGACCTTGATAGTTTTGATAGTATTCTGATGACCTTGAGCAGGTATTTTGTAGACTGTCCTTTAGATAGGATTTGTCTGACGTTTCTCTTAAGAATAAGCTGTGGTTTATATGGAGGGAAATCACAAAAGTCAGTGCCGTTCTTATCACATCACGTATTAATGGTACATGTTATACATGTTATCAAGGTGACCTTGATCACCCTGCTGAAATAGTATTTGTCAGCTTTTTCCACTGTAAAATTACCCTTTTCGATCAAGGAAAGGAATAAGAACAATAATAATAATAATAACAACAAGAAAGACATGAAAACCATAAATGAAAAGACAAGGACAAACTGGGGACACTTGTTGGGGAGGGAAGAGGGGAAGGGTTGAGGGCAGACGGGAGCATGGGGGACTGAGGTGATGGTGCACTGGTATTATGGTGATGGGGAATACATGGGGATTACAATTGATGTCAAATATATGTAAATTAAAAAAATTATATTAAAAAAAGAAAAAAAATTACCCTTTTCATACTGTCTTCTTCAGACAGAATCACAGTAAAGAGTACAAATTTAAAGAGTGGGTATTGTTTTACTTCCTTGAGAGGGGAATATTGACATATTTTTTGGGAATTCTTCTCCAAGAGAGATTTATGTTTTCTGCTTATTTATTTACCTAATCATTTCTATCAGTATGAACTCATGACATTTATGTTATGCTTTGCATTACAATCTAATACTACTTCATTTTGCTGTTCAAATTGTTTCAGTTTTGTCACTGGAAGCTCCCTTAGCTGTCTCCAGGGTCACTTTGACAAAAATCTCATATATTTTTTAGCATTCCTTATCTTCTGGTGCTACAAGATGCTCCATACTCATCTCATCTAATGTCTGCCCAGGTCCTAGGATCAACTACTTCCCCAAAGAGTCCAGCTATTTGTTTCGTAAAATGGTTTTAGAAACAATGATCTGGTCACCAAGTGTGCTTAGAACAACCAGCTGTTGGGCACCCTTGTCATAGGCCTCTCAGCTGTCAGGGTTAGTAGACTCTGTTTACTGACTGGTATACCAGCTCGTGACTCAGCGTATTTCTATGTAGACCCTTCTGTGTCTTTGTTAGGCTAAAAGTGAGTTCATCTTGGTTATCACTTGGATCTTTCTAGGCAACACAAATAATTTTCAATACTACATCATGTTTGGCATTTGTGTTAGGTACAAAGCCAACATGTTTACAAAGGTTATATCCAATCCTCAAAACAGCTTAATGATAAATACTGTAGCCCACATGGACAGATAAAAGAAATGGAGGTATCAAAAGATGAAGTATCTTACCAAGACTCACAGAGCTAGCATGTGAGTCCACATCCGTGAGAGTCCACACCTGCTAAGTGACAGAGAACCACCATCCTACATTCATCTAAGACTTTGCAAATATTTCAGTTCTGAGTGATTTAAGATGCAGGTGTAATTCTCAGCTCTCACCAACTATTGTTCTGTTCAAACCTCACTTTGTCAATGTTTTCCCCCCTTCCTGGGGTTCCCTCCCCATCTGACATGCCAACTGAAAGACAAGTTGCCACGTTACAAGCAGATCTGACAGCTTGAGAAAAGGGGTGCTGGAATGATGGAAGGATCAGCTGCTTCTGACCCTGTGACTTTTCCACCTCTAGCTAACCCCGGCTGTGTATTATCTTGGGTTTTGGTGACTTGGTAGTAATTAACTCTGAGGCAGCAGCTCTGCTTTCATGGAGTTAAAAAAAAAAAAAAAAGCACAGTATTTTTTTTCCTCTGTTAATTAAATCATCTACAAGGAAGATAAATGTGCAACCCACACTTGCTCTTGCATCTTCTAAAATATCAAAGGTCTGATTAGTAAGTCTTATGTTCAACCTCAGGCTTTTTCTCCAGATTCCTGGAAGTAACAGGAACTTGGAAGAAGGGAGCTTTTAAGTATTTGCCAATACTTGCTTACATAGACATTCATTCATTCCATTGTTCATGTGTTTATTCATTCATGCCGGCGATCTAGGAATCTGTGGCAGGCATAAAACGTTCCTGAGAATTTTGTCTCAATCAACCTGCTGAACTGGGAACATCAACACTGAGCAAACAGGAGAAAGAGAATCCTTCAAACAAGGTTGAAAACAAGTTTTTGAAAAACCCAGAGTCCCCTTCGGTCCCTGTGTTCTGTTGGGTGAATTTTTCTTGACAGTTGGTGGTTTTATTTGCCAGAACCACAATAAAGGGGGTCCTTGAGTTTCTCTGGGAGTGTTTCCTCAGGCCTGTACCTCTCCTCGACCTCACAAAGGTGTTATTGTTGCTGGCTCGCTGGGCGCCCAGCACCTGAGCAAGATCAAAGACACTCTCCGATGCCAGCATGACCACAGTCTCGCCCTCACCACATAACATTAAAGCTGATGATTAATCCCCTTGGCCCAGAAGGTCCCTTCCCACTCCTAAGTACAAAGTGGGGTGGGGGTGGGGACTTGACTTCCAGCACAACATGACCATAATAAAGTGGCACTTTATGGCCCTAATTCATTGCAACCAACTGCAGCTGCCCATCAAACTCATTAAAGCCCAAACAGTCACTTCATGTAAGGAAAGTTTAATAAGCATCATTCCGTTTCTTAGTGTGCACTATGTATTAGGCATGTATATACATGATTCACATTATTAGGACCCTATGAGAGTGGCATCGTCACCCTCTCTATGATGGACATAGAATCTGAGGTTCAGAGGAGCTAAGAGCTAGCCTCAGGTCACAGGGCCAAATGGTGCATGAAGAGTCGCTCAAACCCACAGCTGGAGGACACCAGAGTCGTGCTCTTCATTCTTCTATGGGAACATAATGCACTAGCACCAGGAGGATGCGCTAAGGAATAGCACAGAGCTAGAGGGGAATTCTCAGCTCTAGCTTACTAGTTTTGTGACCATTGGAAACTATCAGAATTTTTCTTTTAGTTGCTTCATTTATAAAATGGGTATGGAGGGTGGGGGACAAAGGCAGTATCATCCCCATTAAGATTCAAGAAGACAAAGAAGCAGACATCACTGAGTCATTCATACTTATTCAGATTTGCTTCTGCTCAGAAACCTGAACTGAGTGGGGTAAACATGCCTGAATTCGCACTTAGCAGAAGAAAGGAGATCTGACATGTTTCTATGAAAATGGGAGATATTTAAATAGGTTAAATCAACAAAGACAAGCTAAACAGGGTAGACTTATGTCTAAGGAAACAAGGGCTGGCTATCCTGGGGTGTACCTCCTACAAAAGGGACCTTGCTCCTCTGTAGATTTCCCTTTAGTGACACTTAGCCTGAGAATAGGCAGACAGAGAGAAGAGAGACCATGAAGCTTTGTGCAGAGAAACCAACAAAAGGAACTTATTGGTGGGAAGAGATGCCCAAGGTAGTCTATGTTTTTAAAGTTCTGCATAGGTGTCCCTTCAGCCTGGACCCTGTCCAGGAAGAGGCAGTCACTGAATCCCTTCTGGCAACTATGGTACCTGTTAGTAACCAGCCTTGATCCTTCTGACTCAGTCTGGGTGAAGTGCATCACACAACTTAATTCCATCATCACAAGACTACAAGAAAAGTTACTGCAAAGCTCCACATTTTGCAGACAGGGTATCTGCAGCTCAGAACAGTTGAGTCCCTTGTCCTAGCACCACTTAGTGAGCTGAGGAGCTGAGACTGGATCCCAACCAAGCTGGTTCCACCATCAGTGAAATGGGGAGCTGTATGCAAACTTTGCACAATGGCTGGCACATAACAGGAGCTTCGAATCACAAGTTCCACCTGGTATTGTCTTACAATACTTTTTACAATTCTCTTACCATGGGAAGTCCCACATATAAACCTTATGTCCCTAAGGTTTAGAATAGCTTCAGATACAAGGACGGGGATCAGAAAATAAATTAATGTATCAATATTTACATGCTCAAAATACTGAGAGTGAAAAAAGACTTAGTAGTACCTACAGTTATTAAGCAGAGATTCTTGCGGCACATGATTCTCTCCACAAGTACAGATTTGGGCCTGGAATGAATTCCACTCTGACCCTCACTCATCTCCCTGCTACTCCCCCATTTACATTCATCCCCTTCACCCCCAACTATTTCACTCATCTGGGAAAGATCCAAAGAGTCGTCCATCTCAGTTTAACAGAGTAATGACTTTTAAATAAAAATATGGTAGAAATGGGTACTTATCGAAATGGAATGCTTTCAGACTCATGCATTTAAAGAAGATATAAATTTTAGGGCAGGCACTAAATTTTAACTGCAATCTTGGAGAAAGCCTTTCCACTAATTCATGGAGAAAAATTAACAAAGTAAAAATTGCTTATCAGTGTTCTTTTGAAGTCATGATATGCAGCCTAATTCTATAGATCATCAGGCTGCTCCCAGGGAGATGGATTTATATTGATTGAGAGAGAACTCAGCAGCCAAGGAAAACAGACATCTTCGCGCAGAGAAGCCTCGGTTTCCCATTAGGGACAAATCCCTCTGAGCAAGGTGCTGCCACCCTTGGATCTGATTTCACACCTCCCTCCTGAACTATCTGGACTCTGCCTGGGCTCAGGAACCAGGAACCAGGGTGATGTCAAAGCAGACTCAAGCCTCTCCACATTTTAAAAAAAACTTAGCCCCTGGACAAAGATGAGCTGAGTAAGGCTGTTGGAGGGAGAGCTGGGCTTACGGCTAGACAGAGCAGGACGCAGAAAGGGGATAAGCTTAGAGGACCAGCCCCACAGATCTCCTCCCCGCTCCAGCTTGCCTCTCCTGAGTGTGGTGGCCCCGCCTTCAACCTGGCAGACTCACCCCCATGTGACAAGAAGATGTTCCACAGATGACAGCCAGCCGTGATGTCACTGGCTGTCCCTCACAGGCGAGGCCGTGTCCCCTCACATCTGCTCCAATCACTCCTATGAGAAAGCAAAAACAAAATGCTCTTTATGGAAAACTGAAAAGAAAGCAAAAAAAGAAGTATACAACATTCTTCTGTACTTAACAGTCAAACCACAATGAGAAAGCATTCCCTGGGTAGGCCCAGCTCAAAAAGAAAGCAAAAGAGAATCCTGGCCGGCCTTGAGAAACCTGCCCTGCTTTGACTTTGTTCTGGTCAGTGCCTGACATCCCACGCTGGAATACTAAGTAACCATAATGAAAAAAATCAAAGCAGCAGCAATCAGTGACTTGGAGCTCAGGAACCACCAGGTCCTGGCCAAATGTTCACACACACAGTCCCCTTTTACATGAGCCCTGCCAGTTCCCGTAATTCACGCTACACACATCTGCAGAGAAACTAAGGTAGATAGAGGTTGAGGGACCTTTTCAAGGTCACACTGCTAGTAAGGAACAGAGCTGAATGGAGTCTGATTGAGTACATCACAGTCCAGTCTCAAAGTAGGCAGCAGAATGATTGGATGAGGATCTTGTTGAATCCTTAGGTCACCATGTTTGCTACTCCTTTTTGTAGAACTCTTGATATAAAGGACAGGATGACCGACAGCGAGTTTCTGTTAAAACAATGCCAAATAACTGAGAGTTTCCCATACATGGTACTGACTTGGGCTTCTTCAAGCAGATTGTATTCTTTTTTTTTTTTAAGAGCTGGGGTACAGGCCAGAATCACAGGAGGTGAGAGGATACACCAGAGACAGAGTGGAGAGCAGAACAGGCAGATAGACTGAAATACACTGCAGAGGGGAGCAGCGGGAGAGGCAGGAGAGGTCTGCCACACCAAGAAGATTGTATTCTTAGACACCTGCTGGGCAAGTGAAGTCACAAATGTGATGCCAGCGCTAGAAAGACTGGTGAAGCTTAGATCTGTCCCTCGTTTATTCAAATATCCAACAAGCCCCTGAAAGACTGGTGAAGCTTAGATCTGTCCCTCGTTTATTCAAATATCCAACAAGCCCCTTCTATACACAAAACTAGTAGGCATAATGTGGGCGCCGAGACACGCAATTGTTTCTGACTACAACACAGGTAGGAGGTGAGAAGTGCCGGGCAGGGCGCAGAGATGGAGATGCAGGAGAGGACTACTCCTGTTGGCCTCTTCAGCACCACAGAATGCTGCTCTTGCTCTCCACCTCCCATCCGCGATGCCCTTGCCCACTTCAAGCCCCTTGCATTTGCTCTACCCTTTGTTTGAAATACCATTCTCCAGCCTCTGTCTCTAACTCCAGTGCTACTTCCATGGACTGTTTCCTGGATTCTCCAGAAAAGATAGTCTTATGCACCCCTGGGCTCCCTCAGCACACAAGACACTGGTAATTGTCAAAGATCATACGCTTCGGCCTATCCCCTTTAATAAAAGTAGCAAGAAGCTGGTGCTGCTTCATCCAGGTACTTAGAAGTACAGCATTTACCAGGATTGCTAGGGCAGAGCAGGCAGTGACAGTGCAAAGGCTTGGGGATGTTAGGGTACAGAAGGCAAGTTCCTACTCTTGGGGTTCTCACAGTCTGGGGGAGGAAAAGAGCACCAAATGGAGCATTTCACTGCAGGCAGATGGCCACAAGGCAGAAGGGACCACAGGGGTCCCTTCTCAGCTGAGCACACCTGTAGGGGTGCAAGGAAGTAGGTCTATGCTACTCAGGAATAGTCAGGCAAGAGGTGGGGTGGGGGGTGTCCTCAGGTCAGAGAACTGTGGATATTGAAGGCACTAGCTGCTCCACAGCAGACTTTTCCAGAAAGAGGGACCAGAAAGTCACTGACCAGCTTCTTATATTTCAGAAACTTTCTTGGTTTTTTTTTTTTTTCCCCCAGTACTTTTTCCAAATTCTTCCTTTCTAAGCACAGCAAGTTATGAAGGTCTGTGATTGTTCTGGGGGCCAGCAGCAGGAAGGTTCCGGCTTTCTGGAACACCCTGGGCTGTTTATCACATTTAGGGATGTCTCAGCAACCAAGAAATATGGATGTGCACCTGGGCCGGTGGGAGCTCTGGACTTACATGCTCTCAACCCCGCTGCTCTGCTGTGCTTTGCTCAGTATGGAGGGGCTGCCCCTGGACGGCTGTGTCCGAGCTCATGGTCTGCCGAGGTCAGCCCTTCGAGATGCTGAGGGCTGAAGGAATGGAACTAGAGAGTGTGTCCTCTGCCTATGTCAGATGACGCTTCTCCATCATGACTGCAGCTCTGCTGACAAGGCCACCATCCTCTGTCTCTCCAGCCTAAGCACAGTGGCAGCTACTACTTTTGCTATCTCTGGCTTACTCACAGGGTCTAGCTCCTCCACTATCTGGGTCACCACTTGTGAGTTTTAAATCCCCTCTTTTTTACTTACTAGAGTGACTTACAATTTTCTTGCTAACCCTAAATGATACAACTTCCTATTGAGGACACAAGGGCTTCTGAACAGGAAGAAACCCTAGAGAGGGACACATTTTAACTTAGCTCTTTTTGTTTGTTCTCTGTACTTCCTTCATTTATTATTATAACAACAAAATGTGATTGCTACTATTATTATCCCCATCCCATAGATGAGGAAACTGAAACTCAGAAATGAGAAGTCACTTAACCAGGGTCACAGCACTCACAAGGAACAGAGCTGGACTCGTGCCCGACAGTGAGATCCCAAACTGCTAGTTCTTAGGTTTTTCTCCAAGATAAAAGCCTAATAGCAGGTGATCAGTGCTTACTTATCTGAAAATCTCAGAGCCTTAAAGATATGGATTCTAGATCTTTGAAGAAGAAATGTATGAGCAATGCTTGCTTGTTTCTTCTCTAGTTTGCAGTTTTACTGTTCGTGTATCTTTGCTCAGAATCTGAGATTGAGGCTGTTACAGTGAGAATATAATGGACTCTTAGGCAGAAGGACTTGCTATAAAGTAACAATATAGTTGTGCTGATACTGAGGCAACGTTTAAAAATGAAAGTTTGAATGATGTTAGATATATTATCACCAAGCCTACCACAATCATCACCATCATCGTCATCATCATCTGAACTCTTTCACGGGGGACAGATAGATTCAGTTTTCCCTCCTAGCAAACACATTTAAGACAGGCTGGGTAGTATGCTACACTTCTAAAATATTCTCACATTTAATCTTTACAACATCCCTATTCTCTAAGTATTACTTCTTTCCTTCAACACATGCGCAAACAAAGGATCCGAGTGTTTAAGTAACATGTTCAAGGGCACACAGAAATAAAAAGCATGCCAGGACTTGACCTTGTCCTATCTGATTCCAAAACCCACGTTCCTTTCTATACCTTCTCACTTGATGACATTATCATTCTCTTATGCAAAGAAAATGTATTTTGTAGAGTAGTTCACCTTAAAATATTACTAAGAGTCAAGGCTTTAGAGTTAGAAAATCTGAGTTTTAATTCCAATTCTATCTGAACTATGGAAAGTTTGAACTAACTGTTCCTTCACATCCACAATGAGAGAGACAGGTGGAAACAGAGTCCTTTTTAAGTCATCTCCACAAATAATATAAGCATTGCTTCTTTTAAGATACAAGCTAAAAGTGTCTCCTTGTTTGGAAGCAGGAAAGCAAAGAAAATCTCTAGCTTAGAGGGGCTGTCCCTGAGACAAGAGGCCCAGGGCAGGGAGAGCAGCAAAGGGCAGCAGGAGCTTTCCTGTTTCTTCATAAACACATTTCACAACCCACAGAGGAGCCACAGCCTGCATGTGTACGTCAGGACACAATTCACAAGGCGAGGTTTCGACAAATGCAGTCCTCAGCACTGCTGGGGCTTCCACATGACTGTGCGAGCTCCAGTCCACTCAGCGAGCCACAGGACAAAGTTAGCAGAGGAAGAAATAGGCACCCCAAAATTAAAACATTGTGAGATACTCATCTGTGTTTTCCCTGAACCTTGAGCAATGTTCAGCTGATGGGAGTTGCTCAATACATTTTATTGAATGAAAAAAACAAAGAGCATGAAAAACAAGTTTACTGAGGCAATGAATCAATGCCTTTTATTTAATGATTCCTACCCCTTAATATACACAAGAAATAGATCCTATCAAGGGATAACTATTGAAATAAAAGGAAAAAATGAAACATTATGAACAGCTCTCTTTTCCACTTTTAGGTGTCTTCTCTTTCATGCGTACAACCATCCATCCTTCCACCCAAACACTTCTCAAAAATCTACTATATTTATGTAAAAGCAAAAAGTATTTCACAAATGTTATAATTAAGAATACCTTATCCTGTAATTTCTCAAGCCATAATTGCTTTGAAAGCTTTGAAGGGTTATATGGAAGAAAAACATATCAAGTTCTAGTATTTGTGTTTTATTTATCTCATACTTCATAACTTGCAAAGCTAGGTGCAAACACCAAAGCCTTCATTTAAATTTTGGTAAAATGTATAGTTGAATAAACTGAACTCAGAGAGGTGGAGTAACTTAGTTAAATTTAGGTGGAGTAACTTAGTCAAATTTATGTAGCCATTTAAAGACAGAGGTAGGATTTAAATACAATTTTCAGTCCCCTAGTCTGAAGGTTTTTCCCCATTTCTGAAAAATAAAAGGGTGTTCTACGTATGTCCTGAGGTCTTGAAGAAGACTGTCTTGGAATGAGCACTTTAGATACTTTCCCATTTTTGAGCATTGCCAGAGACCACAGATCACCTTGAGAGTACTGCTTCTGCTATTTGGAAGAATGAACAATGTTTGGACTAAAAGAGGCGTGTAGAAACCCTGTGGAGAAAGATTTCTGGAAATCACTACCCTCATGTATGCAAAGCCTGGTTAGTTTAAGCTCCTGGAAGAATAAGAATCACATCAAAGATATTGACTCTGCAGAATAACAAACATCAGTCTTTAGACAAGATGACACTGACCACTGAATACTATTCTTTTTGTTAATATTCATTTATGTAACCTGGAATACAAGATAGGAACAGGTACTATAATGCTGTGCTTAAAAACATGGACCTTTTCATTACATGGCTTTGACATTTTTTATCATCTTTATAATTTAGTTTCTACATTTTTGTACAATTTTTAGTTGATAAAATCCGCATGTTAGTTTGAGATGTACAACATA
Source organism: Galemys pyrenaicus (assembly GCA_019455555.1). Lineage (NCBI taxonomy): Eukaryota > Metazoa > Chordata > Mammalia > Eulipotyphla > Talpidae > Galemys > Galemys pyrenaicus. The sequence goes on along the minus strand of JAGFMF010011617.1, from coordinate 6,916,769 downwards.
ATGATTAGATATTTGTATATCAAAACGGTCACTATAAGTCAACATTTTCACCATATACAGTCGTAAGACTTTTTCTTGTGATGAAAATGTTAAAGACCTACCCTCTCAGCAACTTTCAAATTTGTAATCCAGCATTATTAGCTATAGTCATTATGCTGTACTTTACATGCATGCCTTATTTATTTCGTAATTTGAAGTTTCAACCTTTTGACCCACTTTTCCCATTTTGACCACTCCCAACATCCCACTGCCAGCAACTACGTTCTCCTTATCTTTGAACTTTTTTCTTTTTTTAGATTCACATAAGTAAAGTCATATGGTATTTACATATTTGTTGACTTATTTAAGTTAGCTTGATGTTCTCAAGGTTCTTCTATGTTGTCATAGATTTTGTTCTATTTTATTTTTCTTAATTACTTCTTTTTTTAAAAGATTTTATTTATGCATACAAGAGCTGGGATACAGGCCGGAGGTGAGGAGGGTGTAAGGATTCACTGGAGACAGAGTGAGGAACAGAACAGGCAGATGGACTGAAATACACTGCTGAGGGGAGCAGCAGGCGAAGCAGGAGAGGTCTGCTGTGCCAGTGGGTCGCCCCACTCACACTGCAGTGGCTGCGGAAGCCCCATAGTGTGGCACTCAACCCCTTGTGCCACCAGGGAGGCCCTTGTTCTATTTTAATGACTAAATAATATGCCATTATACAAACAGTTATGCATTGATTATGACAAAGGTATGCCTTTGAGAAAAGACACATTAGGTGATTTCATCACTGTGTAAAAGTGCTAGAGTGTAATTACACAAGCATAAAAGGCACAGCCCTTTATACATCTAGGTTGTATGGTTCACATTTTTGGACCATTGTTTTATATATATTCCATCCATTAACCCAAAAGTGGGGAGACAATGCATGATTGCACTACATTTTCTTTACTCCATTTTCACAAATTGAATAATAGTCTCCTCCTTGTAGAACTGTTAAAAAGACATGCTGATATATGTAAAGTGCTGTCCCAAGAACATTCTGAGATGATGGAAATGTCATTCGTCTGCAGTGTCTAGTACAGTAGTCACCAGACATACATGATAATTGATCACTTAAAATATGCCAGTGCATCTGAGGATCTGAATCTTCTATTTTAATTAATTTCAGTAGGACCTGTAGTTAGCATCTACTATACTGGACAATGCAGGTTGGATGATGCCCAACACTGCAAGAAAACTTGCTATTTTTATTATTGTTGTTATTGTGGGTGTCCTCATACATAGGTTTGAGTCCCACTTACCTGCCCTTGGGTAGATGCCTTGATCTCTAGAACCTCCTGTTCTTGTCTGATGATTCTAGGTAACAATATTTACCCTAAAAAATTACTGTAGGGATTACCTGAAATGTATGTGGACTACACCAGTACTGAAAGGAAACAGGAACTGTCACATCCAGGGCTTACACGAGTGCTTGGCACAACAGGTTTCCATACAGAACCGTCTTCTTATTCCTGGATAATTTTTGCTCCCTGTGCCACTGACCATTTGCTCATACTGTTCTCTCTGCCTAGATCAGTCTTTCCACTGTCCCAGAGAGAACTAAATCAACCGTCCTCCTTTGAAGTTCCCCTCTGACACTATACAAATGAGTCCCTCTATTAGGGTACAAGCAAATTGTGGCCAGAGCAGCCTTTGACACTTCAGGGGCTCGCTAATTTTGTTGGTGGTGCTGATGTTTAATAGATGAATAAATGTGTGTGCCACACAAGGCATGGACGAGTAAGGACACACTGCAGAAAGTGTAGTCATGGACAAATACTTTGCACCTTAAATATGACTAGAGGTAAGAGATACTGAAGGGTTTTGAGTGACAAAGCATGAAGAGTAAAGTTATTCTTGGAGGCTCACAGCACATCTTATTTAGAATTGTCAGAATCATTGGTAAAAAGTCCTAAGATCCTGATGATTATTGAAAGACTGTAAATATGTATTACATTCTTACAATTACCTTGAGAAGTATAGTTATTACCACATCATTTTACTTGTAAGGAAAATGAGAGTAAAGTTTTTCAAGGAACCTGTCCAGGGTCCCTCAGGACTAAAGTGGGGGAAGAGGGAATCAATTCTAAAGTTCACAAATAGCTGGCTGAAATTAAAACTTCTCAACTAGTTACAAGAATTCTAAGTATTCACAGACAGCAGAGCTGAATTCAGATCTCTTTCAGGACTTATGCTATCATGCCCCTAAAGCAAGCCCAAAGGGTTAACCTCTAGCTTAACAGTTAGAGGGGAGTGGAAATAATGGAAAAGATTTGCTATCCCATTGTTTGAAACATCACCTTGGCTTTGAAAGAAAAATGCTTTAGGCGTCCTCCCTGAGGGCGTAAGGGGTTAAATCCCAGCACTATGAAGCTATGTGTAGCCACGGCAGCACGAATTTAATCCCTGGCCAGGGAGCTAACCCACACATGGCACAGCAGACCTCTCTTGCCTTGCCCATTCTTCCCTGCAGCAGTGTATTTCAGTGGATCTGCCTGTTCTGTTCCCCACTCTCTCTGGTGAATCCTCTTACCTCCCTCACCTCTGGCCTGTACCCCAGTTCTTGTATGCATAAATATTTTTTTTTTAAAAAAAGAAAGAAATGTGCTTTAAAAGTTATCCAATCTAAAAACTAAAGCAGGTTTACTTTAAAAAAATTTAACAATTGCATATGGAAATTTTATACACCTTGATACTGCCAGATCCCTTCTCTCACTCTCCACCTTCTCTTCAAGGCCAGAAAGATAATAGGTCTTTGTCTAAATGCAGGGTAGGCAGAATTTTACTAAACAGTTGAAGTGGTAAGGACATAAGGGTTAGTAACAAGGCCTCCAGAGTTAGAGCATCTGATTTCAAGTCTGGCAGATGGGACAAATCACTGAAAATTCCTGTGCCTCACTTCCTAGGCACATCTACAAAACTGGAATGATGACAGCCTGGAGTTCAGAGGGTTACTGTGAAGACTGAGTGTGTAGAACAGTACCTGGAACAGAATTTATTCAGGATGTATTTGCCACTGTTCTTACAACTGCCAGTGCTCAGTCTTTCATGTAACTGCAGGACACTCACACTCAGTGTGGTGTATACTTTGTGAGCTATTTGGATTTATTTAGATGGATTGGAACATTTGCTTTCTATCCTTGAATACACAACTGATGATAGAAGAATGAATGGAAGGGGGTATCAGGGAAAAAGAAAAATTAGCTTATAAGGTAAAAGCAACAATGCAACCTAACATTTTAAACATTGTTGAAAATGAGCAAAAATTATTTTTTTTCCTTTAAGAACCAGACTAGCATGCAGCACCACTTATACTCAATTCAACCTGGCAATGGCATTTGAAATTTGTGTGAATTCCATACGGTTCCATGATTTACACCAATCAGTTGCCAATATAAGAGTCTTAGGAGGGCCAGAAACCAAATAATAAATAACTGGATTGCTATCCTCTTTTCTTTCCTTCTACCCAGGAAAAAAAAAATCTTAAAGATAGGCTAATATGTAATAGCATGGAAACCTGAGATTCAGAGAACACTAGGAAAACTCACAGTAAAGACAAAGCAAAAAACCTGATTTCAGAAATTCCTTTCTTCCTAACCTCAACACTGCCTCCAGATTAGTTGGATATTTTCATCCATGACCTCATAAAAGACAATTTTTCATTCACAGGCATTAGACATGGTAAGGGTCAGGCTGAAATCCAATCCAAACAGCTAAATTGGCTCACAAAAATTACTTACTTTCTAAAATAAAGAAACCAAAATTGAGGGAACTAGACCAAATACCATGAATATATCCTATGGAATAAATCTTTAAACTATTATGGCTTTGTAGTATAGCTTGAAGTCTGGAAGTGTAGTAATACCCCCATTCTTTCCCTTTTCAGTCAGGAGAGCTTTGACTGTTTAGGATCTTTTGTGATTCCATACGAATTTTAGCAGTATTTATTCCATTTCTTTGAAGAACATCACTGAGATTTTTATTGGAATTGCATTGACCGGTAAGTTGCTTTGAGTAGAGTGGCCATTTTGATGCTGCTGATTCTTTTAACCCATGGGAGTATCTTTCCATTCCTTTGTGTCTTTCTTATTTCTTTTAGCAGTGTTTTATAATTTTTCTCTATATAGATCCTTCACCTCCTTTGTTAAAGGTTTGTTACCACATATTTAATTTTTTTAAATAAATTGTAACTGGGAAGGTATTTTCCTCTTCAGGCTACTAATTTGCCTATAGGAATACAGCTGACTTTTGCATATTGATTTTGTATCCTGCTACTTTATTGGATGGTTTATTGTCTTATTAAATAAATTTATAGTTAAATTTAGTTAAATATAGTTAAATTTCTATGGATTTTTTTAGGGTTCTCTATACATAATATTATATCATTTTCAAATAATGTTATTTTTACTTTTTTTCAAATCTGGGTTCCTTTTATGTCTTTCTCTTGCCTAATTGCTTAGCTAGGACTTCCAGTTCTATGCTGACTAAAAGTGATGAGATAGACATCCTTTGTCTTACACCAGATCTTAGTATAAAGGTTTACAGTTTTTTTTCAATGAGAATTATCCTAGCTGTGGGTTTGTCATTTATGGTCTTTTATTATGTTGAGATATGTTATTTTTGCCCCAACTTATTCAAGGGCTTTCATCATAAATGGATGTATGACACTGTAACAAAAACAGGCACAGAGACCACTAGAATAGAACTGAAAGTCCAGAAATACAGCTATATGTAATGGTAAACTAATCTACGACAAAAGAACAAAGAATATACAAGGACTGGTACGAGGACAGTCTCTTCAACAAATGGGAAAACTTGACTGTCACATGTAAAAGAATGAAACTAGACTATTACCTCATACCATGAACAAAAATCAGTTCAAAATGAATGGAAGGGGCCTCCCTGGTGGTGCAAGGGGTTGACCATCACACTGAGGGGCTTCCATAGCTACTACAGTGTGAGTTCGATCCCTAGTCAGGGAGGGGACCCATATGGCACAGCAGAACTCTTCTGCCTAGCCCACTGCTCCCCTCGGCAGTGTGTTTCATTCAATCTGCCTGTTCTGCTCCCCACTCTGTCTCTGGTGGATCCTCTCACCCCCCCACACCTCTGGCCTGTACCCCAGCTCTTGAATGTATAAACATATAAAATCTTTAAAAAAATGGATGAAAGACTTAGATGTAAGACCTGAAACCATAAAATATATAGAAGAAAACACCTTTGAGACCTAGTCTCCAGAAGCATGGAAAACAAAGGCGAATATAAACGGCTGGAAATAAATCAAACTAAAAAGCTTCTCTATAGTAAAAGACAGTAGACAAAACTGAGACACCTCATTGAATAGGAGAAAATATCTGCATACCATACACTTGATAAGCAGCTGATATTAATATCTATAAAGAGCTCATGCAACTCAACAAAAATAATTCAAACAAGTCCAAAAATGGGTAGTAGAGCTAAATAACACATATCCAATGAAGGAATGCAAAGGGCCAAGAGGCATATGAAAAAATGTTGATCAAAATCACACTGGTGAGAAAGGCCCACATTAAAAGAACCAGAAACAATAAGCACTGGTGAAAAGGAGAAAAAGGAACCCTACTATACTCCCAGAGGGAAAGTAATGTAAACTAGTCCAGTCTCTATGGAAAGCTGGGTATATAGGTGCCTCAAACCACTAGTGAGGGATCTGCCATGTGACCCAGCTATTTTATTCCTAGGAATTTATCCAAAGAGCACAAAAACACTAATTCAAAAGAAAACCTGCACTCCTAGGTTTACTACAGCACTATTTACAATAGCCAAGGTATGGAAACAATCCAAATGTTCCAAAACAGATGAGTAGATCAAGAAGATGTGGTACATACACACAATGGAATGCTACTCAGCAATCAGAAGATAAATTCATGTCATTTGCAGCAACTTGGATGGAGCTGGAAGGGATTGAGCTAAGTGAAGTAAGTCAGGAGGAAAAAGATAAATATTGGATGGTTTTATTTATATGTGGAATATGAAAAACCAAACAAAGGGTCAGAAAAAGACAAAACTTGAAAGTGGACCACAGATATGAGGCATCCAGGAGGGTATGGAAATGGGAGGGATGAAAATGGGGTAGAGGGAGAAAATAGACTATCTTACAATGGATTGTGGTCTTTGGTGGTGGGAGAACTATGATGATCACATCTGAGTAGAAAAATTATGTTGTCTAAAAATTGACAACAATATAAGAAAAAAATTTACTACATTTAAAAAATTTAAAAAGCAAAGTAAAGTAAAACAATAACCCCCAGGGCCCTCCCTGGTGGCGCAGTGGGTTAAGCGACGCACTATGAAGCAAACTGTAGCCACTGCAGCACGATTTCAATCCCTGCCGCCAGCCAGGGAGGGGACCCACATGGCACAGCAGACCTCTCCTGCCTCGCCCGCTGCTCCCCTCAGCAGTGTATTTTGTTGATCTGCCTGTTCTGTTCCCCACTATGTCTGGTGAATCCTCTCACCACCCCCACCTCTGGCCTGTACCCCACCTCTTGTATGCATAAACAAATAAATCTTTAAAAAAAACAAACAATAACCCCCAAACATGATCATAAAGGAAAATAAAGATGAATAAGAAAGAACACTAAAAAAAAAAATTCTAAAACTATTTGTGTAAATATAGTCACATAGCTGTCCTCTGGCATTTTACAATTAATTAATTCAACAGTCACTTACTGATACCCAATTATAAACCAGGCACTGTGTTAGGGGCTAGAAATCTAAAGATGAAAGTAGTTTCCTCTTATTCTGCATGATCCCAGTCTAGTAGTTTTACTGGGACTAGGCCTCGGTTCTGCTGTATGTCACTACCAAAAAGTCAACAAGCAGTGACAGGAATTGAACCCATAAGCAGTTTCATTTTTCAGATCACTAGCCATTGGTCTTAGAGAATGGAGGCCACAGCACCCTAAAGAGAAATTATCCAATAGCTATTGGTCTGTGTAAGTAGAGAGACTGTTCTGCCATCTCATCTTGAGCTGGCCTTTTTAAAAGAAGTTAAATGAAAGCAGTTAGTCACAAGCAAAGAGCCCAACAGAGTAGCCCATCAGTTGAATCAGTTTATCAGAACAACTCGTCATCAAGTTCTTGGTATTTGTCATGTTCAGCCCCCAGTTTGTTATCAGCCTCCTGGTTATCTTGACCCTGGTACATCTGATGTTGTCAATGTCTGCCTCTCACTCAAGCATCACTAGGGCAGGATTTTCAGTTTATAGCAAGAGTTTCAGTTTAAAGGAAACAGACCATTAGTCATATATGTGCACGTGCTGCCTATGCTAGGGTGCATGTGCAGACTCCTGCACTAGGTGTGATGCCTTCCCCTCCTCCCTAGACTCTATCAGTAGGGGTTGAAATATATATAGACAGAAACTTAAAAGATAGCATGGAACAGTCAGTGACTTGGATTTCAATAAATCTAATGAAAATATGGAATATAGAGCTCCAACCTTGACCTAGGGTTGGGGAGGCCTACTGAAGGAGATGAGGCAGTGGTCGACAGGGGTAGAAGATAGTTAAAGATAGACATTTCAGATAGACATGGAGACAAAGATGGTACAGCAAAGAGAGGAGAGAGGCATATATAACACGAGGTTGCTGAACAACCCTGAGTTGAAGTCTGAACAAGATATATCCTAAGAATCCAGCCGTTGGACAATGGATCTGAAATCAGAAAGACCTACTGTGAATCTCAGCTGCATCAGTGTACTGTGCAACCTTCAAGAAATGGACCTACCTCTTCATGTGTCAGTTGTAAAGAGAAAACTCATAGAAGTAAATTCAAGGGGCTGAATTTACTAAAGGATTCATGAATCAAGTTTCCCATCTAGCATGCAGAAAGGCGTTCCAAAGAGATGTACAAATGGAGGACTATTTATTTTTAAAAGGAAGGGGTGAGGGCCCCCCTGGTGGTGCAGCGGGTTGAGTGCGGCACTGTGAAGCATCTGTGGGACAGCAGTGTGTGAGTTCAATGCCCCTCTAGGGAGGAGACCCACGTGGCATGGCAGAACTCTCCTGTCTTGCCCGCTGCTCCCCTCAGCAGTGTGTTTCAGTCAATCTGCCTGTTCTTCTCCCGGCTCTGTCTCTGGTGAACCCTCTAACCTCCCTTGCCTCTGGTCTGTTTGCATAAGCTGGCATAGCTCTTGTATGCATAAATAAATAAATCTTTAAAAAAATAAATAAAAGAAAGAGGTGAAATATAAAAAGAGTAGATTATTTCTTGCAAGGCCATGTTCCTTTGAGAGACTGCACGGTCTATTAGGCAGATCGCTTTCCTGATACCGACCAGAAAATACCAGCAATGGGTCAAATTTACATTCGTGAGGGGGCTGAACATGCAACGAAGTAACATAGTAAGCCTAAGTTTGATGATGTGGGCCTTAGCACAACTGTCACACGTTGGGTCTGTTGTCTCTTTTTTAACAGGTGAGAATAATGGCATCCTCTTTACTGGTTCACTATTTCCAGTTTGAGCACTGCATGTCCAGTATCCCAGGACACCCCACACCCTGCCTTTACCATCTTGACTAAACTGGGAAAGTTGGTCACCCTATGTGTAAAGCAAGTAGCCTTGTGTCTGGGATACTGGAACTGCTAATTAAATGTAAATGTCCAGTTTCTCCTGGGAGAAAGCAGGAAACAGGGCTATGTTTCCTTCAGCAACCTTTACTTGCCGCTAGACAACTGAGGTCATTTATCAAATGATCTTAAGTTTCCTGGAGGGTGAAGAATTAGCAACCCTGACCCTCTGTTAAAGACCAATACCAGGCCTGTGACATGCTTCAGAAAAATACCAGGAGGGAGACAGACTCTTGGGATATGTGAACTACAGGAAAAGACCTGCTATTTCAGAGAAAAAGACCTTAGTTCTGAGAGTAGCTCTTTCCTCTCATCAACTTCTGATGCCAAGCTCAGCACCTCCTTCCTTAGTGAGTTTCGGTTCCATCAAAAACATCCAGAGGTTTTGCTGGGGTTAGTTGAACATTGACAGATTCTTCAAAGCCTGGAATTCACCCTGGGTGCCAAAATCAGGTCAAGTTTCTATGGGGCTAGGGTTTCCCTGGGGGAGGGTCACGGGGCTCTACCACACCTAGACAGATTGATCTAACCTTGCTTCAGGCTTCAGACAACAAGGAGACAAAAAGGAAAATTAGATCCTGAAGCGGGGATCCGGATTCTATGCCCCTCCCCCTGTCCTGGGAGCGTGGAGGTAAGGTGACCCCCACCACCAGATAAGACACAGGCCAGCAGGCTCTGAGAATTAAGTGATATGTGGAGCAGCTGGAGAGAGGGGAAAAAAAAAAAAAAAAACTAAGCAGGATAAAGGACCCAGGGTCTTAACACAATGAATGACATGTGGCTGAAATAGTTTCAAAGAGAACAAAGGCTTAGGTAAATAAATAGTGTGGAAGATGAGAGCAAAAGTGAATTAGAGAAGATCCCATGAGGAACACATTTGATATTTTTCAAAAACTGGCATCTCAGCGGCACAGAGATCAAGATTCAGTGCTCCCCTCCTACCCACGCACCTGCTCCTGACACCCACCACGCCATCCTGGGGCCACAGTGCTGGCCAGGCTGTGCTAGCCTCTCTGCGCCTGTCCCAGACTCCATGGAGTAGTGCTGGCTTTGCCGGAGACACTGGTACCCCACTACTGACTCACAGCAGGGCCCTAGGCAAATGCACCCAGATCCTTGAGCCTCTGAAACCTCATCTGTAAAAAGGAAGCGAGGGCCTCCCTGGTGGCTCAAGGGGTTAAGTTGCAGCACTATGAAGCTATCTGCAGCCACTGCAGAGTTTGATCCTGGCCAGGGAGCTAGCTGCATTGGCGCAGCAGACCTCTCCTGCCTCGCTCGCTGCTCCCCTCAGCAGTGCATTTCAGTAGATCTGCCTGTTCTGCTCTCCACTCTGTCTCTGGTAGATTCTCTTGCCTCCCCCACCTCTGGCCTGTACCCCAGCACTTGTATGCATAAATAAATCAATCTTTTTTTTTAAAAAAAGGAAGTGATATCTCCAAGATGAAGTGCAAATATACGCTCTTATTTCAAAATAGCAGTGCTGCTATTATAACACCCCTTCTCTCCTCTATTTGTGGTGGGCTCAGTTTGATAAACATTTACTGAGCACAAGTAGACATCAGGCACAGTGCTCAGCACTGCAGGGGAAATAATACCTGAAAAAAAAAAAAATCAGTGTCCTCAAAGAGCACATATCTCCAAGGTACACACTGACAAGGCTGCGCTGAGTGATAATGGCTGCCACAGACACACTAACAAGCTTCTGGCAGGAGACGGTAATTCCTAGCAAATGGGGAGTGGGAACAGACAGGCTTCTTTCCAGGACCTCTTTCTTCTGTGACCTCACATTAGAACCCCCCCCCCCCACACACAGTGGCTGCAGGCACTCCCAGACCCACCATCAGCAGCTCAAATGTCAAGCTCTTTACAGCACCATCTCCATCCTAACTCCTAGTATTTCTACAGCACTTACCTGTGCCAGGCACTGCTTAAGTGCTTTACGTTAACAAACTGATTTAATCCTCACCATTACAAGACAATGCTCATCTGGCAGATGAAAACCTCAGACCCAGTCGGTTAAATACTTGACCTATGATGACATGGAGAGCGGGTGATAGCATGGAGTATGAACCCTGGCAGTCTGGCCCCAGAAACAAAGCCTTTTTCCCTGACCATTATGAGACTGTTGGAATGGTGTTATGTATATTCTGGTACGTGTGTGTGTATGTGTGTGTGTGTTTTGGTGTTTTTTTTTACTCAACACACAGGTATATATTTCCATTGCATAGATGTTATATATCCATATTATTTTTCATTCTCTATGCTCTCTCCAAATTTTGTATTTCAAAAGAAAGAATTTTAACATAATTTAAAAATCAACACTCTAGGGCCCCCCTGGTGGTGCACAGGTTAAAATCAGCACTGACATGCTACTGCCAGCCACTGCAGCATGAGTTCCATCCCCTGCCAGGGAGCTGACCCACTTCATTTGGACTTATCAACCTTTTAATTGTGTTAACACAGTGGTTGTTTAGTGGTATCATATCATGATTTTAGTTGAATTTTTCTAATAAGATTGAGGAACTTATTTTACTGTCCATTTGAATACATTCTTTTGGCAAAGGCAGCCCCCAGTATCCTCTACCATTTTCAGTGTCAGTATGACTGTGTTTTTCTTATTATTTTGTAGAAATTCTTTATATATTCTGAGTGCAAGTTATATGTTGCATGTATGTACTGTTGAATGTTACTATAGGCATTATACAAGCAGTTTCCTTCATGTGGTGGTTTGCATTCAAGGCTCACAAAATCTTGAGCACAAATATTTTCTACATTTCCATTTCAGCAGGTAATGTCCTGTAGCCAAAGAAGCCCTCTCATGCTTTTGGATTTTTTTTTTTTTTAGCATGTGCAGTTCTTTAGCCTTCCTTTCTCCTTTTTAATTTCCTCCCTACCTACCCATTCCTACCTTGTTCATCTGAATAAATTTCTATTTCTCCTACTCATCTTTCAATTGTCCAATCAACACCACTTTTGGGGTGGGGGGAACTTCCTGATCTACAAAGGCAAAATGAGTGTACATTCCCACAGTGCTTTGTACCTTCTTGCAGGAGACACATGCCACCCATGCTGCGAAGGTTTATGTGCCTGTCTCTGCAGTGAGAAAGTGAGTGCCTAGAAGAAAGAACTTTGACTTACTCATATTTATATCTTGGGTTCCTAGCACAGATCTGGCACTTTGTGAAGCTATGTAATCTGCTGGTTAAGGTGATAAATGGAATATTTGTTCACAGTCAGCTACTATTTCTTACTCTAAAAACCTGCCATATTTTCAGATGGTTCCTCCCTTAGGAGGAACATAAGAGAACCAAATAAGGATTAACGAAAGGAATAAGAACAATAATAATAACAATAACAGCAATAAAGACACAGAAACCAAAAATGAAAAGACAAGGACAAATTGGGGACACTTGGTGGAGAGGGGAGGGGGAAGGTTGAGGGAAGATGGGAGCACGAGGGACTGAGGTGATGGTGCACTGGTGAGATAGTGATGGGGAATACATGGGGATTACAATTGATGGCAAGTATATGTAAATTTAAAAAAAATTTATATTAATAAAAAAATTTTTAAAAACTCTCAAAAAAAAAAACCTGCCATATTTTACCTTTAATTCTAAGTCAACAGTACTAGATGACAACATGAGAATGGGCCTTGAACTTCCCAATAGCTCATGAATTCTGCCAAGTGTGTTCTGTTTTTGGAGGTCTTTTGTTTTGTTTTGCTTCTTTAACTAAAAGATGTACAACTCTGCTTTAAATCGATGAGTTCAGTGTATATCTCCACTAAATTCAATAGGTTTTTTAATAAACACCCAACTTAGATAGAATGAATCACTCTGACTGCCTTAAAGCTAACATTATTACCTTCTGCTAAAAATGAAAGTTTATTTCAAATAAAAAAAAGACATTTCCAAACATTAAATTTAGTAATGACCAGGAAAAATATAAGAACGTCCACAATTTTAAATAACCCTTACTAATCAGTGGATTTAGGAAGAAAAAAGCCATCAAATTCCCTGTCTTCTATTCAAGACCCTTTGCCACAACCCAATTTCAGGCTACCCTTTCTCTTTCACCCTTCCTGTCCCCAAACTACTGTTTGTAGAACTACATAAAGTCCTGCTTCAACTACTGGACCAAGGAGGAGATCAAAGAAGAAATTAAAAAATTCCTTGAGATGAACGATAATGAGGATACAACTCTACAGAATATCTGGGATACAGCGA
>JAGFMF010011617.1:6863960-6901512 GCA_019455555.1 Galemys pyrenaicus | reverse complement strand
CACTGGTGAGATGGTGATGGGGAATACATGGGGATTACAATTAATGGCAAGTATATGTAAATTTTAAAATATTTTAATAAAAAAAAGGAAAAAAAAAAGTCCTGCTTCAATGAGTTTCTGGCTTAAAACCACATTCAGTAAATTGCCAGTGCCTGGGGAAGAGAAGGCGGTACAAACTTTTCAACATGGTGCTCAAGGATTGCCATATTATGCTACCAATTTCATCTCTACAGCCCCATCTTCCAGGAATTTCTTACATAGATCATAAGTTTCAGCAAACAGAATTGCTGACAATTCCCAGCCCTATTCCCTAAAATAACTGCTAGTTATTTTATCCTCTCTACCCACAGTACCATAGGCCCCATTGCTTCCAGGTGACTTAACATTCTAGAGTTACTGTGTCTAGTGTGTGACCTTGAGCAAGCTTCTGGAACTGATGTGAAGGTTACACATGTAGACTATATAGCATATTTCTGGCAGGCTGCTGTCACTCTATTAATATTAGCATCTTTGCCCTTCCTTTGCTCTGCTGTTTGAATTGACAGATTTCTCCTTTCCTCAGATTCCTACAGAACTTAGTCCACATGATAGATCTCTATTTTTGATATTCCTCTCTCTAAAACAGCAACAAGAATACTTAGTATGTTGTTTATAAACAAGCCCATTAACTTTATAACAATACAGGTGGGTTAATTATATATTACCTCATATATAATGCATGTATTCATTCATTGATGGAGTTAAGTGCTAGGGTCTAAAGTTACAGAGATGAATATGACCAGATTTCATTGCCCACAAGAAACTCATAGTCTAAGTAGGGGAGAAGTAGTGTAATTATCTATTTAAGTGTTTAAATGTTCTGTTACATTTAATGATAGAGATATGCACAAGGGAAAAAAGAATTACCTGGCCATATGCTTTAGGTTGGGTAATAATGTTAAGCCACAGTGAGGCAGAAAATGTATGAACAAGAGTCTCATTATTGGGGCATATTTAATATATTTCACAGAACTGAATTGTGTGGGCTTTTCTTTACAACTCTCAGCTGTGAAAGACCTGAATATAGCAGGTGTATAAAGTTTTCATTCATATTATTGATACTGGAAGGAGAGTTCCCCTCAGGGTTTCACAGCGGTGAGTCACAAGGTCAGGACACTTTTAAGTCTCCTGGCTAAATGTAGCCCAGGAAACTGTAACACTACAGATCAACAACCTAACACGTTCTCTTTAAACAAACTGTAAGATGCTTAGTTTTCCCTGGACCCAAGCAATTTATTTAAAGATTCTCGATATTTTCTGTTGATGTTAATAAAAAAAAATTGTCCATGGCTAACTCAACACAGGAATGGGTGAACTATAAAATGGTAAGAGGGAGAGACCTAAAGTAGAACAGACTTTGGTTCTCCTCTCTATTCTAGCAGACTAGCTGCCTGAGTCTAAGTCAGTCTCGTTCTTATCTATATTGAGAGTGATAAAATGTAAACAGTCAAAAGCTCTTGTCCATACGGTCCAGTTGAATACTTTGGCAGTGCCTAGTTCATGGTAACTGTACCAGATTGGAAGATCCCCTTTTGCTCTGCTCTTGTAACAATTTTTTAAATTAATTTTTTAATTAAACTGGCTCAATTTGGGTTTTTGTGGACAACTTTAACTGTAATCATCATGAGTTTAGATCATTCCTGTGCTATCTTTTAAGATCCCAGTGGTGAAAAGTCCATCATGTTCCTATAGGGACAGGATAGAGTGAAGACATACAGACCCCAGAATCTACAGCAGTAGTGGTTGTGGTGACCCAGTATCTGCATGTTAACTAATTTCTGGGTTGACAGAAATTTGAAATTTGAAAACAATTACAGCAAGTATATAAGAACAGAAATCAGTAAAAACAAAATAGAAACCTATGTCATTGTCATTTTCTTTTCTTTTCTTTTTAAAGATTTTATTTATTTATACATACAAGAGCTGGGGTACAGGCCAGAGTCCAGGGTGGTGAGAGGATTCACCAGAGACAGAGCGGGGAGCAGATGAGATGGGCTGACTGAAACACACTGCTGAGGGGAGCATTGGGTGAGGCAGGAGAGGTCTGCTACGCCATATGGGTCCCCTACCTGGCCGGCAGCAGGGATCGAACTCGTGCTGCAGTGGCTACAGTTTGCTTCATAGTGCGTTGCTTAACCCACTGTGCTACCAGGGAGGCCCTGTCATTATCATTTTCATTATTCTTCTTGGTTATCTATATTTTAATTCAATCACAATATGATGATGGGATGATGGGAAATAATGTAAATAATCTAATTACTCATGTAGTTTTTCTATATTTTCCATTCTCAGTCTCCAGAAAATGGTAATTTCTAACTAAATGGAAACAAAGGGAAGTCATTTGGGAATACTTGCCATTGCTACCAACAAAATGAAAGTGGGGCATTTAGAAGCATGACACAGGAATTCTAAAGGGTTCTGGAAGAATATTCACCAACTCAGACTCCAGTGAAGATGAGCAAACTACACATTCTCTGTTTGGACTTGAAGAACACAATGAGGTGAAATGAAAGGAGGAGAGATAACAGTCCTTTCTCAAAAGACAGTGACAGAGATCAGAATAGTATGAGACAGTGAAATATCATACTGCTGTGCTGTGTTACCTCAAGATGTCTTCTTCAGAAGCCAAGTTTTTATACCAGTGTCACAGTACAGAGCCTGGTAAGGACTGGAGCTGTGGAAATTTGGAGTGGGGAAGATATTGCTGAATGTTGTAACTGGCAACTAGTGAGATTTTTCTATATTCCAAGAAAATGTCCCTCTTATTTTCTCTACACTGGCTGCAATCCTTAAGATGCCCTCAAGTGGTGGGGAAGTAAAAAAATTATTTCCAGTTGCTCTTAAAATAACTTATATGCATGCATAGTTAAGAGAATATTGAAAACAAGGACATTAAACAGGCCAGTGGGAGAGGGTAAGGAGCAGCCTGAAGTTGAGATGTGAAGCAGCCGCTAAGGGGCAATAACTGGAGAGGTGCATTTCCCCACCAACAGCTGCCTATGTTCAAGCCCCAAAGTAAACATGAGTGCTCATAATATTATATGCCTGTGGAGCACCATGTGTTGATAGTCTGTGCCATGAATAACAGTAGAACTTTGGGGTAACCTACTTTTGTGGCTAGTGACGCAAGTGCAATAATTTATCAGATTTTGGACCCAAAACACTTTTGAACTTGGAGTAGAAAGCCCTCCTAGCAGGTGGCTGGCAGTATGAGAACCTGGGGTTGGGTTATTCTGTGTGATTTTATTTGTGTTCCCATGGTCAACAAAGAAAAACACAGCTCATCTTTTCAGTCATGTGACTACATGAGAGAATAAATGGAACCTTCTGGTTAAAAATTCCCTCTGAATCCCAGATAAGATCCTGGGATCGATGAATAGGTCAGAGACTTGCTTGAAATTAGGAATTCTGGGACAGGCTCTTTTCATATCAAGACATTCTGTCCCATTTACTAGGTAGAATGTGTTCCATTGTGTGAATCAAAGGTTGCACTTAGCAAACTGGAGGTCATGAGGTGGGGTATGAGTCTCAGGTACAGTCCTTCCTGCTCCTGTAACCTTACCTTTACCTCCTTTGGTGACAGTTTGTACAACCATTAAAAGGAAGTAAAACTAGCAAAGTGGTGGTTTGGAAATGCCATTTCACTATAGAAATGAGAGTAATATCAACATTAACCAACAAAATCAATATCAACTATAATATTAATGATCTGTCCACCACACAGTCAAAAAACAGCTAGTCTAGTTTAAAATAAACCTGTTCTTACTCCCAATGACTGATAGAGCCGCAGAAATGTGCCATTTTAAATATTCTTTGTAAAGTCACTTCTCCACTCTGGGCCTTAAACACCATCCATAAAATGTATTCAGAAACATACCAAACTGGAAGAATGTCTGTTATAGATACAGATATATGTTTGGGTAAGGAATGGCTAACCTAGTGAAAGACATAGATATAACTAGACTATATGAACATAATACCTAGGGCAAGTTAGGAGAAAGTGCATAGTTTCAGGAATCAGATTCCTCCTGTTTTTCTGGCCACAGGGTAAAGACTGGTCTCCTAGCTAAGTCCAGTCTGTTGCAGTCCAGAGGAGCACAGCATTCCCAGAAGGTCTAGGGGCCAGGGAATAGGAAACTCCAAGTTCTCCTTCCCCCACATCTCCTCTCTGCCCTTCAGTCACATGAGCCACCACCACCGCCTATGCAGCTGCTGTTATCTCAGGCAGCAGTGATTCTCCTTAAACCAAACCTCAACTTAAAACAGTAAAACCACAGGAGCACAGTCCTCCCCCACGCCTTCTGATCTGCATGCAGGAACTCCTGGGATTGTCCTGCTCTATCTGCTCAGACACTGACACGGCTTTTCTCCTTCCAGATTCCTGACTGACTTTATCTGTTTGTCTAATCCCCCTCCATTCCTTACAGACTGTCTGCCTCTTTAGATCCACCTTCTCTTTCTTGCTAGATACCCTCCCTCTCACCCTCAACTCCCGGCTTGAGCCTGGACCTGGCTCCCTCTCAGCAGTTCTGGTTTGCTCTGATTTGTCTACTTGGCAGCTGTTCATCACTACTGCTTTTCTCCCCTGTGTTCCCAATGCCAACCTGCCCCACAGACCCTGTCCTCTGAGTACCAAGTAGACACCTTTGACTTCTAAGTGGCTTTCTGAGCCCCACCCCAGGCATTCAGGCTCAGGATCTTGGGCAGGGTAGAGCCTAGGAGACTAAATTTTCAAGGCAGCTCATCCATATCTAGCAATCTTTGTTTTTGATCTTTCAAAATCCTCCCACATTTATTATCTTAACTTACTCACTGATATACAGTATGAGGGCTGATCTGTGGGCTCTGTGCTGGACAGGCATATAAACATGATTTACTGGGAAACTGAAATGGGCATAAAGTGTTGCAGAAATCCAAAGTAGGGAGTGATTCATTCTTCTGAGTGTCGGGTTAAGTTTGGAGAAGTCTCCGCAGTGGAAATGACATTAAGAATGAGTGCTGACCCATGGGTAGAAAGGGGGAGTGGGAGGAGGCTTCCCCAAAGTGAACAGCAAGAGCAAAGGTAAGGAGGAGGAATGTGCATGATGTGTTGAAGGAAGAACCACTGGTCTAGTGTGGCTGGACTTCTCGTAAGATAGATGGGGTGGATCCCTCGGTACTCCCTACTCCTCAGCCATCAATTCTATTTTTCTATTTCACAACTATTTGTACTGCAGAGTTAATCCCACAACATAAATTTTCACAAGTCCTAATATATTAGCAAAACCCTTACTTGGTGCTGCTTTTTGGCTTCCACAGAAATAAACTGAATTGATAAAGGGAAATAATATTACTATAGTCATTTGGCATAAAGTAGCATTTCTCATCCTCAAAGCTATTGACATTTGGGTTTTTTAAAAAGATTTATTTATTTATGCATACAAGAACTGGGGTACAGGCCAGAGGTGTGGGGTGAGAGGACTCACCAGAGACAGAGTGGGGAGTATAACAGGCAGATTTACTGAAATACACTGCTGAGGGGAGCAGTGGGGAAGCAGAAGTCTGCTGTGCCATGTGGGTTACTTCCCTGGCCGGGGTTTGAACTCACGCTGCAGCGGCTGCAGATAGGTTCATAGTGCTATGCCTTAACCCGTTGCACCACCAGGGAGGTCCCACTATTGACATTTGAACCCATATAATTAGTTTGTGTAGGATGTTTCACAGTATCCTCTACATACCACATGCCAGTATTATTCCCTCTTACCCCAGATGAATAAAAAAATTTCTCCAGATATTGCCAGATATCCTCCTTTAGTAGGGAGGATAGAGCTTTAAAATCATCTCTGGTTGAGTAACACTGGTCTAGAGAAAAAGAACATAAGCTTTGGAGTCAGACTCAAGTTCACATCTTGCTTGCCACTTTAAGTTATATGATTGTGTAAATGTTACTTTTTCTGTCTAAAATTTCCTTATATACAGAATGGGAAATAACCTGTAGCTTGTAGGATTATTGTGAAGTGCAAGAGAGAAAGTATGTGATGTGTTGGGCAGAGCATTTAGCATGTAGAATGCAAGTAAAAATAGTCATAACAGTTTTTTTAACCAATAAAAATATAATGATCCTATTATTTTTATTAATTCTGTTGTTATTATTATTTGGAACAAAGTCTAACTGAAATTTGACTGTTACGACAGGCCAATATACTCCATTGTACCAAGAAGCAATGACAGGGCAAGAAATATTGCAATTATATTCCCAGACTATATTTCTTCTAAGAATCTTTTTCTAATTCTTTAGGCCTTAATTTTGGGCTTATTATGTTTTTCCAAAGCCTGCCATACAACTGTAATTGGCACATACAATTGTAATTATTTACTCAATTATTTTTCTCTGCTAGAAGTCCAGTTTTCTCTCATATTCATTTTATATTCCTTTTAAACAGTAAAATGTGTCATGAATATATATTGAAAGACTTTTGTTTCTTAATATTTATTACTTATTCAAATGAATTTTAAGTTTCTAATCCAAGAGTAGTTTGGATCACATTTCAATACAAATCATAGGGATTAGAAGTGTGAGCTCTGGAACTAGATGGCATGGGTTTAGGCCAAGCACCTACAACTACCACTTACTAACTCTGTTCCTGTGGGCAGGTTAGGTAACCTTTGTGAACCAAATTTCACATCTGATCAATGGGACCAAAAATTACCATGTATATACACTCTTTGAGAATCAATCTTGCTTGTAGGTCACTAGTGACAAGAAGTCAAACGAGAAGTCCAGTGATTGCTCACCGGAATGAGATGTACGGATCAGAAGTTCTTTACGTAGGACTGGCTAAACAAGTTCACTTGCCATTAAAAATGAAAGAATAAAACATTCAAAATGAGAAATTACTCATTTTGGTTGGACTCTGCAACTCAGATGAGCAATTTAAGCCAATTTAACATCTGGCCCAGTTGAACCATTGAAGCCAATTGAACATCTGGCAAAGAAACTAGAATCTGGAATCAAAGAATAATTCTAAACCTAGGCACACAGTTTGTTCTTGGCCACTACCTGTTGATGAGACAGAAGCATAAAAGATGTTATTCAGATATCTAGGAATGGATTAGGAGTGCTCGAGCCAAACTCTCATGCTGCAAGGAAATTGAGCCAGGTACCTCTACTGTATAGGGACACTTGCCTCTGGGATGAGAGATTCTTATATCTCTCAGTATTCATGTCCATGCCTCATGGAGGGAATGCATTCATTAATTCATGCATGCATGATTTCATTCATTAAATCTGCATATGTTAAGGGTTTTCCCAGTGGAAAGTACTGTGCTTTGGTTGCTGGGATATAAGAATGAAATGGCACAGTGCTTTCTCTCCAAGAGTTTACAGTCTAGTACATGAGACCAAGTTGCACACACAAAACTGGACATTTACAGTAATGGTCCAGTATGAGACAGTGGGAACAAAGTAGAAGAAGAAGTGTGTAAATAAATGAACTGGGAGAGACAGGGAAGGTGCTCAGAAGAGCTGGCACCAGATTGAAAATTTGATAGGTAACAAACAGGTCATCTGATAGAAAAGAGGAACTAAGCAGAGAGAGGCCTGAGACAGAAATCAGGTTGTTATTGCCTTTCATGACAGCTGGGGTGCTAGAGCCAAGACCTGGAACAAAGTTAATACTATTTTTACAAGCTAGAAAAATATCAGCAGCAGGAGCCCTGGCCAGAACCACCCCCACGAAGAGCAAACAAAGCTACTCCTATCTTCTGCCTGTCTGCTAGAGAAGTTACTAACCAGCACCTTAAGAACAAAATGTTCTATTTTCTTTGATTTTTTTTTTTTTATTCCCACAAAGTCCTTCTTCCTCTTGTCCAGAACTGGAAAATGCCTGAGTGGAGTGTTACTTGCTTCTTTGATCTTTATCCTCCCATCACAGGCTTCCTTGAGAATAAATGTCCAAGAGGATTTTTTGAAAGCAGACCCCTCCTACTATCATAATGTGGTTTTCGAGGTAGGTCATGCTAGGTCAGCATTTGAAGACAACATCAGTGTCAGGGCTTGTCTGTGTGAAGCCTGGATAGCATCCAATTCTGACCTCCAATGCTGGCTCTTAACCTGGCACTGGGCAATCTTTTACATGGCCTCATTTGACCATGAACTCAGGTTGTTTCTGATCTCAACAGCATCTTACAGCAGTGGATCCTGCATTCTGTTATGGAGAGCCAGGACAGGAAAGGAAAGGAAGGTAGATTTAGGAAAGGCTGATGGAGTGCAGAAGTCTAGGGTTCTTCTCCAACCGCCTCTCCATAGAGAGACAGTTCTCCTGGTAACTTCCTACGAGAGTTGTAACTCAGAGAACTTCCACACATAAAGCTAATGCCACAGTAGGAGGCAATGTGACTTTAAGAAACCAAAGAAAGACCCCTTGTTACTGTACGCACACTCTGGGACAGACACTATGCCAACCACTTTACCTATGTGCATCTTAGTTCTCATCACATATCTGTGAGGGGGCGTTGCTCTTTCATCAGAGCAGAGGAAGCATAAGTGCAAGGAGGTATAAGGTGCAGGTAGGGAGAACAGGAGTTTAAACCCATCTTCAGTCTCCATGTTCCTTATTATAGCATCATAACACATCTCAGGGACTAGTTGCCTCAAACCCGTATTACATACTATTCAGTCACAAACAAGCAGACCAAGAAAGAATGACTAGAACATTCCCTCCAGATGGAGCACAATTGTGTTCTTTTCATTGCTGTTAACCCCTAGTGTGTAGACTTGTAACTGCCAGGGTTGTAAACACTTAATATTTATCTTTAGTGACAACGTGGTTGGAAAAGAGTCTCAAGATTTTCAGGTCTTTGTTTTCTACCACCTGATAGAAGGATAGATAGTGTGAAAAAATGATGGGATATTTATTTCCAGGACTCCTCTTTTGCTCAGATATCCTAATCCTGAATTGGTTACAGGGTGAAGGAGAGAAAAAGAGAGCGAAGGCATGAAAAGACTAAAACTGTAAAGTAGGTTTTTATTGCCCCACAGTTGCTAAGAATTCCCTCCCTATCCCTTCTTAGCCACTGTTTGCCACTAAACATAGTCTTTTTTTTTTTTTTGGCTTTAAATATATATACATTTTTTATATATTTAAGTTTTATATCTTTTACATCATTGTTCATTTTTTAACAATGTTTGCTTTCTTTTCATGGTAAATTGATGGTGGAAGCTCTATGGGGACTAAACACAGTCTTAAGAATCCTAGGTATTTGAGTGAGGAGAGGGAAGGATAAAAGGTACAAACTTTCAGTTATAAATGCACAAATTAGGAGGATATAATGCACAGCACAGTAACTACTATAGCTAATAATACCTTAAAAAACGACAATAAAGGGCTTATACTATCTTCCTACTTACAGGACTTACTTTTGGAAAATACAAAGGAAACTCATTACCTTAAGGACATTTGTATTGTGAAGAGAACAAAGATTTCCACCAAAGCTTTGTTAAGTATATTTCTGTCACTGGTCATCTCCAACTTAGGAAAAGAAGATAATTTCATGGCCTGGATCCCTCCCAGGGGACTCAACCAATCTTTCCCAAGTGTCTACAAGTACCAAGTGCCATACAGGAAATAATTGCCCCTCTGGAGGGCACTGAGTCTGGGGAGAAGTGAGAAGACATGTTTACCTGTGGAATGCACAAGGACATCAGAGTGCCCAAAGCTCCCCAGGGCGCAGACCCCTCTGTTCCATGGGGCCCAAGCCAAGTGCTTGTCACCTGGGTAAAGGTGGCTGATGGAGACTTTCTTTTTTTTTTTTTTTTTATAAAAAATTAAAGATTTTATTTATTTATGCATACAAGCACTGGGGTACAGGCCAGAGGTGTGGGAGGATTCACCACAGAGAGTGGGGAGCAGAACAGGCAGATCAACGGAAGCACACTGCTGAGGGGAGCAGCGGGCACAGCAGGAGAGGTCTGCCGCACCATGTGGGTCCCCCCCTGGCCGGCAGCAGGGATCGAACTCGTGCTGCAGTGGTTGTGGTCTGCTTCATAGTGCGTTGCTTAACCCACTGCGCCACCAGGGAGGCCCGGCTGATGGAGACTTTCATCTCAGAGCAAGTGAAGACACATGACAGAGAAAGCTCCTCTGGCCCAATATGATGTAGAATGGGGACAGGAACACTCCGTGCTAGTCTAGCTCGCAACCCTTCTTTGTGCTTGTTCTTAAAACCAAAATCATGACATTCCAATCGAAAGCACCTACCACATGTATCAAGAAGGGAAATACACACCACAAAGGTAATAAGTGCTATCTACCCTCAAGCTAGCCCACATGGATTATTGGCTGTTTCCTATTTCTTAGGCTCTGTGTTACACCCAAACACATAAGATGACCAAGCATGTTCAGAGGTCTGTGAGAGCTAGCCTGCTCTGGAATTCCATGGACTCTGTAGAAGAACTAGATGCTCCTTAATAACCTGCACCATAAGGAAACATTAACGTCCCCTCTATAAGCACATTTTCCCTATTCTTAATGTGGCTTTATTCATTTAATAAATGTATCAATGGGAAAGATTCTATTTGAGCAGAGTTAGTGGTGGACACAGAATAAGAGGTTACCTAGTCCTCCTGCATGGGCATCAATAAGGGAGGCAGCCACTGCAATTCCAGCAGGGAGGCCAAGGTCTTTTGCTGCCTCTGGTGTGAGCCCATTTCCAATAGAAGCTCCAGGAGGCAGCACTTGGTTTCCTGGGTAGACATGAGAAAAAACAAATACCTGTCAGTTTGAAAACACAAAAGCAAACAGCAGGTTTTCTTAGGAGAAACTCTTTGCTCTCTCTCCTTGCCTCTGCCTTTTCTCAACCAGGCAGATAGAAACCATGCAGTCACAAAGAATCCCTGTGCTCATCTGGTGACTTAGGTACATGTCCTTGATCCCGAAAGTCATTCTCCGGAGTGCTTGACACAGCCAAGCGTTCTAAGGCATCTTTGAAACTGGAGAAAGATTCCATTCATGGAAATTCCAAGATATATAAAAAGATAGGGTTCTTGAAGACTGGGTTAAAACAGTCAAACTGTTCTAAATGGACTTCCTGAACGTGCAGTTCTCCAACAACCTCGCATACAAACAGGTACAGGAGCACACACATATTTACACATCCATATGTACTCTTTGATAAGCAGATATTCCTAAGGAAGTTGAGAAAATTTACTTGTATAGTTGCTTCCTGTCAAAGGATAAGGGAGAGAAAGAGTTTGGTCCAATAAAGAATTTCTTAAAAGTTTTTCTCAGTTGGGAAAGAGAGCTCAGTAAAAGCCTTGTAAACTTTACAAGGCTTTTCCTTGCACAACCATAGAATACAATTTGAATGGTGTTCCTTGGAGTTGTGCAATGCAGCGACCCTGATATTTCAAGCAACCTTGAATTCCTGCAGTCAGTCAGGCCTTCAGTTAAGAATTTATTGATTGTCTTGCTTTGTGTGGGCGCTGTGATTCTGTAAAAGGCAGTCCTTGCCTCCAACCTAGTTACAGAGAGGAGAGCAGGACACAAAGGAGCTTAAAGTCAGAAGAGCATAAACTGGTCCATTACCAGGTGTTGAACAGAAACTGAGTCTTCCCCATTCCACCTGTCAAGGAATGGATAAGTATCTCCACACTGCAAGAAGGTGGGCAGGAGGGGTGGACCCATGTGTGTGCTCAGATCCCGCTTAGTGCCAAGATTGAGTGTGTGGCCAGCAATCTGCACAGTCCAGAGATACCTGCCACTTGTTAATTGTTCCATGGGGTTTCAGGAATAGGCAGAAGTACTTCAAGGCTTCTAGGGGTAGAGGGGAGAGTAGAAGTTTCTGGGAGTAAATTGCTCACCTAACTTCCTCTAATTGGAAACAAAGCACCTCTACAATACCATTTTTCTCTATTTTAGATAAAAGCAAGAAGATGGAAATCAGTATAATGGTTCCAGAGTTTTATTGTCTCATGCAGTGGTTCTATGCCAATGTGTATTGAATACTTGAAATGTGGCCAAAGTAATTGAAGAACTAAATTTCTTTATTTTTTTAAATTTCAATTCCTTTCCATTTCAACTTAAAATTGACACTCAATTCAGCTACAGAATAACATTTAAGCATATTTAAACAACAAATGTACCTCTGTAATGTTAATTTAAGAAATCAGAATCTAACATTTACAGTGAAAATACAATGTTTGAATTGGGATTACTAAGTAGAAAACACACACTAGAGGTCAAAGATATTATATGGAAAAATGAATGTAAAATAGATCAATATACTTTTATCAATGTTGAAATGATATTTTGGACATTTCAGATTAAACATATCAAAATTAACTTCAATCACTTCCTTTTGTGTAAACACAGCTGCTAGAATTTTTTTTTTTATGTAAGTGGCTCAAATATTTCTATTGAACAGTACTGGTTGTTGGATAAGGTTAAGATGCTCAAATGATGGGGAGGAGAAAGGAGAACCTCTAATGTCCTTTGAATGTGAAAACCCGCAGAAACCTCCAGGAGAGATGTGCCATTGTTTCTGGAGCATTAGACTGTGGACATCATCTTAACTATGTCCCTATGTCTAGTATAGCACATAGTAGGCTGCATTCCCATTCTGTGCCAGGGACTGTGTTATGTACATATTCCACATATTTTCTCACTTCAGTATCAAAGGAAAAAAAGTGACACTGTATAAGGAGTGCTATTACCTTCTCCACTGCACAGACAAGTTGGGAAAGTTAGGCTCACGTGAAGCGTAAAGTAAGTTCAATAGGGCTTAAGTGTTGAAGCATATGCCCTGGATTCCAATCTAACTGATAGTAAAGTTTGTGTTTTTATTCACTGTATTATGTTTTGGTGCAACTACTTTAAAAAAACACTTTTAGGTAAAGGAAGGGATCGAAAGAAATATTTTTAGAACAAAATGATGTATATTTAAAAAGTAGCACAATTTGGAAATCATGTCCACTAAACTCAGATATTTTTTAAAGGGTTAATTTTCATAAGAAATAGATACTGAGTTTCATTTTCATCTTCAGTCTTCAAAACATAAAGGGTATGATTTCCATTAAAAAGGTTCAGGACAGAAAAAGGATGAGCAGGTTGGGATACTCTCCCAAATCCTTTGGAGAGCAGGTGCAGAGAAAGAGTGGGGCCTGCAGTAAGGAGATGTGAGTTCTAGTCAGAGGTTGGAGGAACACACACACACGTGCATTTCTCCACAGAGGAAGCACCTTGAGCAAAGCAAAGGTTATGGAAAGAAGTGACTGCAACAGGGTAGAGTAAATTGGAACATAATGGTGGAGCCTGGCATCAGTGGGGCTCCAGATATGACTGGAAAGATGCGTTATAATCTAGACTGAGGTGTTTGAGTTTATCCACAAAGACCACCATTGAGCTCAGATGTAAGGTGACTGTATTTATGTATTTTTAAATATCTCTCTAGCAGCACAGTAGCAGTGAACAGAATGGGGTTAGGAAAAATAGCTGTAAAACTATTAAGTAACCCAAGAGAAAAGATGGAGGCCTTCATTAAGCTATTGGCAACTGAGATACAGACACTGAGGCAGAGAGGAAAGATTTTACAGAGCAAGAAATGGGAGGTCATGGTGGCTGCCTAAATATGGGGAACAGGGTAGATACAAAGATGTTATAACCTGGATCCCCATTAAGGCCAGACTTACTGCACAGAAAGGGGAAGGAGGCCAGCAGAGAGTCTGCAGCCACCAGCTCCTGCAGATGATGCCTTCCCCAGGGCAGTCATACGCGACAACTTCGTGACCTGGAAGCGGAAGGGCCCTGGTGTGCTCTGCTCCCTCTAGAGCTCTCCGCTAGGACATCAGGGTGTTCTGAGACTGCACCTGCATCGTAATTCAGCTTCTCCAGACCGACTCCCGGCCCCTTTATTTTACAGATAGCAACCCTTAATAATATCTTATATACCCAAATCTGTCTCAAGCATCTGTTTCCAGAGAACTCAAGCTAGGGCAGTGGGCCAGGACTTCTCTTCAGTTCAGTGGTCTAGGAATGAAAATAAATATGCACAGTGATTAACCTTCATCCTTTGTATCACAACCACAGCCTTCAGGAATAGTCTATCTGAACTCCAAGCAGGAAGACACTTTGTTTACCTAGAGCCCAAAAGGAAATAGCTGGCAAAAAAAACAGGATGATAGAAATAGGTGGGGATCTCTGAGAAATCACCTCTTCAAATAACACTCTGGGGTTATCAGCTGCAGTTGCATTGAGGGGACTGGAGGTGCTGTTGGAGCTAAGCTTTAGTGCAACTTGACAACTTTTCCCAAAATAACTCTCCTTTCATTTTTCTTTCACCACATAATTAAATTAATCACAGCACTGGTTTTCCCAGAGCTAGTTAAGACTTCACAGCCTAAGCATCTACAATCTCTTATAGTCTTCCTCTAGCCACTCACTCACACATTTTAACAAACGTTCATTTTAATAAACATATAACAGGGATAAAAATGGTCCCCATTTACTTCCACCTATCCTTTGCTGGGTTATAAGAGATGGCGGCAACTCCGCCCTCAAAGGCTCACATAGTAGTCTGGGCAAAGGTAGGTTCTCAAAACAAAGTAGAAAATGCTATAAAAATAGGATATACTTGCACAGATAAGTTGACCCAGGGAAGAGCAGGAAATCAAGATGAAGGGGACATGGAAAGACAGGTGACAGATTGCTGGTTTCATATAGAACACTTTTGGTAAATGAATGCTATTAGGGTGAACAGGTTGGTTGCAGGGAATCCTGAGGGGCTCACAGAGTTGGAGGCATTTGGTGGCTTGCAAAAAGAGCACAAGGGAGGAGTGAAGAAGTGGCTAACTGGACAAGACAGGCAGCAGAGGACCTCAGGCAAGGAAGGCCAACTAAAGCAATGTGTCCCTGCCAGCAACAGCACTGGACACTGCTTGCTTTTCAAGAAGATAAACTTGCAGAAAGGCTAGGATGGGAAACAGTTTTTATTCACACAACAATCAAACTTAATGAAGAATGTAGTTGCAAAATAAGATGTGGAATACGACTTCATGTTAGAACAGTAACAAAGAAAGTAGATGGACTATTTGTGAAAATACATTCCTTGGGGGAAAACAGAGAATAGCTTTTCTCTGGAGGGAGAAATGATGGGAGATTTTTTTTTCTTTTTACTAACATATAACTTATAATTGTTCTACCTTGAAAACATGTCTCTGGTGTCATTTTATTAATGGTGTTTTCCCCTGAAGTCTGGTCAGGGTAAATAAATGAGCACAAAAGTACTCAGCACAATCCTGTGTAGCCATTAAAAAGAACGAGGACAAATCAAAATAGGGAGACCATCTCAATGAATTACATGAAGATAGCAAGATACAGACTAGTGTTCAGAGTATGATCCCATTTGTGACTTTTTTAAAAGGATGAGGATGCAAAAATGTTAGCACATATACTTCCAGAAAAATCCTAGACAAATACAGAAAAACTTGTTAGAGCCAGGATTGGGGCTCATCACAGGATAGACTTCTTTGCTATTTGTGCTTTCTATATTGTGACCTTTCCTTTTTTTGTGTGAGCAAAGTGAACTAAGTTAAAATAAAAGCAAGGTTAAATTAAGGCGACTCCTGTATTCCTCTCCCAAAAGCTGCTCAACCTGAGGTGAGAAAAAAGCCCAAGGATTGTTTCCTTACTGTCTTGACCCAGCTGGCTTCTGGCTCTGTGAACACACTCTCACCCTGGGGTGTAAAGAAGCAACGACTCTCAGGGCTCTGGGCTCACGTTCACTACATGCCCCCCGAGACGGCAGATTCCGTGTTCACAGTCCAAGCTGGAGCTGCAATTATCAGGTGGTTCCAGTCCCTCTTCACAGTGGGGCCTACTATTAAACCAGATCTTCCCCTACCAGTTTTTCAATTATCTATGACTAATGAGCACTTTGGGAACAGTTTCAGACACACACATAATCCTCTTTCCTGACGTCAGCAGCAGAAATTAATGACCGTGTGGATTGCTGGGAGACAGAAAATGCATTATAATGGTCAACAGAACTGCTATCCTCTCCAGGAAGGGGCTGGGCGGGGTGGTGGTAGTGGTGTTGTATTAACTGGAAGGTTCAGTGTTCCTTTGTATTCCTACAAACATGAGATGAGACCCGCAGGGAAATTTGGCTCAAGCCCATAGAAATGCCAGAGAGAGGTCTGGGCGTGGGTGGCATGCGACCCTGGCTCCTCTGGGCTTGGCACTGAGCAACAGTCCTTGTTCTGTTTTGCCAAAGTCAACAGGCCCAAGTAGAGTGGCTGGGGCAGTGTTGAATGACACTGCCCTGCCCACAGAGAGGACCTCTGGGTCCTTCCGCACTGAATCTACCGCTTTAGAAGCATAGAAATTAAAACAAGGCTGTGCTACTTCCAGACAGTAGGCTGGAGTCCCACCAAAAGCAGGTGCTGGTTTCTCGCAGTTTGTTGTTTCACACAGGACATGATGCTGGTGTGTTTTCAAAGGATGGGGAGACTTAGTCTGACTGAGGGGGAGCTTCAAACTTACACAAAGCGTGAACCTCACTGTACAAGACACCAGACCATTTTGTGAGTGTGGCTAGCTGCCAGTAAACTGGCTACTGGTACTTTTGAGTTTTTTTTTTTTTTTCTTTTCTTTTCCCTTCCTCTACCACCATCCCTTGTTCCCCTTGTTACTTACTTTTAAGAGAACTTTTAGAATTAGAGACCTGGCCCATATCCATCTAGACTCCTCCACAGGGATCTCAGTTCTCCCAAGCAGGTTAGCAGGGAGTATTTGAGACAACAACTAAGATAAGAATGAATTAAAAAAAAAACAAAACCAAAACCAGTAATTCCTGCTCTTGCATAGAAGTTGCACATGTCCTGAACTATTTGCTCAAGCAGAGAAATTAATGAAAAATCCAAAACTGACATGTTCTGCCAACTGAAACATGTTGAAAGTCATCTTATGAAACATTTACTTGCTACTTCCCTTCATTCGCCATCTAAAAATAATCTTATTTTTAACTGGGCATTAAATTATATTTTAAAATGTTGATTAAACTTAAAACTTTATGATGTCCTCATTATTCATTAAAGAAAAATTTACTGAGTATCTGCTATGTGCCAGAGACTATGGCAATGCTGAAAATTTACTAAGGAAAATTATTGATAAGGTCATCCCTGTTTTCACCTTATGCTTGTTTATCCCTCATCCCTACACAGCAGGGAATAGCTTAAAGATTCTTTAAGTCTGCATTCATTTTCCCTCCTCCCGATACCTTAGTGTTTAAGAATTTAAGTTCACCATGACGTTTATTTAACTGAACTCATAGATTTTTTTTTTTAAAGGCGGTCAGAAGATGATCAATTCACTAAGAAACAGAAATAACCGCTCTCTCTCTCAGACACAAACACACACACACACACACAATGTCTTATCAGTTGGGAAAGTAAAGAGAAGAGACAGAGCTAATTTTAAGAAGAATGCTTCCTGATAGAATCCCACTAGGCAAAAGAGGCTCTTAAAATTCTTACCAAGTCAAGTCTCATTTAAGTGGATCATGTGAATTTATATGTGAAAACCTGTGTGCTGAGGAGCCCAGGTCTTTCTACTGAGTATGTCTGAGGAAGGCAGATGGCCAACAGACCAAGGAGTCTGGACTTGTTTGAATTAGTAATTATAGTCAGTGAGTCAAGGAATAGTGTGCACAACTTATATTTTAGGAAGAGTAAAACCAAGAATCCATTTACTGAAACCTTGAGCTTTCAGTCAATGTCCTGGAGCCTTTCAGTCGCTGTCACCTCAACACTAGCAACAACCTGTGAAGTTAGTATTAAGAGCTCCTATGTTCCAACTGCTGAAATGAAAACACAGTAAGGTATATAGCTGCTCAATGTCACTTATCTGATCAGGGGGCACCATCAGGGTTTCAGTCCAGGATTCTCAGATTCCAAAATTGGAGATCTTCCTATTAAACCACATAGATAAAAGGCAGTTCCAGAGGCAGGCAGCAATACCTCAAGTGCACTCTGACTATCACAGATAGACAGAAAAGTAGTCTGATTTTGCAGGAGAATTCCATGGTAGGACATGTCCAGGAACATGAGTGCAAGAGCCATGAAACCCCTACATGCCAAGTCTTCTAGTTCCTTCCTTTCTTCTTGTAGGCAGATTCCAACAACAGAGATACCAGACTTTGAATAGCACTTAGAAGCTACCAGCCTTAAAATGTTTGTTTTACAGTAGAAAAAAACTAGACCCCAAGAGGGAAGAGGCTTTCTTAGGGTCACCCGGGTGTGACAACGAGTCTAGATTAAACCCCAAGACCCCACTTCTTCACATCCCCTGCTGTGGCAGTGCTATCTTGTACCCTCCCATCTGGAGCCAGAAGCGCATCTAAAGCCAGGCTACAAGTCACAGGGAGAACAGGACAGCTGGCAAAAATCCAGTGGATTCCAGCAGTGTAGGTGGCAGATTTTGAACTATTCAGAGAATAAAAGGGCAGCCTTTTTAGCTTGAAGTCATCCATTTTGACACCCATAGTGACCCAGTTCTCTAGATAATTGCTGATGTCCTATTTTGTTCTCACCTAGCCTAAGGCCACTTCCAAAATGTCTTTTTTGGGTAGATCATAATTAATCACTCTTTCCTCTACATACCCACAGCATGTTCTTTGGAATGACATCATTCTGTTCTAGAAAGTGACATTTTTCTTGTGCCATATTCGTCTATTTTAGATTAGAACCACCTTGAAGGCAGAGCGCTTTCTATAGACACATTCTTAGGAGGCAGGTATATACACAGAACATTCAGGAGCTCAGGCTGGAGGTGGGCAGGCTTGGATGAAGAGCCTGACCTTACCACTCATAAGGCTTGTGACCTTGGGCAAGGGATTTAGTTTCTGTGCCACAGTTTCCTCATCTGTAGTAAAAAGGCTTTTTAGTAGCAGTTATCAAGACCAAGCCAGGCAATAGGTACAAAGCACTTGAGAAACTGTGGACACATGGCAAATATTCCATGACTATGAGGCATTGTGGGGTTATTATGACTTGATTCCTAGTGTAGGGCCTGGCACACAGAGGTAGGTGACTCGGTTCATTCGGGCTGAGTTTCTAAAGCTTGAGGAGAGATATTTGAAGTTACAGCATGTGGAGATATATGATCGGGGGTCATGAGAACAAACTGCAGAAACTGTGAAAACTGTTAAAATATTCACAGTGATGAAACTCAGTTTTGCAGCCCAAAAAGTGTCTCCCTATGGTCATGTCTCCATAGCATGTCTCCAGAGAGAAATGTTTTATAAGTGTGGAAGGTGTTCTCTTAGGAGTTAAAGACCAAGTGCTTGTTTAAGGGAAGAAAATATTATTTTGTCAGCAAATCTACTTGACTATCAAGATGGCTAATGCTTTCAAGATCAGGCAAAGAGCTCTGCCAAACACATGCCAGAGTTCCCTCACTTCCAGGGACAAGACAAATTTGGAAATACATGAAAATATTTTAGCTGATATAGTGCTGAAGATATTAACAGGTTTAAAGCGAAAGGCTTCACTGTATTGCTTTTCCGTAACTCAGTACAATAAAAAATATCACATTAAAAAAAAACCTGGGAATTGACACAGGCCTCTCCATGTTTTATTTAGTTCATAGATTGAATCCAAACCAACCCTAGAATGAGGATCATTTACAGAACATTTTATCACCACAAAGACAGGATGGAGATGATCTTAAAGAACACTTTTAAGAAATACATTTCTCTCCTTTACCAACCTTATGTTTATATCCCATCACATACTGGTGAACACTTTGCCAGGGGCCAGTGTTACACTGTAGTCTAGACTAGTGTTTGCAAACTACTGATTTACAAAATGATAACAGCCTCCTAACAATGGGTGAATCTACAGGGTATCAAATAGCAAGCTCTCTGGTAACAAACGTCAGTCGGTCTAGGATTAACCACACAAAGCCAAACATCTGGTGATTTGAGGACATCTGAGGACTTTTCTATCATGTAGACCAAACATGATTCAGGTAATTGACCAAATTTTTCACTTCCCAACCAGATGTCTTACTTTCATATAAATGAAGCCAATCTTGTACTTTCATGTGCAAATAAGCTAGACATAAATTCACCCCCGAGGGCAAAATTAATTGCTTATTCTCAATGAATCCTAAATTACATAGTTTCTTTTTTCAACTATTTTACCTTTGAAAAACATTTCTACTCTTGTTTTTAAAAGTATATATGCTTCAAATAAAAGGATCGGGGGAAAAACAATAATTAAAAAAACTAGCAGGAAAGTATAAATCAGAGACATTCTGCAAGGGAGGTGGAAACAGAGGAATAAAAACAGGGGAGGGAAGTACACAAGGGACTATGGTGATAGTGCACAGGTGAATTGGTGGTGGGAACTTTATGGGGAATACACCTGAGAGGAGAAAGTTGTACACTGTACAAATATAAACAATGATGTAAATATACATACACATTTTAAAAAGCATATATACTCACTGTAGAAATGGTTAATGTTTTTCATTTCTCCCCCCTGTTCTATGTTTCTAACCATAGCACAGCATGTTACATGAAGAAAAGAGTGCTATAATGAAGAGTGTAGTCTTAGGTGTCAGGATGAATTGAGTTCTGTTCTGTGCACAACCTACCCACGTATTTAAAGAATTAGAAAAAGTTACTTAAATCCTCTGGATTCAGTTTCTTTGCAGACAGAAATCACAAAACCCATCTACAAGGGATGCTGTGGAGTCTTGAACCCCTTCCGTGCTTACAACTGGCACTGGGCATTGGCTCTGTGTGTCTGGACTGAGACAACACAGAACCACCTTGCTGTCTCCCAGGGACACGCTCAAGAGCACATGGCAGGGGCTCAGGTGGGGGTGTGAGAAAAGTCAGGCTTAATGTGATGCAATGGCAAACATATAGTCCGGCTGCAGTAATACCTCTACTCAGAATTTTAAATAGAAGTAGGGCAACCTCACACGTAGTCAATCTTAATGGAAATCTCAAGTTTGTAAGAGGAAGGATCTATCTGAAATCTTTTCGCTTCGTTCACTGCTTTCAAGCACATACTGGAATTTGCTCTGGTCATGTTTGTATAAAGAATTCGTGTGGTTACCAATGACCTTCCACCTTCTATGCTGCTGTCCTGATAACCAGCCATTCACTAGATAGAATATGGAAAGGAGACAACAATGTGTCTCCTTAGAGGACTTAGTATGTAAAATTCAAAAGTATAGAGAGAATATTAAAAGACCAGCATCTCTGCTTGAGAGCCTTCAAGGTAAAGTGAACTAGTAGATATGAACACATCTATGTGCTCACATAAAGAAGAGGGGAATATACAGAGAACTCAACTGGATGAGGGGAGGCTATACATAGAAATTCCTGAAGTTTAATAATCCTGTCTTTCAATAGCCAGGCTACAAATAACACTTGCACATAAAAGCAAAGGGCTAATCTGTTGTTATTGTTATTTTTCCTAAGATGTCAGGTTCTCCTATCACCTATAATTTTTCCCCAAGGACTAGAAAACTTTTCTTTTTCACAAAACCCTATTATATAAATAGGGTCTGGTTCAAGTAGAGAAGGAAATGCCCAAAAGTAATAGATACTCTAGATCTGATACTAGAATTCTGAGGGCTGAGCAACAGAGGCTTGAATATAGAATTAAATCTATGGTGGGAAACTGCCAATCAAGAGACATTAAGACAGGAAGGATGGAAATTTTAAGTTGTAAAAGTTTAAGTCCCTCTCTTGAACTTTACTGTAGGCTGAAAGCTGAGGAAGCAGAAAGCGTTTACTATTTAACCACAAAGACAATGACCTCATCCTGGGTGAAGGATGACACTGGCACTGCAGTACCCAAAGAGAGGAGTGGAATTTGCCAAGTTGGCATGTAGCCAAATGTCAAGAGTACACCTGAAGCCCTCACCTACAGTGTCATGGGAGTTTAGCAGAGGAAATTCCAAAAATGATGGTCTAACTTAATGCCACTTAAAATTTCCATCTCAATCATTCAGTGTGTGGGGGAGCAGAAAGGCTCAGAGAGCTCAGGTAGACTTTGGAGAAAATGCTTAAGTG
Organism: Galemys pyrenaicus; assembly: GCA_019455555.1. Lineage (NCBI taxonomy): Eukaryota > Metazoa > Chordata > Mammalia > Eulipotyphla > Talpidae > Galemys > Galemys pyrenaicus. The sequence goes on along the minus strand of JAGFMF010011617.1, from coordinate 6,879,405 downwards.
CTAAGGATATGGAAGTTCCGAACTCTGTACATGAAACAAAATCTAACTCCTGAATTTTTAAAGTTTTATTCTTTGGACACAGGAGATTGAGAGACTGAACAGACCTGAGGAAAATAATAAAGGAAAGTTGGCAGACAACACAGAAGAATCTCCAGTCTTCTCATCCTTTCGCAACAGCCATGGGAACCATTCTCAGAGGGACCCCTGAGGGAAAACAGATGGATCCAGCCCCTATCTTAAATAGGCCCAGTGTCTTTAATAGAGATGGATGAATACCGCAGGACTCGGTCTTCTGGAGTTGTTTCCAGGGAAGACTTTTGGGTGATCAAGAGTGGACATGCATGGAGGGGGCAACCATGTGGCCAGTTTACCAGACCCCAGTTTATATGGGCAGAACTATTAAAAAAAAAAATCAGAGGGGTCTCCCTGGTGGCCTAGGGGTTAAGTCTCAGAGCTACCATTGCAAAAGCCCTCCCACAGCAATGCGTACTAAGTTGGATCCCTGGCCAGAGAGCTGACCCACATGGTACATCAGACCTCTCCTATCTTGCCTGCGACTCCCCTCAACAGTATATTTCATTGGATCCACCTGTTCTGCTCCCCACTCTGTTTCTGATGAGTCCTCTCACCCCCTACACCTCTGGCCTGGCCTGCATCCTAGATATTTTTTTAATTATTATTAACGTTTTTTATTTATATATATTTAACATCAGTTGTAATCTCCATGTATTCCCCATCACCATATCACCAGATATAGCACCATCACGCTATATCTTCTACACAAAAATAAATTTTAAAAAATTTTACAATAAAGGAATTATTTTTATTATTAATTAGATTTATTTAATTATATTTGACATTATTTCTAGTCCCCAGGGCGTTCTCACCACCATTTCACCATGCACCATCATCTCAGTCCCTGGTGTTCTTTCTGCTCTCGTCCCTGTCTCTTTCCCACCTTCCCCCCATGATACCTTTGGTTTATCTTTTAATTTTTGTTGGAATAATTGTTTTTTAAAAATTAGAAATCATGAAGCTAATAGGTAGGCACTGTGGTTTTCCTTAGGCTTACAAATATGGGGTGATTAATGGACAATTCAAATAATACAGAAAGGAAAAGGAAAAAAAAAACCTTTACTTTAGGAATAACTACCACTGAAATATATTAGAAAATATTAGCAAATATACTTCCTAAATGTTAAGATATGCATGTATTTAATTCTATGTAAAATGGATAACAAAAATGTGCAATTTCATACTCTACCCTTTTAAGTCAGTGGGATATCACAAACATACTCATCAATGAGTACAATGAATTCTTTTTGAAAAATGCACCATATTCTCTAACCTGGATGAGTCATATTACTTAAAAAACCCTTTAATATTAGACAGTTTTTTTTCTGTCAAATTAAAAACAAATTCAGATTTAATAAGGATTATTGCAAGGAGGTAAAGAAGTTTTTGCAATAGAGGAGGGAAATTATTGCAACCAGGAGTTTCTAGTGTCTTAAGGTTGAGACCAAAAAAAGTCTTTGTTTTATGGAGAGGAGAAAGCTAGGGGGAAAAAAAAAAAGTTGCAGAAAAACAGAACAAACCAGTGATGCTGTGACAGCACATGACAATTTTTCCGTGGGACCAGTCTATCAAGTGGGACGGACCTGTGATAAAATTGTCACTTTGACAGAGTTACAAGGTGCCCAAATATTCAAATATTTGATAGTTTGAGTGTCTGTATGAGTTTTTCTGGATGATTAACATTTGAATTGGTAAACCTGGTAAATCAGGTTGCGCTTCCTCATGTGGTGGGTCTCGGATAATTAGTTTAAGGCCTGTGAAAAACTAAAATACTTACAACTCATTATACCTCCCGCTTAGTAAAAGAGAATCCTTTCTGTATTTCAGCCTTCAAAGGTATATTTGCTTAACTGTTCTATTCTCCTTGTATAAAATGGGAAGAATAATACATAAAAGAAATGTTGTGCACAGTACTTAGTTGTTTTTCATATTTTATATCCCCCTTCGTTCCTCTCATATATAAGTTATACAGAAGCAAACAATGAACCAATGGAAATGGATGAGGCAGTATTAAGCGGGTGTGATCTGAGCATGGTACAAACCATTTTACATCCTGCCTCATTTATTTTTTAAAAAAGATTTATTTATGCGTACAAGAGCTGGGGTACAGGCCATAGGTGCGAGGGGTGAGAGGATTCACCAGAGACAGAGTGGGGAACAGAACAGGCAGATCTACTGAAATACACTGCTGAAGGGGAGCAGTGGGAGAGGCAGGAGGGGTCTGCTGTGCCATGTGGGTCACCTCCCTGGCTGGGGATCAAACTCGTGCTACAGTGGCTGTGGATGCCTCATATTACAGTGCCCAACCCCTTGCACCACCAGGGTGGCCTCAGCCCTGTCTCATTTAAACTCTCTAATCCTGTAAGGGAGGGAAGGCCATCCTTATATTGCAGACAATGAAATCCCAAAACCCAAAACTGGCCTGATTCCGGCTTCAAATAAATAGCAGGATGCAGTTAGGAGCCAGTTGCTCTGGTTGCAAAACCCATTTCCTCTCTAGCATCCAGTGAGTGCACACACGCACATCCCAAAGCCCAAGGGTCACTGTTTGTTGCACCCCCTCCTTCTGGGAAAATGCCCATCTTCTGAAGCTTGTGCTAGCAAATTCCCCTAGTGAAGTTCTGCTTAGTGACCTCTAGCCTCATGCACCAGTGGAAGGCTGGCATTGCTTTCCTCCAGGCTGAGAATCACTGCCCTGGCCACATACTAGCATCAGCACCCAGCAGGTGCTCCAGGACCCCACTGCTTCCACCACACATTTCCTCTCCGGAAGAATGAAGAAGCATGCAAAAGAGGCAACAGCAGCTAAAACAGACCTAAATAAGTCTCAAAACATTCACAATATAGATAGTTTCCAGAGCTCAAATAATCTCCTGAACAAAGACAAAAAGGTGAGCTCTGGCCTCCCACAATTCTTACCCTGAGGTAGTAGAAGCGGAGATGAAGACAGAAATTCCACATATTAAATGCCTGGGAGGCAGCAATTACCATCTCCATTTTTCAGCTGAAGAAACTGAAACCTAGAGTTTTCTAAAGTCGTGAGGTTGGGAATTGATACCAGCTGTCTGACTCCAAATCTCACATCAACATATCTTCCCTTCCTATTTCTTAATTAAAATGTTTGGTCAGACAGAAACAAAAACAAAAACAAACAAACAAAAAACACTTCCAGAGTTTAAACAATAAAAAGTAAAGGAAAAAAGCTTTAGTGTTAGTTTCCCACTACCTCTCCCGTCCCTCACTTTGCTCCCTTCTGTGTTAGAGCACTGTTATCAAAGTGGGCTCCCCAATGAGCAGCGTGAACTCCACTTGGAAACTTGGCATAAATGCAGATTCTCAGGCCCTACTCCAAACCTACAAAAGCAGAAAGTCTGGGGTGGGGACCAGAAACTGGCCTTGAGGTGACTGTGACAAGAAGAACACTGTCACGTGGAAGGCTTCTGAAAGCAGCTCTTCTGAAGCCCACCCCTGACTTCTTGTCAATGTTTATAAAGTGGTGCCCTAGAATTCTTTTTTTTTTTAAATTTATTTATGCACACAAGAGCTCAGGTACAGGCCAGAGTCACGGGAGATAAGAGGATTCACCAGAGAGTGGGGAGCAGAACAGGCAGATCAACTGAAATACAATGCAGAGGGGAGCAGCAGTGAGGCAGGAGAGGTCTGCTGTGCCATGTGGGTCCCCTCTCAGGCCAAGGATCGAACTTGCCCTACTGTGCAATAGATGCTCACAGTGCAGCGCTCAACCCACTGGGCCACCAGGGAGGCCTGGCCCTAGTATTCCTACAGCCTGAGAAAAGTATCAGGCTTTTCCGCCCTCTCGCCATTGGTATAATGATGGACACCTGCGGTGCTGCACGCATGCCTAGGTGGGCATGCACAAGTGGGCACACCTGGGTTTGGACAAGGGTGTATAAGGGTGGCATCATGAGGATGCCAGCATTAAGAGCAGCAGCAACAGTGGGAGAGCAGGACTCCAGCAGTAGAAGCAGAGAGAAGCAGCAGCAAAGCAGCTGAGAGGGTGAGATGTGCCAGGGGCCAAGAGGGAGGCCTGCCAGTCTCCTGGCCCCCCAGCACCCCTTCCTGCTGTGTACCTGGCCACCTCTAAATAAAAGCATAAAAGCCACTGAGGGCTCCAAGACTCCTTCCTTTACCCCATCTGCTAGAGTCATCAAGAACTTGCTTGGTGCTGCCTTCCTGGCACTACAGTCAAAAGTTCTCCAATGAGGCTGGTGCACAAGCAGTTGTAAACACAGAGTGCCCAGGAAAAAAATGTTTACAATTTGTGCACTAGAATGGCATTGTGCACTAGAAAGTGTGAGCTTTACAAGTGGAAGGTAGGTTTAAAGAAAGGTTGACCTCTTTTCTGACTAGTTAAGTGACCTTGGGCAAGTGACTCTCCAGTCTCCTCCTCATTTGTAAAATAGAGCTAGTCACACACTTTAGGGTTGTGAAAATAGAAATATATAAAATGCTCGCTACAGTGTCTGGTACAAAGTAAGCACTAAATAAGTGGAAGCTATTTTGATTAATAATCTAATAACAGTGAAGAAAAAGAACCCATCTAAAGAACCTCTATTGTAACAAATGGAAGGGTTTGGGAGTACAGAAGGGAGACCCCCTGGCATCTGTGAACCTTTCCAATCCCTGTATCCTGCTGTGCATGAAACTAGCAGGGAAATGTGACATCCTCTAATTATGCTGCCTTGCACAAAGCAGATGCAAAAATGAACCTGGAAGAATGTGGAAGAGGAACCGGGGTGGCAGCTCAAGAGTATTCGGAAACAATGCAGACAGAAATAGAGGTGCCGACAGAGATGTGGGCCCCAATAGGAAATCCACACTTCCAGGAAGGCTGGGCCATCTGACACAGGGAGAATGGTGCGCAGCCAAGGCTTCTGTCTGGCCCTCCAAGGACAGGGCTGCACAGCACATGCTGAGGGGGGAGGACAAGTTTGTAGAAAGGAAACCGCTGAAGGTCAGAGGAGCAAATGGTGTCAGCAGAGGCACGAGCCCAAATGGAGAACTGCATTCTACTTTGTATCCGCTTTAAAATAAATATTTCCACTAAGGTACAAAGCAAGCAAACCTTTCCTCCTCATGCTTGAAACCTGCACATCTCTTCCTGGGATGATGTGGTTGCTTGGGTCTCCGTGTCGGTGCTTAGCCTGCCCTTTCCCTGTGGAACATCCTTCCCTACTTCTTCACAAGGCTAACCTCTCCTCACCTGCTCACCTCTCAGGAGGCAACTGTGGGGCTCACCTTCCCTGGGAAGGTCACCCTGACTGCTTGCCTCCTCCACACCTTGAACTGTGCTAGATTCCCTCTAGTATAGCTGTGAGCCCCAGCACCCCACTCGCTGTATTTCCTCAATTCAGTGTTTCCCAGAATGTGTTTCACACACAGTGAGTTCAGAAAGCTGTTAAAGGTGTTACTTAAAGGAAATCATTGGTGGGAAAAGCCAAGCTCAACTAAGTCAGGCAGGTTTCTATTCTTAACAATTCAGTTAACATGCCACATGCACCGAGAATCTTGAAAGAAACATAAAATAGCTATCACCAGATAGATTTATCATGGAATTTCCTCCCTAAAAATCCACCTGAGTCCCAGAGAACATACTGTGGGAGATACTCCTGTATTTTACTGACAATGCCTGCTCTTTCTTCCTTACCAGACTATAATTTCCTTGGGGCAATGGGGTCTGTTCCATATTGCATTTCTGATAGCTACCTCTTGCTGGCTGCATGGTAGATACTTGGTGAAAGCCAACTGATAAAAAAAGCTAAGTCATCACATCACTGTCCTTCTTAAAACCCCTCAGTGGCTTTCTATAATGACCAGGGACACTTAAGATACCTTACTTCAAGGATCTAAAGACTTCAGGTTTTTAAAAGCTCTTGTCCCATCTTGGACATTTCCCTCCTGATTATATTCTACTAAATTGGTCTTCTCAACTTCCTCGGAGGTGCCAAAGTTATTTCCCTCCCTAAGCCTTTGCACACGCACTTTCATCTGTGAGGAATGTTCTAGTCCAATGTTCGCACCGTGAAACATCTTCCTTTGAGGTCTCAACTCAAAAGTTTTCTCCACCACATTTTAGCCAACATTTAAATTCCATCATAACAGTTATTAATAGTTGCTATCATTATTATACATAGTCTAATTTATGTGTCTGCTACTGTATTAGGTTTCTCCATCTCACATTACAATATAACCTTAAAAACCCTTGCTCACTGTAACCCTCAAGAGTGCCTGAACAAAGAAAATGTTTATGAATATTTGGTAGTTACTGAAAGAATGAACAGAACTGAGCTGACTTATGTGTCATAGCAGGTAAGTACTCCAGTTTTCCTGCCAGAACCATGTTAAATTCTAGCTGCCAATGGCCAGGTCTGTGACCAGAGCAAGTCATTTAGCTTCCATAACTTCCAGTAAAATAGGAGAGAGTAGATGTCCATATTAAGCCACAGATCAGCCATACTAGTTTTCTGTCTCTTTTCCAAAATGGGATTGACACAAACATAAAGGAACACTTTTTTCTTTTTTCAAAAATTGTGGTTAAAGAAACACAACACAACATTTACCATCTTAAGACTCTCTGGGGCCTCCCTGGTGGCACAAGGGGTTAAGTCACAGCACTATGAAGCATCTGTAGCCACTGCAGCATGAGTTCGATCCATGGTCAGAGAGGTGACCCACATGGTGCAGCAGATCTCTCCTGTCTTACCTGCTGCTCCTTCTAGCAGGGTATTTCAGTAGATCTCACCCCCACACCTCCACACCTCTGGCCTATACCCCAGTTCTTGTATGCATAAATAAATAAATCCTTAAAAAAATACTATCTGCAGTGTCATGTAACCATCACCAACATTCATCAACAGAACTCTCTTTTCATCTTGCAAAAGTTATAAAACCCATTAAACAATAACTCTCCATTCTCCCTTCCTACCAGCTATTGGTAATGGCAATTTTAATTTCTGATGCTATGAACTTGACTGGTTTGGGTATCTAATCTAAGCAGAACCATACAGTGTTTCTCTATTTTTGTCACACAGTGATTGGCTTATTTCACTTAGCATAATGTCATCAAGATTCATCCATATTGTAACACATGTCAGAATTCCCTTCCTTTTTAAGGTTGAATAATATTCCACTATGTGTAGCTGTATATATACAGTGTATTTTGTTTATCCATTCGTCAATCAGTGGCACTTGAGGTACATGTACTCCTTGATTACAGTGAATATTTCTCTGTGAATTTTCAATGTTTTTGGCGTACAGACCCAGAAATAGAACACTGAATCATCTAATTCTATTTTTAATTTTTTGAGGAATCACCATATATCTTTCATAATGGATACAGTGTTTTACATTCCAACCAAAAGTACATAAGGCTTTCATTTCTCTACATCCTGGAAAAACTGGAGGGAAGGGATCAAAACAAGGGAGGGAAGAGCACAATGGATTATGGTGATAGTGCATGGGAGAATAGGTGTTGGGAATTTAACAGGGACTACACCTGAGAGGAGAAAGCATACACTATACAAAAAGGAAGAGTGATGTAAAATATATATAAAATAATAAAATAAAAAAATGCAAAAAAAAAGAAAAATTTTCTGACACTAACCATTCTGATGAGTGTGAGGTGAAATGGGTATTTAAGAGATATGAACTCATAAAAGCAGAAATATAAGTAAAGCAACAAAATTTTGGAAACCAAAGAATAGAATAATGATAGATTTAATAATCTTGAACAAATGAATACTGAGTTGGTTGTGAGGAAAGCTAAGAATCAACCCAAAATATTTAGGAATTTAGTAGCACATAGTATCTCTGGAAGTAAGAGTAAAGAGGGGTTGAAAATAGGCGGTCTGGTTGAAAACCCAAAAGGTATATGCAACACTGACTTGATATTGTCAATACCATCCTTTGCACCAAAATAGGAGGTCTATTACCTAGAAAGGGCAAAACAAAGGATAATGGACACCATGCATCTGAGATAGGAAAGTTAATGTGAAAAAAGGCAGATTAGTAAAAGATTTCTTAATGAATCTGGATGCATCCAGATCTCCTAGCTGGTTTCCTGAACTCTGATAGCCTGACTTAGATTTTTTCAATAAGGTACTTTTTTCTTTGGAATATGATTAAGGCAAGAGAAGAGACCCACAGAAAGTAGCAGAAGATTCCCCTATTAAAGTACAGATCAGCTCACAATCAGGACCCATGCTGCTAAGCCCTAGTCAGCTCTAGTCAGCTCTTCAGTATCCAGTATCAAAAATGAACAGCCAGTCAAGGATTATCTGAGCATCTGCACATAGCCTCTGACACGAAAGACCCAAATAGGCAAGCATATCAGAAAGATAATTGAAATCCAGAGGAAAAGGGGGACTCAGGCTATGCAGAGAGAGGTATGTTATCTTGTGCCATGTGTTATAATGTGGAACCAGACAATACACACAGATGAATGAGCAATAGTTATTAACAAAATGACAGGCAGAGAAGTGGACACTAACCTGGTAACTGGCTCTCAAACAACTGAGAATTGAGATATTGTATTTTACCTTTATCATGCTAAATATAATTACAGAGTCAGGAGGATGAGGTTTCAGGAGATGATGGAGCCCAATCCCTTGCCTCCAGCAATGACAATGGGTGAGTGTCTATTACTACTTCACAAGACCAAAGTGATCCATGGAGTAATTTCTAAGTCTGAAGAGGTGAATCTTGGAGCCCAAAATAAAACAGTGAACTATGAAATTCGAATCTTCATTTATCTGAATCTCTTTGCCCTTCTTACACACCACAAAGAGCTCCTTTAAAATAGGTTTCTATATATGTGTCAAAAAGTTAAGAAAATACACAGTTTTCAGGAAAAAAAAATACATGAATAACACGAAAGAGAGGTTTCAACCTCACTAACAAATATCTAAGAAATTAAAACAAATGCATGCTATTTTCATTAACTTATAAAGCTGAGAATACAATTTGGTATAATCTTTCTGGAAAAAAATTTGACATACTATAGGCCCCCGTTAACCACAGTTTCACTTTTGATAGTTTCAGTTATCCATGGTCAACTGCAGTCCAAAAATAATAGGCACAATAAGATATTTTAGAGACTGAGAGACCACATTTACATAGCTTTTATTAGACTACGTTGCTATAATTGTTCTATTTTATTATTGTTGTTATTAATCTTACTGTGCCTCATTTATAATTTAACCTTTCTCATAGGAACATATGTAGGAAAAACACATGTATAAGAAAAAACAGAGCACATAGAGATTTTGGTACTATCCAGCAGTTTCAGATATCTATGAGGGGTCTGGGAAAGTATCCCCCACAAATAAGAACTACTATATATAGCAATAAACTTAAAAATATTTATACCTTTGGCTTAGTGAATCTATTAGTGGAATCTAAGGAAATGACATAAAATGCTAACAAAAATATGTATACTAATTAAACAATCCTTAATCCTCATAGAAATAATTAGAATAGGAAAAAAAGATAAAAGTAGAAAAAATAAAACACAGAAAAAAGAACTCCAAAAAGAGTTCATAAAAAAATCTTAATTAAATATTATGCAGTAAATTAGATTATACAATTGATGTAATTAATGACATGTAAATGATTTATCAATTATACAAAATCATGCATGTATAGTGAACATCAGTCATAAATATAGGCACATATTAATAACTATGTTATGTAATACATGCGTTGTATGTATATACACATTAAAAATACAGAAAATATAGCAAATGTAGGTATCTCGTGGAACTAAAGTTTCGATATTAACATGAAATACTTTCCTGTATTTTCCAAGCTTTAAACATTAAAGCTATGTATTAGGAACAATTAAAATAAAATAAACTTTAAAATAGTTTTTTAAGCTAGTAATTCCATTTCTAACAATGCATAAGATGCAAAAAGTAAATTAAAGGGAAAAAAGCTACTCCTTGCAGTGTTTTGATGTGTTTTCAGAGTCTTATATTTGTAGACTGAAGGGAAAAATATTGAAAACTTTTACATCTCCAACCTTAACAGAGTCTTAAAAGTATAAGATCAGTTGCTGAAATGTTATGTGGTTATAAAAACTATGCTTATAAAAACAATGGAAATATGATTACAATAAAATGTTCCTTCAAAACTAACATATAAAGCAGGGTTTCAAAGTGACTTGTGATAAATCGGCCAGGAAAAAAGTGACTAAAACTGCATTGGGGTATTAATGGTAAGATTGTTTTCTGCTTCCTTTTACTTTCTGAATTTTCTTCTGATGCTTTTCACTTTAAACTCTTTCAAGACGAAAGAAAAAATAAAAAGGAGAAGATGGTGCTGTTGTTATTGGATAGGCTGTTCAGAAGCCAACACGGACATATGTTCGGGATCACATTTCAGTGATGTTCACTTGTGAAAGAGCCTCAAAGTCAGGCTGGGGGAGCCTTGGGGCATGAGGGTGGCAGTGGGGAGGGTGACACTGCATTTAGAGGTGGGGGGTTTAATGAGGTGATAATGAGTCGAGGGGGTCCAGAGCTCCTGAGGCCTTCACATCTATCAAGTGTCTCTGGATAATTATCAGTTTCAGGGCTTTCTGTAGCATTAGGGCAGTACCAGTCCAGGCAGGTTTTATCCCCACATCCAACTTACTGAGTATCTCCGCAGATTTAGGTCTCAGCACTGAGTAACTGAGAAGGATAAAGTGGATCCTCTTAAAGGCAGGTGAGTAGACAGCCACATCAAGGTTTGGAAAGGAACTTCTCAGAAAACCATCAGACACTGTGTTGGTGCTGGAGCCACGGCAGGTAATGAGATGGATATGACCCCTATCCTTACAGTAGATATAATCCAGCAGGACCATCAAACCCATAACTTTAAACTAACCATGAAAAATCCAAATGTAATGAGTGTTATAAAAGGAAGAGCAGATGATCTGTGGTGTGCATAGCCATCACACACAAATTCAACTGTACCCAGCATTCAGCAACAAATGGAAGAGATAGAGATAAATTAAAAAATATAAAAAAATGCAAGTAAGTTATTTCAGCATCCCACTCAGGGAGCCCAGCTCTGGAGTGGGATGTAAATCAGCTCTTCCCTGGGTTGGCTTCAGCTCCTGTTTTTCCTTAGTGTATAGTATATAGTGTGTAGTACTCTCATTAGGTACAGGCACGCCGTGCACAGTTATGCATGCACAGAACCACCTCAGGGGCACCATTCATACCATGGAGCATGGACATGATTCCCCTTGGAGTACACAAGATGCTTGGCTGCATACAATCTAGATTCTTTTTTTATATAACTTAGGCTAGTTATCTCAAATTGTAAAGAAATACTGTAATGACTACCTGCTGTGGACATTCTCTCTAGTATGGAGAATTTGTAAGTTTTCACGGTGGAACTAGCTTCCTAGACAATTTTCAAGAACAATTTTGGTAAGGAGCCTCCCTGATGGTACAAGTCACATCACTATGAAGCATCCGCAGCCACTGCACCATGAGTTCGCTCTCCAGTCAGGGAGGTGACCCACATGGTGCGGCAGACCTCGCCTGTCTCCGCCACTCTCCCTTCAGCAGTGTATTTCAGTCCATCTGCCTGTTCTGCTCCCTACTCTGTCTCTAGTGAATCCTCTCACCCACTTATCTCTGGCCTGTACCCTAGTTCTTGTATGCATAAATAAATCTTTAAAAGAAAAAAAGAACAATTTTGGTCAACAAAATTTTCACAGTATGTACTTTAGAAGCAAGTCCTTGATTTTGATGTGTCCTGGTGAGATCCTCTCCACTCAGGGCAGCCCTCCTGTAGATGACATATAGAACTACAGATAAGCAGACTTTAACTGGGAAGTGAAGTTGGGAAAGTGTGGCCAGCAGAGAGAAGAGCTGCTCTCATCTGCAGCAGATGAACATGGAGTTTATCCAAGGAACTCAATTTGGGACACAGAAAAAACAGGAAGGAGAGAACAGCTAAATAGCTATGACTGGCCCAAATCTTATCCAAGCTGCAAGTTCCCTTCACTGATTGATTCCACCAACATTAATCCTGCATTTGCTGAGTCCCCCTGATTCCTATGGAGTATGGTTGTTAGATTCCTGATTCCAAAAGTTTCCCCTCCTTTTCATTCACATTTATTTCTTCCTCCTCAAAGAGCAGGAAGTGCATTATCAGTTCGGTTCCAGAAACAACTGTCAGTTGACAACTGAAAGATTGCCGATCCTAAACCAAGCATCAGAGCTCTCTGGAACATGGTAACATTGTTCTGTGTCTCCCCTGTTGTTCCTTGGTCTTTACTCAAGGATTCAGACTTTTTTTCTTCACCAACCTTTGAGTTCCTCCCCAAAGGGCTATACCTGTCACAGTGTCATACTTTGAGTGACTGACTGATATGCATGCTGTAGTATTTTCTTATTTGTGAAATAGTCTGAGGCATGAGTTAATTAAGGGATGTGTCATAATCACTCATATAACTTGTGACAAAGTCAGTTCTGGAGGATAAGCTTCCATATGTGAAAAATCAGAGTTTTAAGTCTAGCTTTTGCATAACAAAAAACAAAACAAAAAAACTCACAACATTGTCAAGATACTTTCCTACAATGAATGAAGGAAAAAGCTAGAGGTAGACAGACTGGTTTCATCTCCTGACTAGGCTGTGTGACCTTTGGCAGGTTACTTAACATCTCTATGTCTCGGGTTTACCATCTGTAAAATGGGGATAATGGTCTCTCAGAAGACTGCTGAGTGGGTTGTGTGAGCTAATACAATAAAGCTCTCAGAACAGTTCCTGGCCCCTGGATGGTGCTCGGTAATGACAGCTAAACTTATTAGGTTAATGCACTTGCTTTTTCTCCAAACCTATTGAGTCATCGTTTTTATAAGTTATGATCAAATGTAGCTCCAAGTCCACAAAATAGTGACATAAAATAAAAAACAGATACATTTCTCAATCATGTCCAGATAGCACAGTGCAGATAGTGAATCTGAGGCTGGTAGGGTAGTGCCATAAAAACTCACAGTTCTGCCAGCTCTGGGATGTCATTCTTGTCCACTACCTAAAGTTGTTGTTAGAACTCCAGTCAATGTATAAAGGGCAGAAAAAAGATATAATCAGCCCCCTCCCCCCATGCCCCTTAAAAGAGACTTTTCAGGAATCTCACAGGACATATACAGCTACAAAGGAGGCTGGGAAATGTAGTCTTTAAAGAATCCTATGTACAGCTAAAAATCTGAGTTGTATTAATAAGAGAAGTGAGAAAATACAGACTAAGTGGGCAGGCAGCATTCTCTAAACTACTGGTTATATACCACTAGCCAATGATGGAGTGGAGAAGTTGAACCCAGTCTTGTCTCATTTTATCAGTTTTGGGGTTCATCAGGAATCAAAGTATACTTCCCAAGCACATTTTCTTAAAATCTATAGCTGCCACTACTTTAATTATTTTGAAAGCATATCCCCCTTCAGGGAAGTGAAACTATATGGGTTTGATTCACTCTAAATTATTGAAAAATTGATTTTTTAAAAAGGTGTTTGCTCGCCAAGACTTTTTGAACCATCTTAATGAGCTTAAAAAATAAAACCACTAACTCTTTCTTTTGAAGTGTAGAATCATGTTTTTGCCAATAAAAAGAGAAAAACTGAACCCACAGATTAATGTGTTGACATATTCCTTAGTGATGGATAACCTATATTTTATAACTCTTTGACTTACAAAAAAATTAAAGCCCATATTCTCATCACTATCATGGTGAATTTTCTTTTAAAGCACATATTATTTACTTCATATTAATTATGGACTATCAATAATGTGAGGGCTTTTTATTGTGAAATCTTTTAAAATAATACATGTGATAGTGGTTCTTCACAAAGGCACTACTTACTGAAGCATTTTTCCAATCACAAGTGTATAGAATGAGGCCCATAAAAAAAGTCAGATCTGTGATTGAACATCCCTTTCAAATAATCATTATAGCCCTGAACAAATGCACTTATACTCCCTGGCAAGTGTACCAGATTCCACTATGTCACTGAATCAGTCCACAAGAAGCTATTCCTTCAGGCCAATGGAAAGGAAGAAGATGATGGAGTAGATGGACTGCACTAGAAAAAAAGTTAGGAAGAAATGGGATAGAAGAGAGAGGGCAGAGGATGCATCAGATCTGGCCTTGTTTGGGGAAATGAGTCAGAAAACCAGTAAGTCAAATGATTCAGCACCATCCCTATGAAAAATGCATTGATTGAAATTTACTGGTAAAAACCATGAACTTTTGGAGTCATGCACCTGATTTTGAATTCCTGCTCCTCCATTAAATAACTAGGAAATTTGGAGTCAGTTATCTAAACTCTGTGAACATTGATTTTCACATCTAGAATGGGAGAAAATACTACTACCTCATTGGTTTGTCAGGCATTTTAACTGATAATTCCATGTAAAATGCTTGGTAATGGTCCCTGGCACATAATTCACATTCAACCAAAGATAACTCTTATCAATTTCCTTTCCTTCTCTTTTTATAAAGGCATCCACCACTTCCTTCTCTTTTGATACCAGATATCTCCCTTCAAGAATTCTACATCCTTCATCTTTTATTCTTAAAAAAAAAAAAAAAGCCAAACTGCTGGAGGGACAGGTGGGGGGCAGATAACTATTTGAATTCATCTCTCTAGGATTTCTAATTTCATTGAAGTTGGAATAATAGTGAGGAAATTGCTTTAGACAAGGGTTTCTGCTCTTGCTATTGATTTAAACGGCCACTGTCGGCTAAAATTGAAAATGCTAATTTTGAAGAAAGTCAAGGTTTCACCTAGGACATGAAGGCAACCTTTAGGTTAGCAAAAATTAAATGAAAATGCTACTTACTGAGCTAGAATGATAGAAATAGCTTTTAAAAAGAAGGAAAGAAGAAGAAATCAAACTAGATATAGAAAAAATAGATCACTGATGACTTAAGAGCACAGTAGAAAATTAGCTTGTTTATAACTTCAAAGTCATAATCGCAAATTTCAGAGTATTTTAATCTCATAGGTCCTTGCACTTCCTTTTGAATAACAACAGTAAATTAATAATCTGTTTTTGCCATAGTCTATATATATACCTCATAGGCAGGGGCTAGGTGTGTTAGTCATGCTTTATTTTCAGTATCAGCACAATGCATGGCAGAAGGATGCTCAATACATATTTGTTTAGTAAATGAGTACATTACAGGATGATTTTCATCAGCATTTTCCTCTCTTCACATCGGATTTACTGAGATGCCTAACAAGCTTGACCACAACATTTTTTTTTTAATTTTTTTTCTTTTATTAAAATATTTTAAAATTTACATATACTTGCCATTAATTGTAATCCCCATGTATTCCCCATCACCATCTCAC
>JAGFMF010011617.1:6809125-6858289 GCA_019455555.1 Galemys pyrenaicus | reverse complement strand
CAGACCTCTCCTGCTGTGCCCGCTGCTCCCCTCAGCAGTGTACTTCAGTTGATCTGCCTGTTCTGCTCCCCGCTCTCTGTGGTGAATCCTCTCACTCCCCCACACACACGTCTGGCCTGTACCCCAGTGCTTGTATGCATAAATAAATAAATCTTTAAAAAAAAAAGATATAAGCAGAAATGTCTCAAAAGGAATCTCAGTTAACATACACATGTCTGTACATTGCGCTTGTCCTTATGCCTAGAACATGGACTTGATATTGGAGATAAGACAATAAAATCATAAAAGCAAATGGTGATGAGGACAAGGGCGTTATGAACTACAGGCAGCAGATGAGAGGACAGAGATCAAAAGGGAAAATGATGCTAGAGGGGAAGCCACAGTGGGCGCTTTTATTTTGTGCCCCAAGAACATTAGGAAGGCTTGGGAAGGTTTATGCTGGGAAGTCACAAGATCTGATTTTCACTGTAAAATTTCACACTGTCCACAGTATGCAGAATGGATTGAAAGAAGCAAGTTTCCATTCATTGAGAAATGTTCAGAGCCTGATGAATAGCCCAGGTGGGAGATTATAAGAACACAGACTTGGTGGCATTTAAAATGGAGAGAGTTCATGGATCATGGAAATAACTAGGAATATGAAAGAGAGAGTAAGTACTTGGTAACTTAGTGGATATGGACGACCACAGATCAATCATTGGCTTCCAGAACTGAGTGGGTGATGTATAATACTATGATTAAGACACAGCAAATGACAAAACCCCTTCCTCTGCGCTTACAGCCAGAATGCTGGGTACTGCTGGGGGAAATCACATAAAGGGAAATCACATACATTACTTATGTATGCCTGGCCACCCTCAGCAAGGCTCTCAGTTCCATCTGACAACCCTCCAAGCTTCCTCTAATCACCTTGCTCCCATTCTCTGTATCTCCCTTTAAATCTTTTCCGATTTTCTCCAACTTTGGACTCCTCTGCTTCTCTACCACACTCTCAGAAGATCATGTCACCTACTTCGCAGAGAAAATGGAAGTGACCTGAAGGAGGTCCCTCCGTTTCCCACTGCTGAAAAGGTATTCCTCTCACTTCTAGACCAAATGAGAGGCATCAGAGGGTCTCTGTGTGAAATCATCATAAACACAAAATATTACTAAGATATTACTTTCCAGGGTAGCAGGTGGGTGAGTTTAGGCCCTCAGAGGTTATGTAACTAGTTTGATTGTGGCCAGACAGTTACTGAATGACAGGGCCAGCATTCAAACTGTATCTATATGGCCCCACTTTCCTCCATTATCCCAAAGTACATAAAAATAAATACCTCTTACTCAGCATCTCTAAGGCAACAGATCTCTACATACAAAATCCATAACAGAACAACATATGACATGGCAAAGCTCTGTAATTTAAAGACCCCTGATAGCTTCTTCTCTTTCAATTTAAAGACAAAAGAATGGGAGTGGGGGAAGCAGCCAGAACATGAAGTATTAATAAACATCGTAAAATCATTACCTGGTCCCTTAAGTAGCCTCTGAAGTAAGGGTAGTGGGGAGAAAACTGCAGGAGGTTTTCTTCCCCCTTCTAATAGATTGTATGTTTCAACAGCTAAAAGGGTATGAAAATTTAACGGAATTTTTAATGTCTTTCTAGGTTTTACAATACCACAAAGAATCATCTTGATTCTCCTCTCTACAAGAACAGATGGGTGGCAGGGATGGTGGGGCCATGACTCACCACCTCCTCATGCCCACAGAGTCTGTCTGAGAAGCAGGCAAACTTCTGGGATCAATAGGGTTCACAGTAACACGGTATCTGCCAGCAAGCTTTGGAGCAGGCCATTAGTCAAGCAGTGACCTGTCAACCTGACCACAGCAGACTTGTGAGATGGATTCTCAGAAAGGTTAGCCCATGCTGGGAAACTGAAAAGGTCATAGGTAGCATGCCCTAAAGCCGAACAGAACTGGGGTGACGGGCACTGCAAAGGAGCTAGGAAATGGTAGGTAGGGCTACCTCTGAGGATAAGGTCAGCTCCCTCCAGCATGATAGAGAAGCTAATCAGAAGAGACAGCATCTGTGACGTCTAAGAGGCAGGCAACTACTGGAATAGCTGCCTTTCAAGAACATTAAATTAAACAACCTCTAATGCATGACAATAATCACACGAGGTCAGGTGTCCGACAGGGATCTCGAAGCAAGTCCCAAGTTATTAATTTTCAGCAAAACCAAAAATCCCAAACTGTAAATTTTAACATGATTACAACACGTGTGGCTTTGCGAGGGATCAGACAGTTTAGTCACTTGTCTCCTGGAATTTCAAAGGAGTGTAGACATAATCCACAGAGAGTCAGTCCTCGAGCCTCTTTTCCTAAAGCCATTTTAGGCAAAAGGAGAAAGGAAGCTCAGAGGCACATTAGACCCTTAGTGACATTCTTGAATAATCTCTGTGAGTCAGCAAGGAGGAGGAACTGAACTTTATGGTCTCAGACAAAGATGAATTAGAACTGACTCCATGATTTACTAGTATTTTGACTTTGGGGAGGTGAGTCCATCAAATCAGACAGCCCTAGGGTATCCAACTCTTTCTTGAATTCACTGATTTTAAATTACCTTTTATTGTCCAGGGCATTAAACTATAGATGTATTACTTTATTGTCAGTAGCTTTTATAAATGTGAGGCCTAAAACAACAGAGGACTTCAGCTCTGGGCCTTTGCTGGTCTTGACGTGTACATAGCAGCTCTGTTAAAGCATCCCAGTCCCAGCAGGCCTTGCAGCCTTGTGGTGAGACGTGCAGACTCTAGAGTACAACTATTTATGGCTGTATTACTTGCTGTCATTGTAACTAACTTATTTAATCTCTGTGCTTCTGTTTCCTCATCAGCAAAATGAGTAAAATCATACCTACATAGACTGGCTAAAGGAATTAAATAATGATTACAAAGTATTCACAAGTAACTGCACATAGTAAGTACTCAACAAACATTTTCTTGATTCATTGATCCTTAGCAACCAAACATACTCCAAGAAATCTAGGTTGCTACTGAGTTTACATATATATTACAATGATATGTAATATCATTGATAAACTAGTTTTTTTTTTTCTTTTCACTTCTTGCATTTCTCAGTGAAAACACAAACTATACTTTATCCCTGATAAAAATTAACCTTACTAATTTAGCCTACTCTTCTAGCCTGCTGGTATGTTAAAATAATTTTACCATTATGTTAGTCAATGTATTATAGCTCCCTGTTTTATGTCACTTATTTATTTAGCAAGTGTTTTCTGTGTTGATCTAAGTTGTTGACTGAAATTATCGACAAAAGCAAGTAAATACAATGCCATATGTCATACAACCAAGGTCTCACAGTGACTGGAGATCAGTTCCTTTATCAACATTCTTTAGATGGACAGTTGCTGAGCCCTTTGGGATATATTTTTCAACATATCATATATATTCTAAAGTTCTCTATTTTGGTTATAAGAAACTCTTGGATACTTTCCAAAAATGTGCTGCATTCAGATATATTTCTTCTATGCCACCTTATTTATTTACCAAATGTTCTAAAAAATCTAATTAACTCATTTATTTATTCAACAATAGTGAATGAGCAGCTAGCTCTTCTATCAATAAACAAAGGATAAGGTAATTTTCAGATAGTGACAAGTACTAAGGAGAAACTACAACAGAGAAATAGAATACTGCTGGAACAGGGGGAGTGTTAGCTCAGGTGGTAAAGGCAGGCTCTTCTCTAATGATATTGGAGCTCAAATCTGAACAAAGAGAAGGACATAGTCATGTGAATATCTTGAGAAGGGCCAAGCCAAACAGATAGTCGATTTAATGTGAAGGCTACATATACTGGAAATATTTGAGGAAGAGACAGAAAGTCACTGTGGTTGGTGAATAGTGACAGCATGATAAGCAATGTGGGGGGGGGGCAGAGACAGGAGAGAAGAGAAAGAGGGAGAGAGGAAAAGAGAGGAAGAGAGAGAGGGAGGGATGGAAAAAACAACAGAGGTCACGCAGGATTTTTACAGAACATGCAAAGTATATTTTACCCCAATTGTAATGGGAAACCACTAAAGGAATTTAGGCAGGAGTAACATGATCTGGCTTACATTTTAAAGATAATATTAAGGCTGCAATGTAGAAAATGGATTAACAGAGGGAACATAATCAAGGAAACAAATTAAGAGGTTAGTACACTAATCCAGCAAAAGACGAAAGTACTTTGAACGTGAAGAAGGGTAGGAATGACCTAATTCAGGGCTCATTTTGAAGCAAAGCAGAAAGGACTCACTGATGCACTGAATGTAAGGTGGAAAAGAAAGAGACTTCGCAGTTTGCGTGCTGATCCCCTGGGAGAACTGTGCTGCCTTTTGCTAAGGTGGAGAAGACCAAAGGAGCGGCATATTAGGTGGTCCAGGTGCATGGCTTCCTCTTCCTCGAACATTCCCCTCTTTGCCTGACAAAAGTCACACCCCTCTTTTATATACTCAGGAAGCCCATTCTTTAGCATTTACGTCAGAGGTAGTTTTGATTGGTTGATTAATGCTCTCCTCTAGATTGAAAACTCCATGAAGGCAGGGACCCTGTTGGTTTTGCTGAAACATTATTCTCCAGTTTTAGCACTGAGTTGAGGAATGACAGCAAAGAAGGAAAATAAGACTTGAGTATCTCCTCTCTTATTCAGTCATTAATATGACCATGTGGCCCGAGCTCCTTGGTTTTCCTTCCCTTGAATGTACTTATCAACCGTCCTTTTTGGGTTGTCACGGGGTTTGACATCAGAAGAGTCTAATGCCAGCACCAGCATTGCTATGGTATTTTCAGTTCTATTGAATCTTGTCTGACAGTTAATGCAGCTACTGCTTACTGGGGTTTTACTGAAGACAGTCACTTTATCAAAAGGACCATCTGAAGTGTAGGATGAAATCAAATTAGAGAGGTTTAGTGACTCACTCAAGATTTACCAATAAGCATTGAATTCAGGTCTTTCTGATTCAAAAGCTCGTGACTTTCGAATTTCTCAAATGAAATCTAAATTAAAACCTATTTTTCAAATTCAAAGGGGAAAAAAGTGTAACAGTGCATGGAAATACTCTTTCAAAGTTATAAAGTACTGTAAGAATATTAGTCATTGCGTTTCCTAGTGAATTATGACCAGTGTATCTTTTATTTATCTATATATGCCCTTTTACTCATAAGAAAAAGCCAAAGATTGCCAGATATGGAATTGAAGAATTTAGGAAAATCTATAATTCAATCAAAGTTACTTCCCAAGGAGGTAAGACTGAAACGTAGACTATGACTTAGATGCAGAAATGTGATTAGTTTTATTATATCCTGCTTAGAAAAAGACTGTATAAAACCTATGATGTAGCTCAGAAAAAGGTATCCTCCAAGTCAGAAGACGTAGGGAATAATCACATGGGATTATACAAGGGATACTGGCTTTGGCAGAATGGCATAGCATCAGAGAGGAAGTTGAGTTCAGGAAAATAGATAACAGATATTAAGATAATAAACTGTAATATTTTCTGGAGACTTACAATGTACTAGGATCTCTACCTACACTATTTCCTTTAATTCTGAATAAAACACCAATTAACATTCAGGGCAATCAAGTACCTCACCCAGAATACACGTGGCAGAGTTTGTAGGGCTTAGAGAGCAGAGCCAGGACTGAATTCTTGCTTGTCTAACATTGATCACCAAACTCTTAACCATTAAAAAAGGCAATAGCTAATATTTTAAATATTTTAGTACATCTACAGCAGTAGGTTAAATGCTTTATAGACCCAACTCCCCTGATAACTTCAGCAAAGTTCAGTTTCTCCGTTTTGCAAAGCTGAAGATTGGCCAATGATTGGGTGAATTCACCTAGTTTTAACTCTTTCCCTCAGTGGCATTCTTCTAGTATTCAGCCCCTTTTCAAATGAGTTGCCAGATTGGCTAAATGGCCAAAATTTACTTAAAAGGTCAAGCATGGGAGGTGACATGGAATAGAGAAACAGTCCTAAGACTGGGGATCAGAAGACCTGGCTTCTGGCCTCCGCTCTTTCACTAAATTGCCTTAAGATCAAGGAAACTCACCATGTGTCCCTAAGTCTTGTTTCCTGATCTACAAAACGAGGACATTAATGCCAAATTTCCATGCTCTCTTTCAGCTCTGGTATCCACTGACTGGCCAGTGGAAGGAAGAGAAGTTGGAGGTTGACCTCATTTTTGGGGGGCTTCCAATTATCTTTCAGATACCATAATGAAAGGAAGAGTTCCAGAAAACCTTATATACAGCAAAACCTCTGAAAGTCATTACCTTACAGCATGATGTGGTCATCATTGCTCCCTTGCCCTTCTGGCTCTACAGGACTGTTCCTGGAAGGGTCAGCTGCTGGAACAGTAATTCTGGGAATCTACAAATGGTGAGAGTGTACACCAGGCACACTTCTTTCAGATCTAAAAGTCAGGAAACCATGTTGCAGGTATAGGGTATGGAAATGGTTATCCTCCAAGTGTGAAGGTAATGTCAAAATGGTAACAGCTAGCGCTACACGTTTTGCTACCTACACTCCTTGTGATGTATGTTTCACTTCAGCTTCACAACAAACCTTTATGGAAGAAAAGGAAGGTAATGGGTACTACATGTGATTAAAGAGAGGATTCAGGAGTCTTTTCCCCCTATGAGATTTGGGTCACTTCAAATCCATGAGATTTGGGTCACTGTTTATTAGGAAGTAGAGTCACAGACTTAAAATAGAATCAGTGCAGATGTGGCCTGTGTCTCTCTTCTAGAACACCTGAGGATTCTTTATGTTGGAACTAGTGATGGACTAGTAAGTAGGCTCTTTGAGTTTGTAAACTAGGCAGAGCAAAAGAAGATAAACTGCTAAAGGAAGCCCAGCTGAGTCTTGGCTCTTTGTCTCAGCTCTCTTGCCTGCCAAAGAAGGGAACAGGTCAGGGTCACGGAGGTCCAAAGGCCCAGCCAGGTTCAGAAAAGAGGCAGAATCACCCTTCTTCTGTGCTCTCAAATTCAGTCTAACCCAAACCAGTCCTGCACTTGGCTTCAGGTGGCTCTGTGAATCATTCTCAACTGGACAGAATCCAGAGTGGAACAGAGGTGAGTGTGGCTAAGTCTAAGTCCCCAACACACAGTTGCCATTAGTCAAGATTCCAGGACAAAAACATCTAAAATGCAATTTTCATTAACTGCAGGGTTTATTTTGCTCTTTGGAAAAGTGACAGTCCCAATCTTGCTAAAATAATTTTTTTGGTTTGTTATTTTCCATGGAGGAGCCTGTAATATCTGCTGTCACAGAAAAGTCTCTGAGAGATCTGCTGCAGCAATGAGATGGGACTGCAGCTATCATTCAGGTTGGAGTATGTTGTCACATGAGTCTTTTCATAAGTAGCAAATATGTTAGGTATAAAAAGGGTGGTGGAACCGAATTTATGAAATGAAATCATTGTCTCTCTGTCACCTAAGAGTGCTGTTTAATTCAACACAATTTATAGAGTCCATTATGTATTAGAGACAATTGAAGCCAAAAAGGGACTTATTTATCAAATATTTCACTCAAACACATATTCACTCACTCAACAAATATTTCATCAGAATCTCCTCTGTGCAAAATGACTCTGCTCACAATGTCTGATACTTAAAATAATACAGTCTCATTGTGGGAAAGAAACCAGTGAAAAGGTATAGCCTCCTCCCCCTTAGGAAGTGTCTTCCTTCACATATGCTTTATCTCCATTTCTGCCTCTCATTTAACAGTAGCTCCTATTTGGGGTTTAAGTTTCTTCTTTGGTTTCCTGACTCCAAATAATGGCTGACCTATAAGCCAAACGCTGAACCCTTTTCTATAATGAAGCTCTTTCTGCAATGCAAATAATCACTCTACACTTTAGTTACGTTGTGCACAACATAAAGTGCCCTATCCCAATAACACAATACAGCACTTTTCTCAGGAAGTAAAAGGCAACTGAGACATGCTGAAAGAGAGCCTGGATAATGGCTTAGAACAGGTGGGATGTTGCCTTTCTTCCTAAAGATCTCTTCTCCCTGCTGATCTCTTCCTTCCTGTTTGCCTTTAACAGATATTAGGACTAGATAGGTAGGCTGGAAGAGTCACCAGAAACTGAATATCAAGATTTATTAACACAGATCATCGTATCAGACTGTGGGCATACAATTCCCTGCAAAACACTGGGTTTCTGTTTTCTCTATCAATTTTGAACATTAAATCAATGACTACAGCTTCAATGGTAAAGAAAGGTCTACTATAATTTTTTGATTCACAAAACTATTTTGTCTTACTTTGTATAATGTCCCAAGCCAAATCATCCAAATATCTCCTTGAAAGAAGACATTAGTTAGTAACATTTTAGCTTTAGATTCTTGTATATAGCTATTCAAAACATTGTAAATTTCTTCCCCTGTCCTTGAAATGCACCATATAAATATTGCATTTGATCCTTAACTTACACTTCATAAATAATTTATTTCAAAATCATCCCTCCATAAGACCATCAGTTGCTGAGGTGCTCAGTTTTCGGGGAAAGCATTTATTTACTGCGTGAGCCCAGGAAGGCTGGTAAAGACTTGGCTAAAAGCTCCAATTGGAGCAAATTATGGTAATTGTATTAATGCTCAAATCCACGATGCTTTGCTCAAGTCTGCTAAAAGGTTTTGCACTATATTGCCCATGTCTTGACGGGCAATGAGTCCACTGGAAATGTTTAACACTTCATAGGGAGATTTCCGAGATTCGTTTTTCATAGTTCCAAGAATTGTGAAAGAATGTCTGGAGAAAAGTTCCAGACAAGTTTTCCGAAATTCACAAATGAGAATTAGCATCCTCTTTAGTATCTTGCACTTTTGGTTCAGACTGAAGCTACCAGTTCAATTCACCAGAAATGAAAATCAAAGGCAACATCACACAATTAATTTTGATGAATGGGTAAGTTTTGACTCATGTATAACAATATTCTGGTTAATGATATGTCTCCTTAGGACAGCCATTAAAAATCCATTAACTTAACAGACACGATCTAATACAGTTACTTGGAAATTTTCTGCTAGATTAACATTATGGACTTTTAATGACTATTTCCTGTAGGTATTGCTCTATTAGCAGAGCTCATATACTAATTAAACATGGGTCTTATGCAAGGGGAAGGACCAAAATGTTAAAACAAACAATATAGGAGTTGAAGTTGGACCCAAATAACCAAAAATACTGCTAAAATCAGTAAAGATCACTACAGCTTTTATAAACAGTTCTGATACCCTAGGGCCAGCCATCTTGGTTACTAATTTACCTACTTACCAATAAAATGTGCTATTCCCTGTGCTAGGACAAGGAAAATAAAACTAAATAAGTGAAAATCCTGAGATCAAGGAGTTCACATTCTAGCGTGGAATGAACATGTAAACAGGTCATCAATGTGAATTATAATAAAGCTACAGGCAATGTAACATGTGAATACATGGTAAGAACAACTACATTGGAGGTGGACATATAAATTTAAAAAAAATCACTTAAACATTTGCTAGTGAAATTATAATGTGTATTCCAGTCAAATATTAGCACCTTATAGGCCATCCTGCTGGGAGGGTTTCAATTCTGACTTCCAATTTATTGGTTTACATTGGTTAGACAGAACTACTTATCGTTCTGATTCTCCTCTGTAAACACAGTAACTGCTGTGTCACTGTATGAGAATCACATGCTATTAAGTATGTAGAAGTGCATAGAAATGTGCTCGAAATACGGAAGGAAAAGAAGGATTAAGATTGTTTTGCTGCCTACTCTGGGCACATAATGAATATTAGTTGGAAATCAGGGTAGCACAATCGCCAGAGCAGGATTTGAAGCCATCGATCAAACGTTTCTATCACCTGAAAACTGTGCAACTATCAATTAGGCGCACTTGCTCTTCAGCTGCAGAACAGCGTAAATAAAAACTTTAAATACGCATTTTGGAAAATTTAATAAGATAATGGTTGTAATTCAAAAAATCAAGTCTGAAAAGCGGTGAACTATTAGTTTTAATTGCTACCATTAATTATGTCTTTCACAGGCAAGAACATAGTGAAACAGAAACATTATGAGACTTGTCTAATTTCACATCATTAGTATTAGAGCTAGAATTACCCCAGCTCTTAATAGTGCTTTAGACCTAACTTGCCTCTAATCCTCAATTACAGGACAACAGCCCATCCCCAGAATTCAACTCTGATGGTTTTTCATCAAGACAGAAAGCTCATGTGGATATCCCAAGACATGAGTGGGGACTCCAGATTCAGTGGTCCTGCTTTAGTTATAAACTGTGCACTAGTGCTCTGGTGCAATGAACTGTGTCCCCCAAGATTCCTTTGTTGAAGTCCTCACTTTTAATATGACTGCATTTGAAGATAAGAGTTTATAAGGAGGCAATTACAGTTCAATGAGGTCAAAAGGGTGGGGTCCTGATCTAACAGGATTAGTGTCCCTAAAAGACGAGGCACCAGAGTATATTCTCTCTCTGCATATGCACAGAGGTCATGTGAGACCAGAGAGGCAGCAGCCAACTAGCCAAGATCAGATGCTTCAGAATTAAGCTTATCTTGTCGGTTTCTTCATTGTAGATTTTCCAGCCTCCAGAATTGTGAAAAAATAAATTTCTGTTGCTCAAATTACCTGTCCAAAGTATTGTGAAATAGCAGATTGGGCTAAGACACCTGAGATAGTTCTTTGCCAGCATTCTCTTAACTCTTGCCAATCTGTGTCAGTTGAAATAGTTGTGTTTATCTCTTACACATTACATCAGTAGGTATTTATCAACATCTTCCATGCCAGGATACTCAAAAGCAAGACAGATGTGGTCCCTGCCCTCTCTGAGCTCTCTGTTCAGTATCACTTTCCTTTTTGGATGCCTCTTTCGCCTTCTGGCCCTGAAACAGTGTCCAAAACCCCATCCTGGTTAACAGAAGTCCCCAAACCCCATATTCCCTCAGTCCCTGTCCTTCAGTTGCTATTCCAGGTGTTGGCTCCAAACAGTCTTAAAACCAAACATCATATGACTTACTTAAAATAGTAATACTTGTTTATACTCTGTGAAGTTACAGCTACTCATCAGCTGAGATCTCATCCCAGCCCTTTATTACTATCTCCAGTAAGCTGATGATAGCTTGCTAGAATGTAGTAGTATGTACAGGAAATAAACATCTTTCGGTGAAGTGAACATGTAACCCTTAAACATGAAAATGTCAGCTATCATTAAATATACCTGAATACATACACACACACACAATCTGTACATGTAGCATTTGAATTCTTGCATCAGGTAACCCTCTGAGTCACTCCAGTACCCAATCAGTGCCACCTAAAACTAGACATCTAGAACCTCATAGTCTTCCTCAGGAAGCAGTTACTCATGTTTTGGTTTCTATGTTGTTGCTGATTCCTCTGCTTTGGATCTTCAACTATTATTTATTTTTGTACATGGCCTTGCCTGGTTCCCTGAACTTAATTCACAAAACATTTTCATAGTACTGGGAGTGATTGATGTACAATCTCCCTCCCTGTCATGTTAGTCCCATGTTTCATGCAAATATCTTCCTCTGTCTAGCTCATAGATAAGGTTCTATATACTTCATACCCTCGATCTCCTCAGATCACATAAGCCTGAACACAAGGATTCATGGTTCACCCATCACTTCTGCATTTCCCTCAAAAAAATAGAGCTGTGTTTCTGTATTTTAAGTCATACAAAACTCAAAAATTCATATACACCAACATAATCCCTCTGCCGAGTTTTAAATTTTTACCTATTTTGCTGTAATTATCTGCAACAAAATCTTCCAAGCCAATCATCTTCCAGAAACTGTCATCCCAGCCTTTCTCTGCTGAGTATGTCCATTTGCACACCAGTGAGCAGAGAGACCTAAGAAAATGGGAGAGAAGTAACATCAATAATATGAGCTAGCTGTCCTTTATATTTTCTCAAATATCCACCCAGATATCTGTGGTAGTGTTGAAGTAGAACCAAAGTAGGTAATTATACAGCTTTATTTAGATCAAAAGTACACATTTAGATCTGCTAATGATTTAAAGCATCTTCTTTCATTTTCAAGAGTCTCAGCCCTTTACCTAGATCTTAATCAAACTATATAAACATCTGAATTATATCTATATTTGTATTTACATGACATTTGTGAGATAATTAGAAATCACAAAGCTGGTCAGCTATTTGATAATATTGAGCTTTATTAAAAGCTTCTTATTATTTCAAGATACATATTGAAATATTTAATATAAATGGTATAGAACATGGGGTTTCATTAAAAAAAAAGGGGGAAGTGAATGGTGTTAAGGATGGGGTTAAGGACTGGACTGGCCTTGGGTTGGTACTTTGGGGACTGAGTGATTTTTTTTTTATACTACTTGGTTTTGTGGATGTTCAAAACTTTCTGTAACAAAAAAATAAAAAGTACCTGGTAGAAATATGGCCACTCCAATCTAAAGCAATATTTAATAGGAGGCAGACTTGAGTGCAGGGAGGTATTTCTCTCTCTAGCTTCATTACTCATCAATTAATTCTTTTCTACATTCCAGCAATAAAAATTTTTTTGCAGTTCACTAAAAAAATGTATGTTCTTGCACACTTGTTTGCCTTTGCCCTACTCTAATTGGGTTAGAAAATTATTCAAAGCTTCTTTACCCAGATAATTCAAACATTTCCATTACCCTGGGCTGAAGCACAACCTAGATTAGGTGTCCCTCCTCCCAGCTCCCAGAGCAAGCAGCATATCTTTGTCACAGCCTTTACTCTGTTGTGTATTAACCGCTTCCTTATATATCACCCCTATTCTCCTACTCCCTTCTAGTATGTTCTTCTAGTCTGTGTAAAGAGCAAACCTTCTTTAATCCAACGATATCATACCCCCATCCCTGATTAAAATCCTTTAATTGCTCTTCACCACCTTTCGGAAAGAGTCTAATGATATCTCTTCTGCAAAAGTTTCTCTACTACCTTCATGCTAATCTCATGGCTCTCTCCTGTCAGGCTATATTATAACTTAGAAATGTGGTATTGCAGTTCTTAGCTGAGGCAGGTTAACTTCACAGTCTCAGGTCCTCCACACTCTACAGCCCACACAGTCACAAGCTTTGCCATGGAATTCATGGTGCTGCTCCCTCCTCTTCTCATCCCTTGCACTGTGGACAGGGTCTCGTTTCCTACATCTGGACTTTTGATTCCACTATGTGACTGGATTTAACTAAAAGAAATTACTGCATACCATTTTTTAGTCTAAACCTTAACAGCATCATGTGTTTCTTCTTGCTATCTCGCACCTCTAACATTGCCATGAGAAGATCATGCCAGGAGGAGCTATTGGTCCCAAGAGAAGGATGAGAAATTAATGGAGCAAGATGAGCCATGTCCAGCCTGGACCAGACATCCCCAGGCAGCCAACATTGAGTGAGTCCAGCTGAGACCAGAAGCTGCTCCCACCAGAGCATAGCTTAAATGAGCTACTCATGAGTCAAATAAAGGACTATCATATTAAACTACTGAGCATTGGATGTGGTTTGTAACAGAGCAACAGTTAAACAACTCAATACTTTACAGTATAACTACATTGTTCCAAGTAGATTTTCACCAAGTAAGGGCAAGGAAGGGATGCCTTAGTCCACATAGCAAGCCACCGTATGTGACCAGAGAGCATGGTTGAAGTGATGATTGAATCCTGAAGACAGCAAGTTTTACTGCTACAGATGCCCATGGAAACTCCATCCCCTATCAGGATTATTTAAACACTACTGGGGTCCACTTCATTTGGGTAGCTTTAAATCATTTCTTGAGTAGGGCAGATCAGTAGAGTTAGCAAAATTTAGAGAGTTCAGCTAAGGTCACATATTGTGCAGAAATCTTCAGAAGAAAGCGAGCAAGTGTAGGACTTATCTTGTTAGTGAAAAAAGGCAAAGTATCTACAGAAAAACAAAGGATTTGCTTGTCCCTGAGGCTTCTACTAAAACCAAAGTTTTCTCATTCTAGATGGTGTGTCAGAGGGCAACATACACTCCCAGGATAGCTGTCCATCTGCAGGCAAGCAGCCCAGTGAGGATGGAGGGTCATGCTTAGTCTGTAGGATCAGAATTAGAGAAAAACAGGAAAATATACTGGTGAGCCGAGTTGTTTCAAAGACCAGGAGCCAGAAAGAATTGTTCCTTTTTCCCCAAGGAGAAAGAGCCACTCATTCTTTGTCTACTGCCAGTGAGAATGCCAGGGCAAAAATTGCTATACCTTTTACTAACTTTCAGATTTTTAAATGCCAAAGAGACTATACAAACCTATTATGAGTCAAAAGCATATAAATTAATAAGTAGGCAAAATAAAAATACACTTAACTTAGGGGGACTAGCTCACAGAGTTAGAGAATATCACAGAGAATATCTAGAAGAGGAGAAAACTGAAAAAGGATGGAAGAAAGACTTTCTGAACAAAACCCAATAATTTTAAATTTTAGGTTAAAAATTTCTGCAGAAGCCTTAAAAAATCACTGGTAGTTCTGAATATCAAATTAATGATCTGGGAACCAAGTGAAAGAAATATCTTACTATCCTTAATAAAGACACAAAGAGAGAAATAATGAAGAAATAAGAGGCTTAGCATGCAGACCCAGCAGCCTATCATGAGAATAAGAGGAATTCCAAAAGGGATTTTTAAAAAGGAAAAAAGGAAAGGGGGGAGGGAAGATGAAGGAGATGTTGTAATTAAATGAATACAGTACTAGATTTTTTAAAATTATTATACTGAGCAGAAACAAGATTTTAAGCCTGCAGATTAAAAGTCTCATTAAGTCCAGGAAGTGAATCCAGGAAATACTTGAATTTCAAGTATAAACAGAAAATTATACAAGCTTCCAGACAGAAAGAATAAGTTACTTAAAAAGACAAGAGGTTCAGACTAGCTAAGGAATTCTCATCTACAACTCTGGAATGCAGAAGACAGTGGAACAATGTACAGACTATTGAGAAAAATGATCCAAGAATCCTATACCCAGACAAAATATTATTCAGCTGTCAGGGAAAAAGAAAAATATTTTCAACATGGAAGCTTTCAAAAAGTAAACTCATGTATGTTCTCTGAGGACAATACTTGAGAATGAATATAACCAAAAACAGTTGATTCAGTGCAGCTTTTTCAACATAGGGAACATCAAAGCCTAGAGGAATGAGTGGTGGTGAAGACTGATATTCATAAGTATTTGTGTGTAAGTATGTAGTACATGCATAGGTACAAAAACATATACATACATACGACATATATACATGCATGTTTAAATCTAAATAGACAATGATACCATAAATAGAAATTTACAGCATTAAGTTTTCTGAAACACAACAGGTATTCTGCATTACAAGGGAAAAATCCATGACATCTTATACTGAAAATATTAAGTAATCAAAAGCTCAAAATCAGAAATAGAAGAACAAGTTCTTGGGATACATAGGCAGGCTTGGCCAAAACAAGTTTAATGGTGGTTGTAAGGAATGACAGGCAATCACTAATGGAAACAAAAAGCTTAGGAGAACTCTCAAAATAACAAGGAGTAAGAAGAGAATAAAGAGAAAATTCATGAGTCAGTGAAAGCAAACTAACCAATCAAAAGAAGAAGGAAAGGGAATAATGTAGATGAAAATCTGAAAACCTATGAAAATCTGATAGAAAGAATAAATTTAATTCATATAATAATGGGAATGGGCTGAATTTCATGCTGGATTAAAGAGTAATCACTCTTGGGATTAAAAATTAAGCTATATTTTACAAAAATAAACAGATTTTTAAACATGTGAGGTTTTTTTAAAAAAGAATCTATAAAAATTAACAAATACAATTCAAAAATTTGAAATATGACAGCATGAGTATCATACACATTCAATAATAAGATAAAAAAAATTACCAAGAAAAAGAAAAACATTTCATGACACAGCATTCAATCCAACAATATTACCATTTGTTAATTTTATGAACCAATCGCAGTGTGAAATACATAAAACAAGAGCTTCTGGAAATACAAAAGGAACACATAGAGATGTAATTTCTTTAAAACTTTATTGTACTTTCAGAAGTTGAAGAAACTGGAAAATCAAAAGAATAATAATTAATATTACTATTGAGAAATTAATGAACTTACAAAAATTTCACAAATTCCATGAACTCACATAGGGGAGAATGTTCTACAATACAAGAAGAGCATAAATTGGGCAAAGTGGTATTGTACAGAGAAATTAAGAGTTTTAAAAGCTTTTTTGGAAAAAAAGAAGGATGTCTGAAAAGTAATAACCTAAGCAACCAACTTAGGATATTATGAAAAACAGTAAAAAATTAATTGAAAAGATCAAGAAGGAATAGTAAAGGTAAAAGCAGATGAAAGATGCAAAATAATGAGATAAAATTTAGGGAATCAACAGAATCAAAACATAGTTCTATGAAAAGACAAATGAAACAGAAAAACTTGTAACAAAACAGATGAAGGAAAAAGGAGAGAAGAAAAAAATAATATGGATGAAAATGTGAGATGTGCTTACAAAAAAAGCAAACAGCAGAATGAAAAGTACTAACTCAACATTATTCCAGTGAACTTGAAAATTTGGATGGAATTTACAATTTAACAGATAAGCAATACTTAAGATTGACTTAAAAAAAAGGAAAAACCTTAATATATGTATTATCATAAAAGAAGTATATTATCAAAAAGTACCCTTCAAATATAAATTAACCTCAAGCCCAAATGGTTGTACTAGAAAGTTCTAACAGAGCATTTCAAAATATTTCAGACTTCAAGGAAGGAATGCATCCCCAACTTACTTATAAAGCTAGGATAACTATGCTACAAAACCCAATCAAAGACAATATCAAAGAAAACCAAAAATGAATGACCACTCTCAAAATATTAATTCAGGTATAGAAATTCTATAGGAGACAATCCCAAATATAATATAGAATGGAAAAAAATACATCATGAACAACATTCAAGAAAGTATTAATAATAGATCTATGAATTTACTTTACCATGGTATTTTATGTAATGAGAGAAAAATAATCAATTGATATTGAAGAATAAAAAATATGATGACATCAAATGACACATCAAGATAGAAATATGTATTGAAGCAGGAATACTAACAGCTTCTGTTTCTCACTAACAATGAAGAGGCTGGTATCTTTTTGCCCCACATTTAATTTGTAAATTTCTTTTAAATTGTATTTTTCTTTATTGGGAAGTAATGTTGGTTTATAATACTGCATATGATTTAGGGGAATAGGTTCACACCTCCTCAGATGTATTCATCACATCACCCCCATCATCAAAGCACCCATAATCTTTTACCATAGAACAAAAGTTCCCCTACCTTTTCCCTAGCCCCTACTTTCCCTTCCCCTCTGATAACCTCAATTCTACGTCAGATATCTAGCATTTGTTTTGGTTTAGGTTTGTATGTTCCTTTATTTTGTTTTTTGTGGTTTTTTTTGTTGATTAAACACACACATAAACATATAGTTTTATATGTATGCATGTGTGCATTTATATTCTACATATTAGCAAAATTTTCAGACTATTTGTCTTTTTCCTTCTGATTTATTTCACTTAGCATAGTCCCCACCAGTTCCACCTATGTTGTCATAAATGGCAATATTTCATCTTTTTGTATAGCTGCGTAGTATTCCATCCATACCACATCTTCTTAATCCTCTCAGATGTAATTAGGCACTTAAGTTTTTTCCAATATAATACCTTGGCTATTGTATGGGCCCAGCACGCTTCCGCTGCGCAACTCTGCTACCTAGTACCTTGGCTATTGTAAATAACACTGCAATGAACATAGTAATACACATATGCTTTTGGATATGTGTGTATGTAGGTATGTATATAAATTTGATATATGTATATGTGTATAAATTTTTGCATTCTTTAGGTAGATAAAAATACCTAGGAGTGAGTTGCTGGATCATATGGCATTTTTATTTTTAATATTTTGAGAAGTCTCTACACTGTAATCTATATGGGTTAGAACAGTATGTTCCCACCAATCGTATACAGGGGTTCCTTTTTCTCCACACCCTTGCCAACACTTGTTTCTGGTCTTTTTGATATGGGTATTCTCATGTGCATGTTTCCCATCTATCTGTAAGTAGACTAGATTTTCACTCCCCTGTTTTTGATAACTAGAAAAGTAGAGGGAGAGAATGAAACAACTGTTTTCAGACGTTAAACAATAGGCAGGACACGACTCTGATCCTTGAGAGAAAGAAACAAGTGAGGTGAGCCTAAGATCACTCTGGCTTTCTGCCTGGAAGCACAGGCCAGACCACAAGGCATGAGCAATGCCAGGGAAAACACAGCAGCTTCTCAGGAGACTGAGATCAGAATTCAGGGAATTTAAGGTGACTAGAAACTGTGGTGGCACAGAGTTTCCAAAAAAGAGGGAGCTATGCAGAAAGAGAACCCTGAAAATCCACACTAGAGACTCGGAGATCTTTGTGGAATATTAAGATGCATATTTGTCCACCAACACTCCATGGTCTGAAGAGTGACTGGAGACTGTGAGCTAAGTAGTTCTTGGAGCTAATGAAGAACTGAGAATTATGTTATTGAAATCATAGGGAAAACTCCCCAGTGGTCACACAGGACATTCACCAGAGACCCCCAAAGACACCTGGCTTTGAAGTAGGACTAAACTTTCCCAACGCAAATTCTGCAAGAACCCTGAATTACCATGATCTGAAAAGCAGTCTTCAAGAATAAAACTCAGTGGAAAGCATATTAACAGACTATCGGAAAAAGAACTCAACAATTCTTTGAGGAAGGCAAGAAAATCCAGATACTTCACAACATAACACTGGTGATGTGGACAACTAAGGAAATAGAAAAAAATCAAAGACCAATTCTCCTGAACTTGATAAAAATGCTATCAAGTCATAGTCAAGCTTAAAGAAACTAAAGCAGGAGAAACATAAAACCACATGAATATTATAATCAAAATATTGGAGGGAAAAGTGAAAACTAAAATGTTGAAAGCAGTCACAAGAAAAGGACACATTCTATAGGAACAGGGTGCATTACAGAAGAGACCAGAAACAGACCTGCTCAGAAGAAAATGGATTAGCAATTAAAGTGCTCATAAAATTGAAAAGAAAACCATCAGTCTAGAATTCTGTTCCACAAAAATATTTTTGAAGAAAATACTGTAGCACATAGACTTTTTCAGACAAAAATTGAAAAAAAAAAATCATTTCCAAGAAAATTGCATTTTCAGAAAGATTAAAAAAAATCTCTTCAGGGAAATATTTGGATGGTTCTATTACATAAACAGATGCATTTATATAAAGGAGTGACGATTATCAGAATATGTAAATATGAGGTCAAATATAAAAGATATTTTGCCCTTAATTTTTTTAAAAAAGATAATTGACTTTTAATCTTTATCTTTAAAAGATAATTTAGAAAAAAAATATGCTGTGATGTTTACAAAATTTATATGAACAAAAGTTATGATAATAACACAGATGTCATGAAGATATTAAACTATATCCAAAGGAATGTAAAATTATGTCACAGTAAATTGTGATGTTACATTTTAATACAAATGGCCTAGAAATCCCAATGTTAGGGCATAAATAAACAGCCTGGATAAAATCTTACTATACTCTGAGAACTAGAAACTTACTTTAAGTATGAAGATGCAAGATAGGTTCAAGAGAAAAAGGATAGAAAAACATATGCCAT
Source organism: Galemys pyrenaicus (assembly GCA_019455555.1). Classification (NCBI taxonomy): domain Eukaryota; kingdom Metazoa; phylum Chordata; class Mammalia; order Eulipotyphla; family Talpidae; genus Galemys; species Galemys pyrenaicus. The sequence goes on along the minus strand of JAGFMF010011617.1, from coordinate 6,838,510 downwards.
GGAAATATTAACAAAACTGTGGAAGTGGCTATATATATGGATGTTAAACAAAGTAAAGTTGAGAATAAGAAATAAAACAGGGACAAAGTACCAAACATGATGATAGAAGAGTCAATTCATCAAGAAGACTAGTGGGTGAAAGAAGAAATCCTAATTTATTAGAATGGAAACATGAACTCAGCTAACATTAAATTCATTTTGTTGATGTTGTTTGTTTTACCTCATAACAAGTAGGCAGTGCAAAAAACTACATGAAATCAAGGATTCATGATGGTGTAACTAGATGTGGTTATGTAGGACCACCCTGTTTTTTATGTAGGTTTGCTGAGATTCAGTGCTTTCCATGGTCCACGTAGATTTAAGAGTCCAGAACTATAAACTTGTTGCATTTTATATTATTTTAGGCAAGGGTTATGAGTGGGGAAGGCCAGAGGGTACTGAAGGATCTAACTCTTTATCATAAAAGAATGTTATTTTATTTTATTTCCCAGTGCTCTTTCTGGCCTCCTGGGAATTCCAACATACCTGACCTAGCCATAACATGGGTCAGAGTTGGCTATTCATTATCCATTGCCCAGCACCAAGCAAAGTGCCTCTGAGAGCTCAATGCATTTGAGTAAATGAATGAAAACCTTTGGATGTCCAAGGTGAAAACTTCAGTTTGTTAAACCCTTTTTTAATTCTTTGTATTAAAAGGCCCAGATTTTCCTTATTACTTTCTGTGCAAGTCTTAGAAAAAACAAAAGTTCTATTCCTGGAGCATCCAAGGGCAGCAGAAGAGCACCGTCTTCCTTGCACTGACCATGCCCTCCATAGAAAGAAGAGTTTTCTGACAGTGCATTTTGCAAACCCATATACTTCCCACCTCCTTCCCAGACACAAAAACACATCAAGTCCCTAACATATCTTTCCTTTTCAAAAAATGCAAAACAGAGATGTCCAGATAAAGATGCCAAATTGACTGCACATATTGACCTGTGATCCCTTTTAAAATTCCAATAAAATGGCAGAATATTTCAAGAAGGCAACGAGTATTTCAGAAAGGGGAAGACCCACAATGACACAGAGACCAAGATAAATGATGAGAATAACAGAAATTTGAAAGTCAGATGGATGAGGACTAACTCTCTGCATAGACTTGAGAAAGCTAAAACCTAAGGAGCTGAAGGAAAGGTGGGGATCACCCTGCAGAGACCCAGAGAAGGTAAGTAAGTGGCAGCACCAGGCACCCTTGTAAACAGGGAGACAAGTGAGACTGCAAACAGCAGAGCCATTAGAAATCCATTCGAAATTAGACCCCAGGTGCCCTGCTTATGAGCAACCAGGGGCAACCTCTCCCATACCCTAGAGGAAGATTAAGGTTTACTATCAGAGCAGGGTTCAGGGCCAGCTAAGCATAGGGGCACTTTGACAAAAGCAGTTGATCAGTTCTCAAGATCCTATCCCCAATTCTATTTTCAGAGCTCTGACTACCAGGTCAGACCCTGAAGATTCATTCTAGGGACTCTGATCAAACAGAAGGAAAGACCTAAGGTTATTTGGGAAGCTAGAAGGTATAGAAAGAATCAGCCAGTCAGATCACTCTAGTCTTAGGAAGATTAAATGACATAAAGCTCATTTTTGATGGTCAATAAGCACTAATTGCTATAATCATCATCATCATTTATTTAAAATGCATTAATGCAGAAAACATGTACTGTGGGCCCACTAGGTCCTTATCAGTCTTTGTAGGCATGCAGGTACGAGCCTCCAAACTGAAAGAAACAAAGGGAAAGTGTCACTGCGATTCCAGCCATACCCCTGAGACCACAAAATAGACTTAGCAAGAACAGGAGAACTTTTGACTTTCCTGCTTTTACCCAGAGCAAGACACACATCAAAAGCTCATACCTGCTGAGTTCCAGGGACCTGATCATTATCATGTATTTCTCCAACAAGATTTTACAAAAATGAAGTCTGCACTTCTGCATTATTTATATGCAGTTCACTGAATTGACACTGCCAGGCCCCCACTTTCAAGGGAAACCTTTTGTTCTCTGCCTGGGGAAGGCAGAACCTGGAGAGTTTCAATCGAACATGCCAGTGAGTAACAGAATAATTAGAGCTGAGAGTGGGGATAAATTACCAAAATATTCCTGGCCGCAGACGTTAGTACATCACAGGCCTACGAAGGCTGTTTTTCCAAGCTATACAACAGAGTTACCAGCCCTGAAGATACCGCTCACTGGGAGATAGGGCTTGGACTGGATTGCTAATTGTATCAACAAAGAGACCAAAAGAGCCTTATTTCTGAAGAAATACCACAGCACCAATCGGAGTGGCTTCTGTTAAAGAACTGTCAGATTTCAGGCTTATTACTAAGGGCTCTGTGCTTCATCAAGACCTGCTGACAGGTTCATGACAGACCAAAATAATATATGCAATGATGCAACGCAGGGCAATATTAAACTGCCTTTTCGGTTAGACTGGCCGATAACATGGTTCAAACGTGGCCATGACAATATGAGGAGCATGAAAGAAATGAATAAATAATCAAGTTCAGGGGTTTTTCCCATGCCTCCAAGAGAAAGAGATCTAAGAGTCAGAAAACAAAAGAGCCCAAAGCTGCCGTAAAAACATTCCAAGATCGTGGTGAAGCCCTAAGACCCATGGATTTGGATTTATCCACCAAAACATAAGGATAACAATCAGACACATATGAGAGACAGGGGAGCAAAGGGGAAAGGGCAGAAAACAAGTGACAGCTACTAGTCCCTGTTAAACACCAGGCACTGGGCCTTCAAATTTTATACAGGTACTATCATTGTTCCCACAACAAAGAGGTGAATACCCCAGCAATATTCCCATTTGATAGGGAAGGACACAAAGGCCCAGAAAGATTGGACAACTCATGTGATGTCATACTACCAAGAAAAATCAAGGGAGAAGTTCAACATTGGTTTGATCAATTAAAAGTTTACCTTTGTTAACTCTGTTTTTATTCAGTCCTAGTCACAAAAAAGGTTTTATAAATTGATCGCTGCATAGGCTGATTACGATTAGTCCGTGTGAAAGAATGCAATGATTTTGAGGTATTAGCTTTTCTCTGTGTCTATCTTCTATTACTTTCTTTTAGTAATAAAGGGAGAAGATGCAAATGAAAATAGACACAAAGCTTGAAAAACTCAGAGCCCAGGGGACAAGTAAGTAGCTCCCTTTAATTTCCCAGGACAATGTTCTGTACAATTTAAGACATTCAGGAGCTGCGTGCCTTGTGCCAGGGCAAAGGGACAACAATGAGGCACACTTGGGATGTGAAAAATAAGACTGCTTTTTAGAGTTCAGATGTCAAGTCAATTCATAAAGAAACATGCAAAACTATCATCAAAAGACAAGATGGCTTCCAGGACAGGCAGAGTTCACAGGAAGCAGGTAGGAGGCACTCAGAGGGCTCAGGAAAAAATGTGTCAATCAAATGGATGGTTCTGCTTCCTCTGCATGGAGGCGGTGGAAGAGGCTAGAGCAGAAGAGGTAGAAAGAGAGGCAAGCTTTGAATGGGAGAGGAAAGAATGGTCCAGTGGGAAGAACTGCTTGTCCAAAGGGCTGGAAGCAGAATGGAGTGTGGTGCAAGGCCACCTCCATGACAGCCTGCCAGTGCCCACCTCAACAGGCATGTGTTATCTCCAAATGAGGAAAAGAAACAAAAGAGCCATTCACTCCCTCCTTCATTCACTAAACAAACATCCAGTAAGTTCTTATTATGTTCTAACAAGCACACATAATATCTCTTTCCTTGGGGAGTTTTGAGTCTTGTAGAAGAAAAAAATCATGAGGGGCTCAATCAAGTTTCTAATAAACTCTATGACAGGTAAGTATAATGAAGAAATATAGTAAGGTGTTCATAGAGCTTATGGAATCAAAACAAGCAGGAAGACAAGAATTTATACTCTGCTTCAGACTCTTCCACTATGGGAGCAGAGTTATGAGGTCAAAACTTCCTTTCACGCTGCATTCTCTAACTACCTTCTGATGGAACATCAGACCTTGTCTCATCCCTCCTGCCTTTTCTGCTTTGCCTCTGTATTTACCCTGGCTTCTTCTCTACCCTTGTAATGTTGGATTTCTGATTCAGTACTTTCAGGCTTTTTCTGAATTCTTGCATTGAGACTTAATCTCATTAATCTTTTGGCACTGATCATCTGAAGACTTGCCACTGGCTCCCCTTCTATATCTTCCAAAGCCCTTGGTTTCTGGGTCTTACATCCTAGTGCTAGCTTCTTCTAGATTGTCTAGGATGTATATGAAGTTACTATACTAATACATATGTATGTATATGAGGCTGCACATTTAGTTATTGTACTAAGATGTATTTCCAGAATAACTTAAAGACTGAAGGATATCCACCCCTATGTGACTCAGAAAGGAGAACTTACCAAAATATTTTATAAGCTCAAATATTAAAATATCACTTTCAGGACCAGCTCATTTGGACTCTATTACCAGATAGCACACTGTATTTCAACAAGGATGCACAATTTTTTCTGTATAATCTTTGTCTTCTAATATTCCCCATTCCTAATGGCACCACAAAATTGTCATTTGTTAAGGTGAGCAATGACCTCAATCAGAGTCTTACAAATTGTGTGTTATCAGTGGCCTGGGATCTTATGCTGCAGACAAGAAATACCTGAAAAAGAGCAAATCTATGCTAAAGCAACAAGATGGGAGGAAATGCAAGAAAAAGAAAATTCTTTTAAAACATGCTCATTGAAGGCTGCTCTGCCCTGAGAAGACAATTTAAAATTCCTGGCAAAGGATGAGAAAGGGGGCAGATTCAAATAGTTCCTGCCAACTGGCCCAGTGCACTCCAATTCTACTTGGCTATTAAGCCACTTTCTGTTAATATCTGGTCTCTAAAGCATCCAACAAATATCAGCTTAACTTGAAAATACTCTTCAATATAAAGAAACATATAAAAAATCATAGAAACAATATTTTCTCAGTAAGGAAATTTCCTTAGTAACTTACAATGTTATAGGGTAGCCCATTACCTGTCAAACTAGAGGCACTCAAAAAATAGTCTATCTTTTAAGAAAAATTAACAACTCTAAATGGTTTTGGAAGGCATTGTGATTTTCCTCATCCTAAACATTGCAAACTACTGTGTGTGATTTGCTTTGTGAAACCAGATATTTAGCCTATCTTTCCATTCTGTTTTTCTTATTCTACCAAGTTTAGTTTGGTCTCTAGAAATGGTGTCAGTCTTCTCCTATGGTGCAAAATGCTAATGCATCCAGATAATTCCTTCCCTTACACTGTGCTCCCTTTGTCAGGACCCCCTTTGTCCAGACGACTGAACTGCCATTACCATGGCCACAATGGTAACTGGAGAGTAACATCGTGATGTTAGTGCCCTTCACAGCGATGTCATCACTATTTCAGCAATCAAGATGCTGCCTCCTATGTCTTGAGTTCTGCATGGTTTTCCTATTCCATGGTTGAAACAATTTTGCAGTCACCTGAATGGGTCATACCCCCACTCAATTCTAAGCTTGGTCATATAATTCCCTCTGCCTGAAACACCTTCACATTTCTTACCTTTAGTAAATATTTTTTAAAGATTTATTTATTTATGCATACAAGAGCTGGGGTACAGGCCAGAGTCCAGGGAGGTGAGAGATTTACCAGAGACAGAGTGGGGAGCAGAACAGGCAGATTAACTGAAATACACTGTTGAGGGGAGCAGCAGCGAGGCAGGAGAGGTCTGCTGAGCCATGTGGGTCCCCTCCCTGTCTGGCAGCAGGGATTGAATTTATGCTGCAGTGGCTGTGGTTTGCTTCATAGTGTATTTCTTAACCCACTGTGCCACCAGGGATGCCCACTTTTAGTATATCTTAACCACTCTCAGATGCCAATTCTTTGGATAACTCATCCAAGGGTGAGTTATTTGCCCCTTCATGAGGTTTCCATTGTTTCTTATCATAGCACCTATGTCATTTACTATGCTATTATGAATACCTGCTAAATTGTCTTTCTGCCTTTAACCTGGGCCACAAATTAGAAGCAAGGATGGTACACTCTGTACTTCGGCTTCCAAGCAGGATCGACATGTACAAGATGCATAATGAATTTTTGCTGACTCAATACCTATCTTCTTTAACTACTACCATATGCATACCGTTTTATTATTGCATAGGAAATCTGCTTTGAGTGTTGAGCTAGAGCTCCTCCAATGCAATTCAGTCCATATGCTGATGTTTAAAGGAGTTCATATAAAAAAAAAAAAAAAGAAACAAACAAACAAAGAAACCAGAAGTCTCTCTGCTCAAGCATAAATCAAAATCCTTGTTATACCAAGGAAATCAAGTTGCCTGCTTGCTGCTTGCTACCAAGGACATGGAATGATTGATGAACGATATTTTTTTTTAAAGATTTATTTATTTACACATACAAGAGCTGGGGTACAGGCCAGAGTCCAGGGCGGTGAGAGGATTCACCAGCGACAGAGAGGGGAGCAGAACAGGCAAACTGACTGAAACACACTGCTGAGGGGAGCAGCGGGCACAACAGGAGAGGTCTGCTACACCATGTGGGTCCCCTCCCTGGCTGGCCAGCCCGCAGCAGGGATCGAACTCATGCTGCAGTGGCTGCGGTTTGCCTCATAGTGCGTTGCTCAACCCACTGCGCCACCAGGGAGGCCCTGATGAACGATATTTAGGAAGGTTTATTAATAATGAACTTACGGTACTTGTAGCATTTCTTAATTGAAAAACCATACAAAAAGGTAAAAGTGGACTTAGAGTATAGCATGCTCCTTTTATATCTCCTTCAGAATTATCATCTGTTTTTCTAATTGAAAGCATTCTCAAAGCTTATTTATAAATCAGATCTGGGGAGAAAAAAATCCATGGCCTCAATTTACTCTATTTCCCTTGTGCAGATTTCTATTTCTTTTGAACCTTGCAAAGCAGTTTGTGACAAATAAATCATGTCTTAGAAATTCAGCAACTGGAGAAACTGAGACAGGAATGCTTGATGGCAGGCCTAAGAAGATACCACCATCGATCATTTGGGGTCATAGCATTTCAGTCACCCACCACCCTGCCTGGATCCACTGACTGTAATGGCATGAGACATCTTTCTAGGTACACCTGAAATCAACAATCACTCATCATACTAGCCCAAGTTTTTTTACGCAAAAGACTAATTAATTAGAAGATTAGCATTCAGTGGTTTGGAAATGGAGAACACTAAGGAATGTCAGATGGAAGAGAAACTTACACTAGGGAAGAGGAGGTTGTGGAATGATGGATTAACCATCTTAGGAAGGGAAATATGTTCAGTTGAAAGCAGCTGTTTTTCATTTCTATGGAGGCAATGAACATAAATTTCAGTAAGGGAAGATTCAGATTAACGGCCTAAGTTACAGGGTTAGAAGATATGAGTTGGTATGAAATGACAGTTTTTTGTTTTTTGTTTTTTTATAAAGAGATCTTTAAGAAAGGAGAAGCCTGTAAGTGTAAGGTAGCTGGGAACTGTCTAGCCTGAAGTGAAGGTAATGGATTACACTGAGAACTTCTAGTGTTTTTGTCATTATTACTGTTATTATTCTGGTTCAAACACTCTGTGATTCATTTCACTTACTGTAAGGCCAACCGCTTCGATCTCAACAAAAGAACAATACTGGAGAATGTTTCTGAGAATTTCAAATTCACGGTGACAGTTGTGCCTAATTTATGTTCTCATTTAAATAAAAGCACACAAGTTTCCTTTTAAATATCAATTTAATAAAATATATCAAATGGTTATGAAGTGCAAATTCTGTGCAAGGTGTCAGGGGCATAGAGATAAAACATGAGTCCTGGTTTTCAGCACAACGGAGAAGAGAAAATAAGTCTATCAATTACTGTGATGGGAGGCATAGTAAGTAGCATTAAAGAAATACAAACTATGGCATAACAAAGAAAGACAATATCTAGTTGATCTATAAAATGCTAAAAACATCTGAGGAAGAAGTAGATTATGAGATAGGCATTAAAAATTCATAAGATGGTAAATGTTATAAACATTATGAATAAAGATACAGATGTATGACTATTTGAATCATACACGGGGATAGAGAAAACTCTCATTTAATCTGAACAAAAGTAGACGGTAGGAGGTAATAAGAAAGAAAATGTGAAAGTTCACTTAGGTCTTATAAACAGTCCAATATATAACTCTAAATGTGAAGCAAAAGATAATTTTACCCTTCAGTCAAGATAAAGTTATTTTTTTAATTACTCCCTCCCACCACCCCAACTGAAAGAAATAAGACCAAATTTATTTGTTATGGTATTTTTTAAACAGAATGACTAATTGAAGAATTACAATTTAGGTAGTGAACTGGTAACTGCCAAAATGCATCCAAACTGGCTTTCCACCTATAATAATGCACACATAAAGACCAATATAGGATGGATTGCCTACTGGAAGAAAAGCTAATGGGATGGACTTGGCTTAAGCAGGGCTTAAAGTGATGTCACAATATAACTGACTATGAAAAATCTTTCCAAACCAGAAGAAGTCACTAACATCAGCCATAAAATCTATGCTAGGCATAAACCTTAGAGCTGGCTACTTACTACTGAAGAAGTTATAAAGCATTATGGTAGTACAATGAAATAAGGGTGGCATAAGTAAGTTTCCAATTGGTACTTAACATTCAAGTAAATAGTTATCAATCAAATAAACAGAAAAAATGTTTTAGGATGCTTGCAGTAACACTGAAAGAACAAAATCTTGGAAACAGGCAGGTCTTGATTTAAATTCTAGCTTTAGCACTTGCTGTGGGATTTGCTGGGTAACTCTCCACCTCTCCATTTTCTCACCTCTAAGATGGGAGTAATACTGAACTTAAAACCTTGCTGAGAGGAATAGATTGTATATAGTTAAAGGACTTCCTGGCATAGCAAATGATCCAAGGAGTCTATTATCAACAGCACTCATCTCTCCAATTTAAATGGTCATATCCAAACACTCATATACACACACAAGCATTATAGTGCACAAGTACTATAGATTTCTCCTTAAATCTGCCCGTCAAATCTTATAAAACCTCCACATTAAACTGTCTCTTCTGAAACCCCAAGATCTCTCCTTGATGAGGAAGGACAGATTTTACATCCTTACACAATTCTCTTATCAGTCTAAAAATGAGCTCATATTCCCTTCAAATAGAGTTAGTTCCCTGGAGCCTAATACCAACCTAGATTGAGAAAGGGTCTGAAATATTCATGTTTTCAGTGGCATTTATGTGAAAATTCCAAACCAGATCATTTTAAAATTAAATATCTATCCTCACACGACAGTCCATTAGAGTACTCACTGACCTCTGCATGTGTGTGCAGATATCATGTCCAGAGAGAGTTGCACACTGGCACATTTATAACATCAGCATCACCATATAGTACGTACTTCCCATAGAGTGCATCCCCCACCAAAGAATGATGGGTTAGACCGATCATTTAGGAAGTGGAATGCAGGGCAAATATTTTCTCACCCACTATGCATAATAGGTACATGAGATGTCACTGTATCTCCTTTTTACTGTCACATGTCTTTGGAATTTTCCATGACCAAAAGTAAAATTAAATAAAATATTTAAAGACGTGGAGTTCCACAATGTTGGACCATCAATCTGAATGTCCTCTATGCCAGTGATAATTCAATAAGAAAGATTAGGTTTCTACCCTCCTGCACTGAGGATAAAACAGAAGATGCCAGTGCTTAATGTATAATTACATAAAAAGTTATAATTGTCTTGAGTTGGGGAAATGCAGGGTACCACAAAATCATATAATAAGAAAGGCAACTAAAGCAAGTGACATCTAAGGGAAGACACTGAGGATAAACAAACGTCACCCAGGAAGGAGTGAGGGGGGAAAAGAGGACAGCGTCCCCACCAGGGAAACAGCCAAAGACCATCAACAGTGTCAGTTCTGAGCCCTGTAACCCAGTAGGTACTTTTAACATATTTGATGCTTGTCTCCCCAAAGTCCTTATAACAAGATTAACTAAATAATTGACTCAAACTTAGACAAGCAAAATCATTCATCAATATTAGCAACTGTGATGTCTCTTCTTGATACTATTCAACAAATATCAGCTGTACACTTTTATAAGTTCTTAGTTAGGTGTATATTCAGATGGTCCCTAACTCACAATGGTTTGACTTAAAATTTTTATGATGGGGTGCAAAAACACCAAACACATGACCAAAACACATTGGCAATGAAGTGCATGGAGAATATGGATTATTTACCCTACAGATGGTGTGGCTTAATGGAGTGGTGGCTTGCTGCCTCTGCCAGCATCAAAGAGAGTACTGCAGCAAATATCACTAGCTCAGGAAAAGATCCAAGTTCAAACCTGCCTAACTGTAGACTGTTACTGTTCTGTGCATGTTTGAGGCAGGCAGACTAAACTATAATGTTTGACAGGTTAGGTGTACTGAAAGCATTTTTTGGATTTATAATATTGCCAATTTAACAATAGATTTATAGGGACATAACACCATCCTAAGTTGAGAAAGATCTACAGTAAGATATATAGGGTTAAGGTGGTTTTTTGTTGGTGGTATTAGAAACTAATGAAGTTATAAGAACTTCAAATACTTTTATTAGCTAAAAAAGAAAGAGAAAGCAAGGGTTTGTGTCCCTTCCTTTGGCTTTAATAAGCTACTGAGACCTGAAAATTAGCTGTGAAGATACTGCTGGATTTGACCCAGAAGGGGTAAGGCAAGATTGGGTGCAGACTATGCCCAGCATAATGCCTTTTATAGAAAGAGTCCCACTAAGGTGGGTGGGTTTCTCTCTGCCCCCACACTTTTCCCTTGTAGTTGTACTTCTACTGGGTTTTGGAAAAGCCATGATACATTTTGCATCAAAACACAGAAACAATATGTCATGACATTTCCGACAGCCCAAAATATATAGAGTTTGCCCCCAAACACTATTCCAGAAGAACAGCCAACTGGCTTTCATGGAAGAAAGCTTCATGTATAAAAAAAATTTAAAAAAATAAACAAACGAAAAAAAAACCTCACAGGACTCTTTAGGAGAAAATAGAATGCTGACCTCCATGCCCACTACTCCACCCCTCAAGATCTTAAAGGAAGGAAACAAGCTATTAAGGAAAAGGACTCACAGGGTTTGGTCAAAGAACGGACATTGAGGATGAAGGAGAGCAAAGCTTCCAGAATGACAACCTGGGCAACCTGCATTTTCATCATCAGATGTAGTGTTTTATACTTTATTACTAGCCAGCTACTAGCTTCAAAGGCCTTGGATAAGTTACTTAGCCTCATTGGCTTCCTGTCCTCTTCTATAAAATAGGCAGGGGCCTCTCTAGTGGCCTTGAGGTTAAGTCTCAGTGCTACTACCTGGAAGGTCTGAGTTTGATCCCCAGACAGGGAGCTGCCCACATGGCACAGCAGACCTCTTCTGTCTCAACTTGTTGCTTCCCTCAGCAGTGTATTTCAGTAGATCTGCCTGTTCTGCTTCCTATTCTGTTTCAACCCCCTGCACCTCTGGCCTGCACCCCAGTTGTCTATGCAAAAATAAATACATATTTTTTAAAAACCCAAACAGGTAATAATATTCTCTACCTGGGCTATTGTGGGTATTATTAAATACAGATTTCCATTTGTAAAGAACACTGAACAGTGCTTGGCTGAGCTCCTGATACATCCTAACTATTCTCTCACATTACTCATTTCTATCCATCTCTGCTACTGGTCTCTGAGCTCCTGTTTTTTATGTGCTCAGCACCTGTCCCAGTGTTAGCTAAGTGCTCTGCAAATTAGGTGCTGCAAATTGTTGCCTAAAGATCTAAATTTTAGGCAAGGACGTATTTTGCTTGACTGATGCAAAAACTGAGACATGTGACTGATGTGTTCAGGCTGGGAGTGGCCTCCCCACCTGTCTTGTCTCATTCCTGCCAGGTCCTAAGCGTGTGCCTCTGCAGGCATGTGAGTTGAGGACCCTGCTAAACACTGGATAAACTGATGGGCTCTGAAAAATGTAATTACCTGGATTTCTGTCACACATATAATGACACATAAGTCACACAATAACACCCCACTCCCTTTCCTGTCCTTCCATGAGGTAATAAGTTCCCAACTTGACTTCACAGCATTTTTTACCATGTATCTATTAAATACCTTCTAAGGAATTCACCTAGCAACTGATCTTATTTTCAAGTTTTATTTATTTATGCATAGAAGAACTGGAGTGTAGGCCAAAAAGGGATAAGACAGAGTGGGGAGCAGAACAGGCAGAACATACTGCTAAGGGGGCAGCGTGTGAGACAAGAGGGGTCTGCTGTGCCTCATGTGGGTTAGCCCATGGCCAGGGACTGAACTCGGGCTGCAGCGGTGATAGCACTGAGATTCAATCCCTATACCACCAGGGAGGCCCCTGGTCTGTCTTAACTGAATGAGGATAGCTCAGTCTGCTTGGATGCAAAAGGTGTAGGGGTCATGCATAACAATAGGGAGTAGAAGCCTTCTGCACAAATGATCTTATTCCACTCTTACAATAACTGAGGGTAGCCTGGATAATTAGGATACTTTACTTTGCAGACGAACAATTGAATAGTCAAAGAAGCTCAGTTTATTATGCAAAGTGACACAGCTAAGAAAAGGTAGGGTCTTGAATTCCTGTCTCTTGTCACCAATAAGGCAAGCAGGGAAGGGTTAACCCCATTTGTGGAATAACCTATAATTTTTCTACTTGTAATATGCTACAGGCCCTAGATTAATAAAGGTGAAAGTGATACCAGGGACTGACCAGCATGTGGGTCACATAATTCAGATCAACTTAGACAGTAGGAAAGTCACGGGAATGGAGTTGGCGAAGAATAAGAACTTTAGGATGCCAACAGAATTCTCACTGGGCTCTGTTACACATCTGGAAATAGAAAAGAGAAATCTGGGAATAGAACATGGTCCCTGCTTTGCCAGAAGATTTACAAAAGCTTATTTTTGGTAGAGACAATGAGATTTTGGCAGGTGGTGTCAGGCCAGACAGCAGGTCTGCACAGCCCAGCAGGAGCCACCTCCAGAGGGACCCTCTGTGGTATTCCCCAAGAAGACTTGGCACAATCAAGGACTTCATCACGGCCACCTCCCAGACAGCCCATGACTATTGCAAGCCCACTCTCTGTGCTGCAGACACGCTGAGGCCTAGCTAATATATCATCAACCCTGACCAATTCTGAAAATACTCTCCTTGGCTAGAAGGGCTGTTAAAGTTTCCTTGGTGGTGATTTAATTTAAATCAGTGGTTCTTCACCAAGGGGGATTTTGCCTCCCAGGGAATGATTGGCAATGTTTAGAGACTTTGTTGATCTTAATGGGGTGGGAGGGGTAGAGAGGGATACTATTGTTATTCAGTACATAGAGGACAAGGATGGTGCTAAATATCCTGTAAGGCACAGCAGGACAGTTCCACAGCAAAGAACTACCTGGCCCAAAATATCAAGAGTGTCAAGATTAAGATATTATAACTAAAGGATCTAAAATATTTACTGTGTACCACTATAGGTTCAGCTTGTGCTAAGCTCTACGCATACAGAAGTGAACTGATTAAGTGCTTTTTCTCAAGGAGTTCAGAATCTAGCAGGAGAAAGAATCACATAAAGAAACAATCATATTCAGTGTGAGTGGCCTGATAGCAACCACATGTGGTGGTGATTCTGAAGGACCAGAGCTCTGGATTTGAATGCAGGCTTTGTCCTCTAGCATGTAGCCTTGGTCAGGTCACTTAACCTTTCAATTTCTACTGAAATGGTACATGAACAATTGTGATACTATCTTTACTCCTACAGTTATTTCTCTTACTCCTATGGTGACTTCCACAACCACCACTAGTGCTACAATCACTGCTGCTGCTACCAGAGATGTAGCGAGCTAGATAGCCAGGAAGCCAAGAGGACTGGGAGGTAGACACACAGCTTCAGAAGCATGACCTGAAAGGGAGGAGGTGGTGTCCCTTCTTTATCCATTCTGCACCCTGCTGCCTGGAAGGAGGCGTGGCTGAGAGTTGCCTTGGATCATGCAGATAAGAGCCTCATATTCAGGAAAGCTTGACACAGAAGTCACCTGTGCTCCTGGATCTCATGGAAAACAAGGATCTCTGAACTATCATGAGAGAAAAGAAAATGTCTTCTTATTTAACCCATAGCTAACACAATAACTTAATAATACAGAAATATAGGAGTTGATTGGGCTGGTGAATTAAGGAAAGGGCATAATTAGCAGTGGAAAATAGTATTATATAAAAACGCAGGATTGAAAGAGAATAATGCTTGAAAGAGGATAAAGGGATCCGTGTGTTCTGCTCCCTTCTACAAGAGGAGGGGCAAAGGGGGAGACCTGGGGCCTCAGGGAAAGGCCAGACCTCAGTGATTCCTATATCCCACACTACAGAGTTAAGACTTGATAGCTTTAAAAAACAGGATGCTACCGCAGGGTTTCAAACAGATAAGTAATATCAGATTTACATTTAAAGAGAATACTAGAGGCAGATAACGTATCTGTTTGCTGGTATTAGGGAGTAAGCAGTAGTTAGGTGATGTGGGTGGACATGAGGGTGTGAAAAGTAGTTAGGTGAGGTGGGGATGTGACATGAGGAGTGACTCAGTGAGGTATGGAGAAGTTGGGGAGGGAAGTAAGAACAATGACTTGAGTCAAGGAACCCAGTTAGGAAAGTAATGGATTTCAGGGACATTTAAAAGTAGTAGAGGGGAGCCTCCCTGGTGATGCAAGGGGTTAAATCACAGCACTATGAAGCTATCTGTAGTCACTGCAGCAAGAGTTCAATCCTGGCCAGGGAGCTAACCCACATGGCAAAGCAGACCTCTCCTGTCTCACCTCCAGTCTCTCCAGTACCTCGTAGATCTGCCTGTTGTGCTCCCCACTCTCTCTGGTGAATCTTGTCACCCTCACCATACCTATGGCTTGAATGGCTGGTACCCCAGTTCTTGTATGCATAAATAAATAAATCTTTTTAAAAATAATAATAAAAGTAGTAGATGGGCCTCCCTGGTGGTACAAGGGGTTAAGCTGCAGCACTATGAAGCTACCCACAGCCACTATAGCATGAGTTCTATCCTGACTAGGGAATTGACCCACATGGCACAACAGACTTCTCCAGTTTTACTTACTACCCCCCTCAGCAGTGTAACTCAGTAGATCTGCCTGTTCTGCTCCCCGCTCTGTCTCTGGTGACTCCTCTCACCCTCCAAACCCCTGGCTTATACCCTGGTTCTTGTATGCATAAGTAATAAATCTTAAAAAACATTATAGTAGCACAGATTTTCCCATCAATTGGAAACAAAGATGAATATGAACGTATAATATCAAGGCTTTTAGTTTGGATAGCTGATGACAGCACCTTCATCACAAAATGAAAAACAGGGGGCAAAGGATAATTTTTTTTTTTTTTTTCAGGAAAATGAGTTAAGCTAAGTGTCTATGGGCCAGGGAGTAGAAACATCCAATGATTAGCTTGCACTTAGTTTAGAATTCAGGAAAGAACACAGGGAAGATTGTAGGGTGTGAAGTTGTCAGTGCAGAGAGGTATTTATTTAAGTGATGTACCCTGATGGAACAGAGGTATCTGACCGACAATATTGAGGTCACTGGCAATCACAAATGGAAGAAGCCTACCATCTACCTTTTCAGGTATACTGTTGGTCAGGAGATTTTTTTAAAATTCCAAACACCAGGGTCCTCCCTGGTGGCGCAGTGGGTTAAGCTACGCACCGTGAAGCAGACCGCAGCCACTGCAGCATGAGTTCAATCCCTGCCGCCGGCCGGGGAGAGGACCCACATGGTGTAGCAGACCTCTCCTGCCTCACCCACTGCTCCCCTCAGCAGTGTGCTTCAGTCAGTCTGCCTGTTGTGCTCCCCACTCTGTCTCTGGTGAATCCTCTAACCTTCCTGGACTCTGGCTTGTACCCCAACTCTTGCACGCATAAATAAATCTTAAAAAAAAATTCCAAACACCGGAGAAGGAGGCAGCCAAACAAGTTTCAAAATAGCAAAAAGTGTAGAAGTCAAGAGGACCTTATCAGAAACCATTCTCAGACTCCAGGCTGTTCCTTATGCAACACTGGCTCAGCCCAACTTAACTCTGCATGCAAAGCCCATGAAGATATCTGACACCTGCCAAAGCCATTCACATCTTCAAATGTGATATCAAATGTCTCGCCGCCATGGGACTCTGTGCCAAAAAGACATGAAATGAATCCCCTTTGAACACCAACACTCAGGGAGGTTTGCACAAAATCTTACCACAGAGAACATTCAGATGGGCTTCAAGGCCCCTGGAGCAACACTTTGTTTTAAATAGAAGTGGGCGTTGACACTGCTATGAAAGATCTGCCTGTGGCTCCAGTTATCACAGAGCAGAAAAAGCCGAGTAATTATTTTCCCCCCAATTATGGTTAATTCTCCGCAAGTTAATTCTTAGCTTTTCTAAAACAGGGCCAGAAAATTAGCTCTTGACATGCAAAACTGAAGACAGAGACTTCTGCTGGGGGGGAGGGTTTTTTTCCTGATTCCTTCTTAAGGATGAGTGAGGAGGGGGCAGGAAGTAGGGATTTTGACATAGGCACCATTTAGATAAGTGGAGAGAAAAATCTCCCTTCGGCTCTGAAACAGGATCATACAGCTATAAAATTTATTGGACACAACTCAAGCGAGGGTGTTGGATGAAGAGAATCAAAGAAAGAACTATGAGCTGAGTTCAGAAGGGTGTAACGAAATCTGCACCTGTTGTCACTCACTTATTACCCCAGATCTCCCAGGCAGCTCACATTTAAACCAGACAGGCCCACGGCCCAGTCTAGCTGATGCTGGCCTTTTTCTCTAGAAGCAGGGCACGCAGGCACAAGAACACACTTGTGCACTACTGGAAATGACCTGGAGAGGGAGGCTGGAGAAAAGGGGGATGCTGCCATGGGTTAGAGGTGGGGGCAAGTTGCACACCTGACCAGCAAACCAGTTATGCCTAGAAGCGGCAACTTGCCGATCCCCTAATATTTGCAATTTGGAGGTTGTATTTCCAATTCTATTTTTATCAAATCCCCAGAATTAACCATTTTCATAAAAAGGAAGCAATATGACCAAATGAAGTCACTTTTGAAAGTATCCAAGTAAGCAAGTCAAAAGGAAACACTGCTGAAATAGTCTAGAGTGATATTCTCATTCTCTCTGACAACCTGAACTTTCACATGCATTGTAAACATTCACATAGGTAGTAGGTATGCATATTTATTAATTTGTAAGCTTCCAGTTTCTAAGCTAGCAAAACAAAACACAAGAGGAGCTCTTCACCTGCAAAACTGAAGACACCCTAACCTGCTAATTACTGAAATTAGCTTTATCAGGACCATCAGGGGATTTACATTCTAAATGTCCACTCCAGGTGACCTATTTGACATGTTGCTTCTCTTTCACTTCCTGCATTCATGGCTACCCCATATGGTCTGCTGTTTTCAGTCTCCATGAAAGTGAAGAGCTGTGAAATTAATCACATGCAGTCTGCTATGCGGCAAGCTTGCTACACAGCCCCAGACCAGAGGTGTTCCTCTGCCCCAGCTAGGAAAGGTGCATAAAAAAGCAGCAGGGTTTCTTCCTTTCTGATACAGGTAGGGAAGGGCCAAGGTTTTCACCAAGTGCCTGAGAACAGAATACACAGAAGTGAGGGAGTCCTCACTCCTACCTTTCAGAGGCAAAAACATTGTGATGCTGCACCATGTCCCTCCCAATGAGGCCTCAGAGGTACCACCAGCTTGGTGCCTGCACAGACTCTAGGGAGGAACAGGTCATGGTGCAAATCCTGCCAGGTGACCTATGGGCAAGCTGCTGGGCTTGCTAAGCCTCAACTATCCCATCTGATAAATGGACTAATAGCTTTTAAAATTGAAATGAGATAATCCAGGTAAATCATAGGTGGCTCATATATCACCAGCATTCAGTATATTTTCATAGTATTTTGAAAGTACTTTGTAAGCACAAAAGAACTGGGAAAATAGCAGTTAATGAATCTCTAAAGCACCTTTCTGATCTCTGTACCTACACACAATGCTACACACACCGGATATAATTATAATCTATTCTGAGATGTTCTCCAGCTGGACATAGTACAGGGTGAGAGTTGGAAGGCAGGCAGGCCTGGATTTACATTCTAGTTCTACCACCTACTGCTAAGTGACATTAGATGGGTCACTTACTCAATAGGAGCCTTACTTACCATTAGAATGGGGGTTCTAAGAGAGGATTCAAACTTTCAATAAAAGTCAGATTGTATGTGTGCTCCTTCCCATCATCAGCAAATCCCTGGATAATTAGTAAGATCAGAAAGAGTTATGGGATCGTAATAAAATCACCTGTAGGTCATAGGGAATCATAAATTAACAAGCAGAAATAAGCATCCATCACAGAATACCTGGCATGTAAGCCACTATCTCCATGTCCATCCACTTGGCAAACAATACTTGACTGCTCTTCTCACTTAGCTGAGATTAGCTTCCTAGTCTCTCCCCACTGTGCCAGACAGGAATTCCCAATCACTAAGAATTGGCATGACAACTAATCTGCTTGCTGTTTCCAACCCAGTCCCATCGTTCCATGTTGAGATGAGAAAACAGAAGGTCATCGAAGTGAACTGTGCTGCTAGGAGTCCCACAATCTATAACACTTGTCTAGGGGACAATTCTAGCTCCAGAATATAGACCACCTAACTGTATAAGTCCCCTACTATGACAGGTGCAGAAAAAGAGGTTTTCCAAAAGAATGGGGGTCAAGGAACTCTTTCAAATGCTTTGATTGACGACATTGAGATTTACAGGTATTCCTGACCAGGTCTGATTCTCGGGGCATGAGCACCAGAAATCCTGCCAATTCAGAGAAATGAAACTTAAGGTACAGCTGCGTGAGTCACTTCAACTAAGGCAGGGATGCAGGTGGCTGAGTCTCACCTCAGTGTCTCAGTCTCCCTCTCCCATGGGTAAAGCAGTAGCTATGCAGTCAGTGCCACCAACAGATCAGAGGCGGCCTGAGACCATCTGTTTCTGTCTGGCAGGCTGCATCCCAGCATGTGCTGGTTCCAACTGGATTTCTGTGGGGAGGGAAGCAGAAAGGGCCCCAGCTGCTGTCACCAGACAAGGAGGCGCCTTCTTCTCACCTCCATCTTGGGTGCTCTCCATGGACCCGAGTTCCCAGCTGTCCTGTGGCTAGAGAGTCTCCTTGCCTGACTCAGAAACTAAATGTGCCCTCACAGCAAAGGGAGAAGTAAAAACAATTTCTTTCTGTTTATTCATATCTGTGATAGGGAGAGAAGGGTGGGGTAAAAAATAGATTTAGTCTCTTTTGCAGGTGGTACCATCTGTTGCAAAATTTTTACTTCCCTCAATTCCACAACATGCCTGGCATCCAAAAGAGGTTTTGCAACAAAATTATAATTGTGACAATAATAACAGAGCTCGTATGGGCATCACCTGACCAGATTTACAAGACAACAGGCAACATTGAACCCCTTTTTCAGTGCTAACCTCATCTTAAGCAATTTGGACACCTCATCATTGTCAATTGAGTCAACAAATATTTCTTGGAACCAACAAAGTTCTTGACACCCATCTAGGCACTGGGGAGCAAGCAGGCAGGTCCCTGTCTTCATCGAGTTTGGATTATATTTGAGGGAGTCAAATGAGAAAGTAAGCAATATGCTTTCAGCGAGTAGTAAGTGATATGGGGATGTAAACAAGGAACTTGGGGGAAACACACTTGCGAGAGGGTCCGAGAATGTCTCTCTGAGGAGGTAATTTCTGTGCTGAGACTGGATGGGTAGGAGTTATGGAACACAAGCACGTTTTGGTCCTAAAGCACACTGTGCTATTTTTTAGTTCTGAATTACTTCTGTTGTGTGATGCTGTCATTTCAGACATGAGTCAGCAGCTTCCTCCTAGACTCTTCTCCACTCACCTCCTCCATCCATGCCCTCCTCCCTCACCCAGCATACTGTAAGGACAGTCCTTGCAGGCCCCTCTTTGTCAGTAAGCACTGGCAACTCCTGTGCCTCCTCTCAACCACCACCTGCTGGGGTGGGAGAGAGTTAGGTGCCCAGCAGGGCCATGTTTTCTGGATTAGTAGGAGGAGGAATAAAACAAGCTGGAAGTGGGAGCCACCACTTCGTGGTTCTGAAAGTTCACCTTGGGAGAGGTGGGGAAGGGGATGTTGAGCAGCTTCCTTAGCAGAGACAGCAGCTCCCGCAGGTAGCCCTGCCAGAGGAACTGACCCCAAGAGAAGCAGCCGGAGTAGCACCTCAAGGAAAGCTTGCTAACATGTATCTATACTTGTATTTGAAAGGTATTAAATTTCACTGGTTTGAGAAAATTTAGGAATTGCAAACACTCTCACAATACCAGACTTTGGTATTATGTAAAACTAACATTAAAAACCCAATTCTTTATTTTGCTCTGAAACCACCACTAAAAAAGAATGAGCCTGCTGATTTTCAAAAAAAGAAAAAGAAATGAGGCAGAAGAAAAGAAATATTGTCAAAGAGAAAGGTAAATTAAAAAAAAGTCATAGCAGAAAATAAATTGGGTGTTCAAGGAAACTGAAGGGTAGATATGGCTGGAGAACAGTGATAATGAGGTACAAGAATTAGGTAGAGGCCAGAATCATGAATATGGTGATGGATCATTGTACCACCATGTTCTGTATTGAACACAGACACACATAGACAGACAGACAGACACACACACACACAGAGAAGACAGATCCATGTATCAAAAGGAGTCACTAAAGGAGATCTCATTTTCTCCCTAAATAGAAGATTTATAGAAGATAAATAGAAGGTTCCTAGTCTTCTCTTCGAATCATTATGTCCCCCTGTCAGAAAAGGTCCCCACCTTGTCATTGGGGAGAAGGAATCTGTGTATCAGGTGAGTTCATTGTAGGAACAGGCCCAGACATAATTTTTCAAAATAAAAAAAGAAAGTATTGAAATGCGAGAGAAATCTCCAAAGCACATGAAAACAGCCGCAAGAACTGTGAAATCTATTTTAACTCTGATTATTCGGTGCCAGTACGATAACTATGCCATTTTAATCAAATTTAACTATCTCATAGAAATAATCCCTGTTTCCAAGGCCTATCAATCACACAATAGTTATATCAGCTCTCACTTACCATTGAGGGAGCCTGATATATTTGCTAGACATTATGCTATACACTTTCTATATGATATTGCTCTTATTTCCCATGAGAATATTCTAAGGGAAGTAACTGCAATCTCTTTGTATGGGCTGAGATTTTATGGTCACCTTTCATAAGTGAAAGGGACCAAATACCAACCTAGACTTCTTTGTTTCTATCCGACATAGCAAGAGCTTTTCTAAAATTCTGACTCTCTTAATATTAAAGTTCACAATCACATCTTCTACAGATTCCTGATTTAAATGCTTACCAACTGTCTTACTGTAAAGTGGCCCGGACCACCCACTGATGACAGACAGACTGATGGCACCTCCTGTGACCTCACACAACACTGGCCAGTGTGTGGCATTCGTGTGCTCACAGACCATCATGAACGTGGACTCCTACTCTATGCTGGATATTACTCTGTATGTGATGATAAAATAGTAGACAAGGCAAAGGCCTGCCCTCAAGGAGCCTACAGTCCACTGAGCGGACAAACAACACATGCGGAAAAATCAAGTGCTGCCAGGCACCACACAAGTTAGAGTTCAATGATACATTTTCTCAGGGCTCTCATTCATTCTCTTTGTAAAATGAGCTGTATGCTGTCAGCACAAGGACGCTGGCTTCAGCAGGAGCAGGGAGCAGTAGGGAGCACAGGAGGGACATGGCCCAGAGCAGGAAGGGGCTTCAGTACTTTGCTGAGGGCTCATATTTTCCCTCAAGGAGACAGGAGTCACTGAAGGGATTTCTCCATCTGTATCTTCAATCAGATTCCCTCTGAGGACAGGGAGTTGGCGAGCGGGACAGGCTGCAGGAGGAAGATGAGTAAGCAGGCTGCTGTGAGGTGCCAGGTGAGTGGACAGGCAGTGCCTGGAATTCACTGGGGGAACTTTCTCTTTCCATCTGACATTTTGGTCTTCACCATGTCAGAGAGCCAACATACTGGATGGTGTCCACAGCTTCGTGAAACACCCACATTCTTAGACCAGTTACAAGGTGCCAAAAAAATTCTGATAAGGGCAAATCACCTAGTGGAGTCTTCTGTCCTGCGGCTGCAATCCTCCTTTGGCCAACAGTTCCCAGTGATGACACCCTGGGGTTCTGAGCAGTGACAAAGGCTTTCAGTAGGACCTTTACCCAGTATTGGACAGAGAAAAACAAACACGCCGGTACAGCCCAGCGAAGGGAGCCCTGGCAGCCTGCCTCGTTGGTCAGGTTTCCTGACGTCCACACAGATTTCCTCTCCTGTTACACAATCCTGCTGAGCCAAGGAGGGACTGAGAAACAGGCCACAGTGTTCAGGGAGGATGCGAGGCACAATGTGAAAACAAGGCGGTGCAAACAGCATTCTGACACACACCTACTGAGTGCACCCAGAGTTTTAGGTAGCGCCCTGAACACCTCCAAGTCTTAATTTCATCAAATGCAAAATTAGGTAAGAAAAACTGCTTTCTGAGGCTGTGGTAAAAATTAGAGGGTTAGTATAAATTATGAGTCATGTCTATTATAAGAGTGGACACTCAACAAACATTGATGGCCTTTATTTTTCCTAGCTTTCGTTTTTGTAGTTGCCACTTACATATCCAATGCTTATGTAGTAATGACTAGATTCAAGGCTTTGGCCAGAAGCAAATTAAATGAAAATAAAAACACGAGTGGAAAGGTTATCATAACTGCTGTAACAAGGAAGAAGGACATGGAAATGCAATTTCAACCTGTCCCGTGAGGGACTTGAATCCCTCCATCTGACTGAAAGTCATATGGAAGTTGAAAAATTACCAGATTAAAAATCTGAAAGATCTGGGGCCTCCCTGGTGGCACAAGGAGTTAAGTAGCAGCACTATGAAGCTATCCACAACCACTGAAGCAAGAGCTCAATCCCTGGCCAGGGAGGGGACCTGCATGGCACAACAGACCTCTCCTGCCTCGCCCGCTGCTCCCTTCAGCAGTATGTTTCAGTAGATCTGCCTGTTCTGCTCCCCACCCTGTCTGTGGTGAATGCTCTCACCACCCAGCCCTCTAGCCTGTACCCCAGCTCTTGTATGCATTAAAAAAATCTTTAAAAAATTCTAAAAGACTTTGTTTTCACCCAGAACTATGGAATCAGAATTCCCAGAGGACTGTGAAAATATTTCTACTGAAAACTAAAATCCTCTCTTGGTGATTCTTTCTCAGACTTACAAGTAAAATCTCAAAGCTAAGAACTCATTCCAAATCACAGACAGTAACCAGTGTGGGCTCTAACATCTCCTTTGCAAATCCAGACAAATGATAAAATGTGAACTTGAACTCAAATCGGTCACATTCTCATCATGGCAAAGTCGTTAAAAACCTCTTGCAATGACTGTGCAATAGATGATCCAGCCAAGTTTTGACCTCAGCCCAGTACGACCACGTAGAGGTCAAGGCAGCGCTGGCAGTGTGCAACAATTGTCTGAATCGCCAGAAAGTGCCTGGCCTTTGCACTGCCACGGTAATATATTCCAAGTGTATTTGCAACATGATCCAAAACACGTGTCTCATTTTCTTGTCACCCAGATGATGGCCCCAGAAAGGAAAGTGAGGAGAGTAAGAGGGGAAGAAAGAGAGACCGAAAGGCAGACAGACAGGAGGGAGGAAGGGAAAATAATTGCTCAGTTGGGAAAGGAAAATATGGAACAGAATCTAAGGTAACCAAAAGATGCAACTTTGGAAACCCAAGACGCTTAGAGATCTCAGTTATTACTTTAAAAAAAATAATAGGATAAATTTCAAACATTCAAAACCAGAGAGAACAGTTTAATGAGTCCTCACACACCTTTCACCCAGCTTCAGGTAACTTCAACTCAGGGTCATCTTGTCTCATCTCTTCCCCACCCAGATTCTTTTATACAAATTCCATAACTAGCATTATTTTAGTACACATATTTCAGCACATATCCTTAGATAAAAAAGTAATTTATAGATTTAAAAAGTAATTGTAATATTTTTATCATAAGTAATATTTACCATGGCCAAACAGCCATCCTGTGTACCTATCTCTCCTCAGGTTTTATTTTTCTTCTTTTAACAGCTCTTTTTTGAACCAGGGTTCAAATAAGAGCCACAGATCACAAAGTGGCCCATATGTTTCCTAAGGCTCTTTTTATTATAAATCTCCCCCTATATCTTCTTTTTTCCTCTTGCAATATTTTGCTGTTGTTGAAGAAATTAATCAGTTTTTATACTAGAATTTATTCTTTATCACAAAGAGACTTCCTTATTCTAAGGAAAGACTTAAAGCTTCATTTAAAATATTGGATGGGGTCCTCCCTGGTGGCACAGGGGGTTGAGCGCCACACTGTGAAGCATCCTTGGCATAGCAGCATGAGTTCGATCCCCAGCCAGGGAGGGGACCCACGTGGTGCAGCAGACCTTGCCTGTCTTGCCCACTGCTCCCCTCGCAGTGTGTTTCATTCCGCCTGTCTGTTCTGCTCCCCACTCTGTTTCTGGTGGATCCTCTCACCTCTTACACCTCTGCCCTGTGCCCCAGCTCTTGTATGCATCAATGAATAAATCTTTAAAAATGAAATTATGATGGCCAGACAACAGTTCTTCAAAATACCTTTTCTGGTCAGGTATGTGTAAAACTGATGAGAAAGATGCCTGAGAGAAGCCATAAGCACAATATCCCAGAAAATGCTGGTGGCTAGGAATTGAATTTGGACCTCTTTGTGATTACTAGTACAAACCATTTTGCTAGTCTCCTTAAAGAGCGAAAAAACAAATTTTTAAAAGATCTTTTTGGATTTCAGAGATCTCAAAGTACAATATTTTGATCATTTCATTATAGATGAATTAGAAACACATGGAGCTCACCGCCCTTAAAAGACACCAATGTATAAACACTTGACAAAATATCTTTGGGGAAGTCCTACAAGCTTGAAAAGTAATTTGACAAATTCAGTGAACTCTAAGTGCCCTGGATGCAGTCAGCCCCTTCTGTTTCAGGGTGTTAGACTCAAAATGAACGAGGTCTCCTCACTCCTCTCATCACACCTCTGCAATGCAATGTCTGTGACTGACATTCCAGGCCTGCCCTTGTTCTGTTCCTGGAGTGGCAGCGGAGGCTGCTTCCACAGTGTTTGCACAAGGACATCCACACCTCCCACTCACTCGAGGAAACATGCCTTCGCTAAGCAGACCCATCAAAGGGTCAGTCTCTTCTAATGTGATCACGTTTCAGGGTTAATGTGCCCCACCCTTAGAAATAATCATCATTTCTACTGGATACAGTTCTGGCCACTCAAAACGAGATTCAGGCGATATTTTCTGCTGGTGCCCAGAGCATTGACTCCAACACAAAAATCTACGCAAGCAAGATGCTCATTCATTTTCATTCCTGGGCTTAGGAATAATTCTGCTTTGTGGAGGACCCAAAGCTGCTTCTTAATGACATTTATATTCCATGCTTTTAGGAATCAGGGAAGACTGAACTAGTGGACAAGCCTAAGTGCTTTCTTAAAGAGTATGATCCCAGAATAAAGACTGTCAGAAATCACTACATATTATCCCACTTTAAACTTAAGAGGATTCAGTACTAATAGGCTTAACAAATGGAAAACCAACTTAACATACAGCTTTGCGACATTTATTGTAGCGTCCTTGTCATTCAGCCTGCAAACCCAATTTAGAACTCTATGTTCACAGACTAGGATTACCATGTTGTAGGAAAAAAATCCATGGGCGCATTATTTGCATGTGCCATTTTTAAACCCACATGGATAAGTCATCTTTACTGATGGCAGATACTCACCAGCAAACCTCCAAGTATTGTTTAACTCTGGCCCTCCCTTCTTAAAATAGGAGTTGATCAAGTTTTCCTTCCCCATTCTGAGGGCCTTTCAGAATTCAGTAGAGTAGGATGAGTTCACTACCCCAATAGGAGTCAGCTCTTCCAAGACCACAGTGTATCTCCCCAATCAACTGCTCTCAAAGCTTTCCAAGGGACAGCATACTCTCAGAGTAATATTCAGCAGGTGACTTTCCTGGGGCTACAAAGAGAACACATCCAAATTCTGCTCTTCACATCCCGTTGAAGTCAGTATTGTTCTTGGCCAGCTCATAGTGAACAGGAGAGTCAGGATAACAAAGTCAGCTTGTGTCTATATCCATACTGGCGCAATTACCAAGATCATTACCAGACCTTAATTTTAATCCAAGATACATAAAGCTAACCTGTGTTACAGTCATTGGTATATTATAAACAGCCTCTTACCCGGCATGATTAGGAAAGAGGTACACTTATTAACAGAATTACTCCATTTATAATACTGCTTTCACAGCTCTTTAATAGATAGTGGCTGCATTCTTGGAGGACAGTTACCAATACAGAGAATTTCCATCACTGCAAAGAATTCAGTGGGCTAGTAATGACTTAGACCATCAAGACTGATCACTTAGCATTTTGTAAACAAAATCAGGGTTTTGTTAAAACTAAGAAAGAACGGGGAGATGGTTATAATTATAGGACATTCTTCAGAAAGAGTAAGATGTCCTAGTTCCAAGAGGTTGATATGCTTATTCAGCATATTTCTTCTAAAGACGTGGATAAGTTTCCCAAGAGAAGAACTGGGATGGGGATGAGTAATGGTGCCAAGAGAAGCCGTTCAGAGGGCAGCCTGATGGGGCTGGGGCACTAGAAATGAGCCCATGTTACATGACAAAAAAATGACATACATGCCACTAAGTTCTTTTCAAAGTCAAAGCAGCTTTATTGTGGCTGCCAACCCAAACACCTCAGTAACTCAGAGAGCACAATATTACCCAACAATAATTTAGAGGGTAGTAAGAACATATTTATTAAAGTGCTTGAAGTTCTTGTTTTTCTGATAGTAGAAAATCAGAGAATGTATAGAAAAACATTTAACAGGGGGAAAATCAACATTATTTCACAACACAGGTCTATTTGTTTTATATAGAAAAATAACTTCACTAAGGCATATTGCCCACATTTTACCATAGCTTTTTCCAACCTTTTCCAGGTCTGTCAACAGCCCTGAAATTTTTTTGCTTTATGTCTCCACAAAGTCCTTTGATGTGCCCTTGTTCTCATTATGTGATAAGAAAATAAGGGTTTAATAAAATTAGAACAGTTGAAAATCAGAACGACTGAGTTAGCAAATAGAGCAGATGTGATTCTCTATCAGACTCTCTGACTCCAGTGCATATCCCCTACCACCAGCTGCCTATCCACAAATATCTAACCACAAAAACCAGCCAATCAGAAAGAATGTCCAAATGGTCCAGACAACTTCCATTTGCCTCGCTAGCCTTATTCTTTACCATTCTTTACCAGGATTTTGACCAATGAGAAGCACATCAACAGGCTCCCTCTCCTCTGTCTGGAGCTGAATTTGCCCAATGGTGGGCACAGAGGACACCAACAGGCAAGAATAAAGTGTGGTCTGGCTGGGACTCTACCAAAGGCCACACTAGGGGTGAAGCTCTCCATACAGCACTCTCTACAGGACCTGTGAACATACCTGACTCTGCTCCTTACAGCCTGGAGGTGGTACCAGCTCCACTTCTGGCATCCTGATTTATTTTTCCAAAATTGAGTGCCACGCAGGTCACTAATTAATCAATCTTTCCTTTCCACCCCCATCCTCAGTTCTCTTCCAGAGTCTTCAAAAGCTGAATTTTCTGCATCAACAGATCAAATTAATTTTAGCTCAAGGAAAGTTAAGAGCTGTCAACTCCAACTTCCATTTTTCTCTTAAATGATAAGAGCAATGAATGTTTAAATAATCATGTTAGAAGTAAATCAAACACATTTTGATCGTTATCCTTCCAATTTCCCTATTTCTAGTGGATTTTCACAAGGAATGCATACTAAAGGATAAAGGAATTTCTGGAGGAAGAAAAACATCACGAAATTGACCTGAGAGAACACTTTAGCTTCCTGTGGTCTCAGAAGCACCTCTAAACTCTTGAAACAAAAATCTTTCCAAGTTAAAGCAACAGAGTATAGTGAAACATTTCTGTAATTTTCCCCAAAGAGAGTCTCTAAGTTTGCTAGCTCCCAATAAAATCATAATATGACTTTGGGCTTAAAGATAAGAAAGTGTTTGTGTTGTCTGGTCAAGTAGAAATTAATGGTGGAGTCGATAGCAAAGCTTTAAGTTACCCTTGGCTGGTTTCTTCTTTATTTAATCCTTGCTTAATTTTCCTTCCATTTTGCTCATTTTCCTCCTTTTCTCTCCTCTAGCAAACACAGTCAAATAATAAGTCACTTAGGCTTGCTGATTCCTAAATATACTGACTCCATCCCTGTCTCAGAACACCCATAGCCACTATCCACAACGTGTCCTATTTATAGCTCGGTAGAACTATGGTGGGGTTTCTGAACCTAATGGATTTTGCACTAGAAAATTTTTCATTGTGAATTTTTCATTTATTCTGGTCTCAATCCACAAAAGTTCAAGTGCATAAGCCCCCTTCGCAATCCAAAAAGTCTTAAGACTTTGACAAGATTACCCCAAGAAGCAAACTGGCCCAGGTTGAGAACAACTGAACAAGAGCACAGAATCTTCTTCATTCTACCTGCATCTACTGATGTTCCCTTTGGACTCCATCCACATTACCACAAATAGAAACACCAAGAACAACCATATCATTCTTCAATTTAAACCACCATCACTCTGACTTCCAATTTATTCTAGGTTGAAATCTAAACTCTTTAGCAAGAAATATAAAAACTTCCCATGATTGGGGTGCCTGCAGGCTCTTCTGGACTCAGATAATGCTGTTTAGTCCCCTACAAGCCCCGTGTGCTCCAAGTGGAAAAAATTATACCAGCTCTCCAATAACTGACGTGGTTCTCACATAACTGAACCTTTTCACCCACTGTGACACTCTCCTTCCTTTCACCCACAGATTGTCCCTTCCCTCAATTTTTCAGTTGGAAAAATTTCCCAATCTTCCTTTAGGGGTTTGCAAATTCAAGGGGACTCAGGGGTCAGGTTAGTAACATGAAGGAGTCAGGACTGCAAACTGCAGAAATGCATGCCCACATTAAAAACAGCCCCTCTCAACACTGATTCAAAAGAATACCTGCACCCCTATGTTTATAGCAGCACTCTTTACAATAGGTAAGACCTGGAAACAACCTAAATGCCCAAAAACAGATG